>LR750072.1:93290-235950 GCA_902729485.2 Mus minutoides
AAAAAAAAAAAAAAAATACAGTTTTGACACAGCTTGGATTTTTAGACTTCAGTTGGTCATCAGTGTGAGGCATATAATTTCAAGTAAAAGCTTAAAGGTCACCTTTAATAAATAGCAATGATAATTATGTTGTAGAGAATAAAAATTATACACAGATGTAAAAATATTAAAAACAAAAAAGGCATGCTAAATATAAATGTGCTTTTCTGGATTGAGAAGAGATTTGATCAACCAAATTTATACCAATTCAAAGAAACATCCTTCAATTGGTATAATCAGAGGAAATTAAGGGATAATAATAGCAACAGAGACAAAATTCTGAGGAGGTATCAGAGTACGACCACTGAAAGGTGACTTTAGTATATAATGAAGGCAATATGAATATATAGGATGTTAGTAGGCATTTGCCTATTTGTATTAAGATCATTTCATATACTTTAACTCCTATACCTCTTTGTGCAGGATGGAAGAACATGGAAATGTAAGATAGAATGTTTAGTTCTTTCATTTGAAACTTGAAGGAAGGTTTGCCCTCTGTATTTTAGTCAAACAATAAGCAGACACATCTCTCTTAGTAATATTTAGAGCTGTCCAGTTGCCTGGTATGCACTAAAGAGTCTGGCATCTGTGGAGGGGGTCGGGCCAGGTTGCAGACAGCTCTGTACAGCGTCTTTTGACTCCCCAGTTTACAACCGAGTCCATCAGATTCTGATTCCTGGCATATGTCTCATGGCCTGTACACTTTCTAGACCCTCTGCCCTTCCAACCCCAGTGGTTAGAATATGCTTGGCCCAGACAGAGGCACTATTAGGAGGTGTGGCTTGTTAGAGTAGGTGTGACCTTGTTGGAGGAAGTGTGTCACTGTGTGGGTGGGCTTTGAGCACCTCTGTCCTAGCTGCCTGGGAAGCAGTCTTCTCCTGGCTGCAGTCAGATCAAAATGCAGAAATCTAAGCTCCTTCTCCAGCATGTATACCTGGATGCTGCCATGTTTCCCATCATGATGATAATAGATTGAACCTCTGAACCTGGAAGCCAGTCACAATGAAATGTTTCTCTTTATAAGAGTTGCCTTGGTCATGGTGTTTCTTCACAGCAATGGAAACCCTAACTAAAATACCAGTGTTTCTCTAATTTTCTGATCCATGAATGTTTCAAGTTTCATCTTTAAAAAATCATCTGACTTTTATAGTTTCTTCTCTAAGCAAATGATTTATTATATTTTTAAAAGCTTCATGTGTATCCTATTTCTTATTCTATTATGTTGTGAAACTATTGTAACTCACAAGTTGACATTCCTTCATTAAAGATTATGACATGTGACTGAACTTTGGGGTCAGAATGGTTTAGTAGATGTGCTTATTATATGTGCTCAATTTGACCTTGAGTGAGAAAGTATAAACACTCTGAAGTTTCATTTCTCACCCACTGAGGGGCACACCTTGTCAGGATTTTCATGACAGTTTAATGAGATACCAGATGTAAATAGTGTAATAAACATTAATTCATTCCACTGCAATAATACCATCTTCTGAAGTGTAGCAGCTTGGAAAAACGCCTTCATGGAGTCAGGCTTACCCACTGTCAAACTGAGGGACTTACAGCCTGACCCCACAGTGATTTCTATAGAGAAGCCACATGAATGCAATCCACCACAGGTCTGAGCAAGGACCTGTATAATCTAGACCCTAGATCTTGGACTGGATATTTAAATTTTGATCTGATGTAATTTCTGAGAGAAAAAAGAGGCAAGTCAGACGTATCAAGGTAGCTCCTGAAAGGCCCCATCCCGGGTCTAGTTTGTCCTTCTGTTTTATGCTCTAAAACCACAAGGTGGGAAAAGCAAGCAAATGATACTCTACAGAAGCTTATGGGGTAATTAGAAGGTTGTTAAGGGCAGCAGTCTATTGTCTCCGTTATAGTTCTAGGTCATTCTGTTTCAGGTAGCAAGTGGGGTCACACTTGGTAATAGGCAGTAGAACCATGCCTTAAGAAAAATCACTTAATAAACTGATAAATCAGTATCTAAAAATGGAACTTTTCTACCTTATTTTATTTCAATTCCAAGCTTGTCTAGCAGTTTTTTTTCTTTAGATTTATTTTAGCTTTAATTATGTATATGCATGTGATAAAATGTGCACATGAGTGTAGGTGTCCATGAAGGCCAAAAAAAGGCATCAGATCCCTCCTGGAACTAGAGTTCCAGGCAATGGTAAGCCACTCAACATGGGTGCTAGGAACAGATGGACCCTCTGAAAGAGCAGTATGTGTATATCTTAAGCATAGTTCTATTGCTGTGAAGAGACATAATTTTGCTATTGTTATGAATCATAATGTAAATATCTGTGTTTGACCGACAGGTTGAGAACAACTGCATCTAAAGCACCTACACTACACTCACATTTAAGAGTCATTGTCTTTTCTAAGTAAGCAACTGAAAAATAGCCTTTATTCTTCCTCTCACTTGATACTCTTACTTACTAGTGAGAATAAACATTTCTTCCTCGGCCCTGGTGATCTGTATTTTCTTCTCCAAGTTGCTACTGGATTTCTTTTGCTGATCATTAACCATCATGATATCAAAGATTCATCTCTTCTCATTACCCAATGCCAGTGGTTCCCCAACCTTTACATCCTCATTTACTTGCTATCCTTTTTATGCACATCATTTCATGGCACAAGTAACTTAAATTAAATGAATAAAATTTCTAATATGTGTCAAAGATGACTCTAAAAGCATCTTTTGATTACAGAACATTTCGATTCCTACGTGGGTGTCTTAGTTAGGATTTTACTGCTGTGAACAGACACTATGACCAAGGCAAGTCTTATAAAAACAACATTTAATTGGGACTGGCTTACAGGTTCAGAGGTTCAGTCCATTATCATCAAGGTGGGAGCATGGCAACATCCAGGCAGGCATGGTGCGGGAGGAGCTGAGAGTTCTACATCTTCATTCAAAGGCAGCTAGTGGAAGACTGACTTCCAGGCAACTGGGGTGAGAGTCTTAAGCCTACACCCACAGTGACACACCTACTCCAACCAGGTCACACCTATTCGAACAAGGCCACACCTCCAAATGGTGCCACTCCCTTTTCCAAGAATATACAAACCATCACAGTGGGAGACCATTTATTTCAAATATAAATCAACTGCATAATTTCAATATATTAGAAACATTTGAGAAATTAGCAAGACTCAACTTTCTTAAGCCAAGCATCATAATACATGTCTTAAACCTCAGCACTAGGGAGGCAGAAGTAGGTAGAATCCTGTGAATTCAGTCCAGCCTGGTCTACATAGAGACTTATTTTCTTTCTTTCTTTCTTTCTTTCTTTCTTTCTTTCTTTCTTTCTTTCTTTCTTTCTTTCTTTCTTTCTTTCTTTCTTTCTCTCTTTATTTCTCTCTTTATTTCTTTCTTTCTCTCTTTCTTTCTCTCTTTCTTCCTCTCTTTCTTTCTCTCTTTCTTCCTTTTTTGTTTTATGATTTTTTAAGTCATAAAAATAATTTATAATAGTTAAATACCTGTTAAATATACATGATATCTTCTGAAACTAAAAGTAATATGCATTCAATCAATTTTTAAAATATATTTGGAATATTAAACATGATAGAAATTGAAGAAAATCTCTTATGATGTCCTCTATGAAAGGATATTGAGACAAGTTCTTCATTAGACAGACACCATTCCATCTCCAAGGGAGAATACACAGCATAACTGTGGCTTCATAGAATGATTTGGGCAGTGTTCCTTCTGTTTCTATTTTGTGGAATAGTTTGAAGAGTATTGATATTAGGTCTTCTTTGAAGGGCTGATAGAATTCTGCACTAAACACATCTAGTCCTGGGCTTTTTTTTTTTTTTTTTGGTTGAGACACTTTTAATGACAGTATTTCTTTAGGGGTTATGGGACTGTTTAGATGGTTTATCTGATCCTGATTTAACTTTAGTACATGGTATCTGTCTAGAAAACTGTCCATTTCATCCAGATATTCCAGTTTTGTTGAGTATAGACTTTTGTAGTAGGATCTGATGATTTTTTTAATTTCCTCAACTTCTGATCTTATGTCTTCCTTTTTATTTCTGATTTTGTTAATTTGAAGACTGTCTCTGTGCCCTCTGGTTAGTTTGGCTATGGGTCAATCTATCTTGCTGATTTTCTCAAAGAACCAGATCCTGTTTGGTTGATTCTCTGTATAGTCTCTTTTGTTTCTACTTCGTTGATTTCAGCCTTGAGTTTGGTTATTTTCTGCCATTTATGTCTATTCCTCTTAGGTGTATTTGCTTCTTTTTGTTCTAGAGCTTTCAGGTGTGCTGTTAAGCTGCTAGTGTATGCTCTCTCCAGTTTCTTCATGGAGGTACTCAGAGCTATGAATTTTCCTCTTAGTACTGCTTTCATTGTGTCCCTCAAATTTGGGTATGTTGTGCCTTCATTTTCATTAAATTATAAGGTCTTTAATTTCTTTATTTCTTCCTTGTCCAAGTTATCATTGAGTAGGTCATTTTTCAGCTTCCATGTATATGTGGGCTTTCTGTTGTTTTTGTTGCTATTGAAGACCAGCCTTAGTCTGTGGTGATCGGATAGTATTATGGGATAATTTCAATCTTCTTTTATCTGTTGAGGCCTGTTTTGTGACTGATGTTATGGTCAGTTTTGGAGAAGATACAATGAGGTGTTGAGAATAAAGTATATTCTTTTGTTTTAGGATGAAATGTTATATAGATATCTGTTGAATCCATTTGCTCCATGACTTCTGTTAGTTTTAATGTGTGTCTGTTTAATTTGTGTTTCCATGATCTGTCCATTGATGAGAGTGGGATGTTAAAGTCTCCCACTATTATTGTATGAGGTGCAGTGCATGCTTTGAGCTTTAGTAAAGTTTCTTTTATGAATGCGGTTGCCCTTGCACTTGGAGCATAGATATTCAGAATTGAGAGTTCTTCTTGGTAGACTTTTCCTTTGATGAGTATGAAGTGTCCTCTCTTATCCTTGTTTATAACGTTTGGATGAAAGTTGAATTTATTCGATATTAGAATGGCTACACTAGCTTGCTTTTTGGGGACCATTTGCTTGGAAAATTGTTTTCCAGCCCTTTACTTTGAGGTAGTGTCTGTCTTAGACACTGAAGTGCATTTTCTTTATGCAACAAAATGCTGGGTCCTGTTCATGTATCCAGTCTATTAGTCTATGTCTTTTTATTAGGTGAATTGAGTCCATAGATATTAAAAGATATTAAGGAATAGTGATTGTTGCTTCCTATTATTTTTGATGTTAGTTTATGATTGTGTGGCTATCTTCTTTGGAGTTTGTTGAAAGAAGATTACTTTCTTGCTTCTTCTAGAGTGTAAATTCCCTCTTTGTGTTGGCATTTTCCATCTATTATCCTTTGTAGGGCTGAATTTGTGGAAAGCTATTGTGTAAATTTCATTTGGTCATGGAATATCTTGTTTTCTTCAGCTATGATAATTGAGAGTTTTGCTGGGTAGAGTAGCCTGGGCTGGGTAAACACAAAAGAGTCCCAGACATATTGTAGACAAGACCTAGAAGACCGAAAGTATCAGAGACCACTCCTCAGAACACATTAAGACTATACAGACGGAAATATACAATGAACTGGAAAAAGGGAATGACGAAAATTATAAGAGAGAAACAAAACACGTAAACAACAAAACTGATAACACACTGTCCTCCTTAAATAAATATGGTCCCATATATTTGGTATTCTGTAGGCTTCTTGGATGTTAATGGACATCTCTTTCTTTAGGTTAGGGAAGTTTTCTTCTATAATTTTGTTCAAGATACTTACTGGCCCTTTAAGTTGAGCAACTTCATTCTCTTCCATACCTACTGTCCTTAGGTTTGGTCTTCTTATTGTGTCCTGGATTTCCTGGATGTTTTGGGTTAGGAGGTTTTTGCATTTTGCATTTTCTTTGACTGTTTCTGTGGTATCTTCTGCACCTGAGAGTCTCTCTTCTATCTCTTGTATTCTGTTGCTGATGCTTGCATTTATGACTCCTGATCTCTTTCCTAGGTTTTCTGTCTCCAAGGTTGTCTCCCTTTGTGATTTCTGTATTGTTTCTATATTCATTTTTAGATTCTGGATTGTTGTATTCACTTCCTTTACCTGTGTGTCTGTGTTTTCCTGTAATTCTTTGACGGATTTTTGTGTACCTCTTTTGTATTCTCATGGAAGTGTTCTTTAAGGGAGTTATTTATGTCCCTCTTAAAGTCCTCTATCATCATCATAAGATGTGATTTTAAATCAGAGTCTTGCTTTTCTGGTGTGTTGGGATACCCAGGGCTCACTGTGGTAGAAGAACTGGATTCTGAGGATGCCAAGTAGCCTTGATTTCTGTTGCTTATGTTCTTGCTCTTGCCTCTTGCCATCTGATTATCTCTGGTGTTAGCTAGTCTTGCTGACTCTGATTGTGGCTTGTTCCTCCTGAAAACCTTAATGTCAGTACTCCTGAGAGACCCAGTTCTCTACTGGAGGAATTTGGATATGTAGCACTGTGGCACAGGACCAGCTCCTAGCACAGATGGAAACTGAAAGGATCCTGTTCCAGGCTTCTTCTCAGTTCCTGTATCCTGAGGGCTCCGGGTGGGTCCCACAGAGCAGAAGTGGTGGTCTTACCTGTGCTCACAGGCAAGTCTGCAGTCCTGGGAGTCCCATTCTTTCCTCTTGCTATTTGGGTATGGAGTGCTGTGGCACAGGATCAGCTCTGGGTGTGGATGGAAACCGGAAGCCTACAAAGAGATTTTCAAGTCAGCCAGGGCTTACATAGTGAGGAACAAGAAAGGGGCGGGGCAAAGGCAGTGGAAAAGGGCAAAAGGGATGGAAGGAGAGGGGAAGAGGGAGGAAGAAAGAGAAAAAGGAAGGAAGAGGGGAAAGGAGAAGAGGGTGAAGTAGAGAGAGATTAACTTATATTAGACAAATTCACAAAAATGTGTTCAAAAGGTAGTAGAATTTTATTTTCTTCTGTTACTTCCTATCTTTAGGTATAAATTTAAAATACTTACCTGTAGTATTAAGCCTGAAGGAGTTCATATGAGCCTAAACTTTCTTGTATGCAAACCAAAGAGAAAACATACTCAGAGAGATGACATATTAGCTTGGGGACAGTGTAAGAAGATGGGCTTCAATTTCAGGGCTGGCTTTCTGCTTTGCTTCTTTCATGTGTAAAGCCCCAAAGCACATCTGTGATGGTGGCAATTTACAGCAAAGATGAAAGGCGGTGGGCTGAGCTTGGTAGTCAGCTATCAAAGCACGTCTTCTTGTGTTTTTCTTTTCCCTGGAATGGGTTATAGAATCCAATTTACTATCTTAAAGATCTGGGCTGAAGGCAAGGCAATCTGCCCCTATTGATCACACCCTGTCTTCCTGATGGGCAGGTCTGCACCAGAATCCCTCTCCCTTGCTCACTGGTGTTTTGTATTGAATACTGGATTTCAGATTTCCTTGGATTATTCTTTTTGTATTTTTCTTCTTAGAAATGCCAGGACTATTATTTATTGGTAAGAGAAATTCATTTCAAATGTGAAAATATATGCATCCCAGTGTGCAGGCTATATCCAAATTTGGCACAGATGGGAATAGAATCCTGGACCTCATCAATGAAAACAGTTAAAAAGGAAGCTAGAGAAGAGCACTGTGTTTGGCCTTGGACATGAAGAGAGATGAGCACAACAAATGAGGAGAATGTCAAAACCCGTAGATGGGAGGAAGCTGATACCATTTTAAATGATGTTAAATCTCCTATGGACTACATGTTTGGTAGTACCCAATACTTGGTAGCTGAGACAGGGGGATCATTAGTTTGACAGTACCCCAGGCTATGGGATAAGAGTCTGTCTCAAAACCACAGCAAAACAAGCAAAATACTAACACACACACACACACACACACACACACACACACACACACACACACTTTTGTTATTATTATTGGTTTTTTTTATTATCACATGTAAGTGTTCAAAGATACTACAAAATTCTATTTAAGACTTTGAATGTTGATAACACATTTAAATGAAAACAGCCAAGTTTTAAAACCAGTAGAAAACACATGGATGATGCTGTTCTCCCTAGCAACCCCTTCAAGTATGCCATTCAGCATCTCCCCAGCAGTCATGCCCATGCCCAGGCTGTCGTTTTTACTGAGTCAGCAAGTATAAGCTTCCACTCAACTGCAGCTTTTCCTGTTCCCTGTACTTCCCTGGAGAATACTCTTGATATAACTACAGCTGAGGTAATTAATTAAAACTTGTTTAAACCCTGACAGAAATTGGGCCAACCCTTCAAAGAAAAAATACCCCAGAGAACAGAGGTCATAAAATAAGCATAGTTTTAAAAAGCAGATTAAAAATCAGAGCTTCCTGTGGCATGCCTGCCATCCTCAGCAGTGATGTCATCTGAGCAGTGTTCATGGTGACATGTAGTGCTGCATTTAGGAGGAGAAAGTCTCGTTTTCTCATGGATACACTTTGGACTCAAATGTTCCTGAAAAAAAAACCTCTCAGCCTACCCAAAGGTTGTGCTTAAGCTCCTTCCTATTCGGTGCAGAAGCTTCATGTCTTTAGCTTTCATAGTTACATCTATAAATTGTACTGAATTATCCTAAGAATGGTGTGAAGTGAGACTATGATACTGTTCTTCTCCACAAATGTTTTCTCTCTCGCTATGGAATGACATTGACACAACTGCCAAACATCTATTTAGCCCCATGTAAGCCCTATTGCCTGCTAGAATTATCAGTGGCTTTAAATGCTTCATTCTTCAGCTCTGTTTTGGTATCACTTATTTTAAAATAACATTTGAAAGGTTGTAACTGTGAAATGTTGATAAATATAAGACTTAAGTTACTTTAAAAAGAAAAAAAAGAAAAGAAAATATGTTGAACAGGAGGGGCACATGACATTCCACCCAAAACTGAGGAGCTCTGAAAATTGAAGGCTTCTGGAGAAGCGGGAGTCAGTTTTCTTTAAAACTTTATTCTCTTGTAGGTCCACCACACTCCAGAAGAGTGTGGTCCCATCCCAGAAGTGTGTAGGTGACACAAAGTGAACTCAATGGGTTATAATTTTTTTAAGTGCATAAAGTTGAGAGGAGTTGGTAAGGTAGAGGTGGATCAGTAGGAGTTAGGGAGAGGGACTTGAGGATGAATATGACTAAAATACATTGTATTATACAGTTCTCAATGAAGTAATTGAATCTATTGTATTTTTAAGTTGTGTTGAACATAAATGGATAGGTTTATTTCTGGACTCAATTCCACTCAATTGGGATGATTCCCAGTGTTCCAGGTTTTATGATCTAGAGATGTCTCCTAGTTCACCTGTATCATTTTCCTTTGTAATATAAACAACACTCTCCTGCTACATACAGTTTTAAATTAACTTTTCAAGGTTCATTCTTGACTCAAGTTCTCGTGTGTGTGTGTGTGTGTGTGTGTGTGTGTGTGTGTGTGTGTATTTGTGTGTGTGTGTGTGCCCGTGCGTTTGTATCTTAGATTATGTACAAACACAAAAATATTTTATTTATGCCTCTAATGTAGAAGTTTTGGAACAGACACACTGTAGAAATGCTAAGAATTCTGGAAAATAGCTCAGAAGATTTTAGATTTTTATTAAAGTTAAGTATATGATTATTAGATGATTTAACAATTCTACTTATGAGTATTCAGCAAAGAGGATGAAGGCACATATTCACATAGGCACTAATATTACAGCAGTCTTAATTATTCTACCAAGAAAAGAAAGAAACTAGCAACTACTCAAATATTTAGCCTAGGATGGTGTCTTAGTCAAGGTTTCTATTCCTGCACAAATATCATGACCAAGAAGCAAATTGAGGAGGAAAGGGTTTATTCAACTTACACTTCCATATTGCTGTTCATCACTGAAGGAAGTCAGAACTGGAACTCAAGCAAGTCAGAAAGCAGGAGCTGATGCAGAGGCCATTGAGGGATGTTCCTTACTGGTTTGCTTCTCCTGGCTTGCTCAGCCTACTAACTTATAGAATCTAAGACTGCCAGCCCAGAGATGGTCCCACCCACAAGGGGCCTTTCCCCCTTGATCACTAATTGAGGAAATACCCCATGGCCTCTACATCAGCTTCTGATTCCTGACCTGTTTGAGTTCCAGTCCTGACTTCCTTTGGTGATGAACTGCCATGTGGAAGTGTAAGATGAATAAACCCTTTCCTTCCCAAGTGCTTCTTGATCTTGATGTTTGTGCAGGAATAGAAACCCTTACTAAGACACCCCTTAAAGAAGGATTCACTTCCCCTGCTTTCAGAACACTTCTACCAGCCTAGGGAGAGCACCAGTTTGCTCCTTGGTAGAGTCTTCTGCTTTAGACAGTGTGCAACTGAAGCTGAGATTCAGTTGTCCATATTCTATGGGCAATTCCAGACTTTCTGCTGCCAGCTCTTACGAGCTTATTTCTATTCCTGTGTACTTTAACTTTATTTTTACTCTAAATGTGATTTAAAAAGCAATGGAGACAGTGTGTGTTCAATATTCCTGCTTAACCAGATGTCTGCACATGTGGAAATGAAAGTGTATTTCTTGAGAAACATGAACATTCAGGGATTTCTCTTGATTGGTAATATAGAAAAGTCTGCATGCCTCCAACTGGAATGATTTTGTTCCCTTGAAGATTACAGCAATGCTAGAGAAAAAGATATATCCTTAGAAAGTACATCCCAACTCAAATCACAATCGAGAAGAATTATCAAAACTTTAAAGCCATAGCCATGATAAAGAAAATGTCAAACCCAAGAGTTTTGTTTTTTGTATTGTCATATATTTTTTCCTCTTAGTATCAATTTATCTTGGTGTTCTTGAATTGTTCCCCTGTTTTATGAGCTCAGCCAAATCTTTATCACGTTTGATACAGCACTCAGTCACATGTTGGATAAACCACAGAACAAGTCTATAGAATAAACTTGAACCTTGCTGTGTTTTAGAAATGCCTAAAAGGCACCTCTCTGAAGATTTGCAGAAATTCTGTAGAAATATACAAAATAACAACAAACAAGACTGCTACCTTCATGTTGGGTTTCGTTGTTCCCTCCCTTCTGATTGGCTGAGCGGCATCAAAGGTGGGATCTGTATAATATTATGCTGCTAGCCTATCATCACCCCCACCCCCGCATCCCCTGTGTCAATCATCATAGACTGACTCCTGTTGTTTCCCTACTTCCTCTGTGTCAAAACATCCTCTCTTAGAAGCAGAAGGAAGCTCATTAATATTCAGGAAGCTTAAAGCTCATAAAGTTACATGACTCTCAAGGTCAGACCATAGGGTTATAAAAGCAGTAAGCATCGCAGAGGAGTGGAGAGTCTTCAGTAGAGGCTGAAAATATGAGTCCATCTAAATATTTGATCTGATTAAACCAACTGGAACAACCAGAATCAGCCAGGACACCAGGAGAAATTCTCTACTGTGCTTCTCTCTACAAAGTGAAAGGACATGAGACCAACAAAGTGTTGCAAAGCTAGCTATGCAAGCACGACATCAAAGTCTCTTGAGTCATATTTATACTCTTACCAAACATTATGCCACCCCCCCCCCCATTGGTCTTGCCTCAGTAAAACACTGTGAGTCTGCATCAGCAAAACATCACATGAATCTGCATCACATGACAAATCCAGAAACTTCCACTTCAAGCATTAATGTTTTAGGGTTAATTATAGTAATAACTTTATGGCTTCTTGCTAAAGCTCTGACGAATTTCAGACTTTTGTCCCCTTATCGTTTCCTGGCTCTCAAAGCCTCCCCATCCCACAGTGCCACTCATAGCTTGGTAGAGACTTGATTGATCTTCTCTTGTCTTCATTTCTTTCAGTTTCGATAGTTTATATCCTTAAAGTACTTTCTTTGTGCTAGATATTGTAATCAAAATGTGACAAGCATTATCTAAATTAATTTTCATCTTGTGCTTATCCTGCATTTATATGTGAAAAGGTACATTTAAAAATGTACATGCAGAGAGTTGGAAATATTGTTCAGCACATAAGACCACTGGCTGTTTTTCAGAGGACACAGGTTCATTTCCCAGCACCTACAGCATGGCTCATGACCACCCATCATTCCAAATCTAGGGAATCTGATACACTCCCTAGCATCCAAGCACAGTAGAGACCTGTATGGTGCACAAGAAAGAATGCAGGCAAGGTACCCACACACATACAATTTCCATGAAACTGGTCCAGAGTCACCAAGCTGGAGGGTAATGGAACCTGAGACACTACTGGAATTTCCTCTAATAATAACCAGTGTTTTCTGTGATCAGGCTTGAGGTCATTGCTACTATAGTCCTGGGGCAGGAGTTAGTCTCTGTCAGGATGTGCTCTCAGTCTTTCTCCAGGCATGTCTGAATCTACTTTCAAGAGAGCTCATTCTTTCCAACTGTGGAAGGTTCCCAGGGAACTATTATGCTCCAGAGACTAGTCTTGAAATTGCTGAAAGCAATTCTTTTTCCTTCTAATTCCATCCTGCCTCCTCATCTTGTTCTCATTAACTGAAAGGAGACAGGAAATGTAGCAGAAAAGCTTCTTTTATCCTGTCTCCTTCTGAAACAAAACAAACCAACAACAACAAAGCAACACCAGATGAGGCCACAATACTCTTTCGGACTCAGTCTGCTCCTGTAGTGCCTGGGATCACACCCTGAACTTTTTGCCTATGCCATGCAAACAAAACCTCTACTAATTACTCATTGCACCTGAGCACAGAATGCTATTGGCAGAGGATGGAGGGTCTAACCACTGCCATTTCAAAAAATGGTCAATTTATCAGGAAACATAAAGTTATACACTATACCACTTTAAAGATTTATTTACTTAAAAAATGTATATGCTTTAAAGATTTATGTACTTAAAAAGTATGTATATGCTGTGTGGCTGAGTACATGTTTGGCACCACATGTATACAGTACCTTTGACTGTGGAGGCCAGAGAGGGTCAGATCCCCCAGAACTGGAATTACAGACAGTTATGAGTCCCCATGTGGGTTCTGGGAGTTCTGAAGAGCAGCCAATGATCTTACCCACTGAGCCATCTCTCTAGTCACCAAACTACATAATTTCAATTAAATTTCTATCATTTATTTTTACTCCAGTTAGATTACTAAATCAAGGACATCAAGGCTCATGTCTATTTCACGTTTGCCTTTATTCCCCTAGTAGTGAACATAGTGTGTAAATGAGATATTTGTTAAGGGGATGAAAGAACAAGCAATATTGTGATTAACATGGGCTCTTTGTTCAGAAATACAGGTGCATCATGTAAAAGGCTTTCCTAACTACATAAATACTTAATGCTCTAGTGCACATTTGGGAAAACATGAAGTACAAAATGATATGATCCAGGCCACAGATTTGAGATGCTCTGGCTCATTCATTACAGCAAAAATTACAAGTTGATGAAATGTTTATGTCCTAAGTAATCAGTGGTCTCAGTTTTGTTGGAGGGGATTCTGTTAATTAAAGACTGAAATTGAGTGTTTAAGGTATAGCCCTTAAACCAAAAGAAGCCTATGTATTTTGCTTTTGACCAAAAGAAGCCTATGTATTCGTAACTATATGTACAGAGTAAATAAGGAAAGTAATTTTGGTCCAAAATTAATTTTTGAAAACATTTGAAACAAATGTTTAAAAAACATGTGTATCATGTGCCTACATGGATGTAAGTACACTGTGTGTATGCACTGTCAGCAGAAGCCAGAAGAGATTGTCAGATCCCCAAGAACTGGAGTTACTGGCGGTTGTGAACAGTCATGTGAGTTCTGGGGAACAAAGCCCAGTCCTCTGCAAGAAGACTCTTATCCACTAAGCAATCTCTCCAGACTCCAAAATATAAACAATTTAAAATTAAGAAATGTTTTATATATATATATATATATATATATATATATATATATATATATATATGCTATTTAAATTTAAAATTTAAAACTAGGAAATGCTATATATAGCATATATATATATATGTTTTCTATATATATACATGTATGTGTGTATGTATGTATGTATAGCATTTTAAAATTTTGAACTGCTGAAATATCAGCGTCAAGTAAATAACAAGAGCTGGGGAATCAAAGGAGAGCCTGAAGTTACAGGTGACTCTGGCTTAAGAGCCTGCTCCATATAGCTCCTCCTAGCCCTCTGACCCTGAGTTAGTTGCAGATAATAATACCCACTTCTCCGGACTGATGGCAGATTTAACTTGGTAAGGCTTTAACATGGAGAATAGTATAAAGTAAGTGTTTCACAGGTAGTCATTATGATCTCTCTTGGGGAAAAGAAGAAACAACAATGAAAATAGTCTGGAAAAACACAGGCCTTAGAAGAAACAAGGGTATAAAGACAAAATATGCAAACTATATATTCCACAGATGTTTCCTAAACAATTTATAGAGTCTGCCCAAAATAGCAATTTTATATTTCAAGTAAATATTAATTCAACTGTTCAAACAGGATCGACCACGTTGTTTGCATGAGTGAATCTATGCATTGCTCCACGCTTTTATCTCGAAGGCATGGACTAATTAATCTGTATGTGGCATCATGATTTAAAAGCTGGGGAGTAAAGAGCATCCTGGATGGTGACATTTAAAACAGAACTTTGGTCCTTTGAAATGCTATGCTCTGCTGTTTCTCGAATCCCTTTTTATTAGAGTTTGAGGGAGTATCCAGACCCCACTCAGTGTACCACTGATTTAGATGAAGCTGAAGCCAAAATGTTTTTCCATGAGGTGGTAGTGCAAGGCTCCTGGGGAAAGCTCCCACCCTACATTATCCTTCTGCCATGGGAAACATGCTTAGGCACAGCTGTGACACATGGGTGGGTGGGAAATCTCAGCTACCCAGAAACGTCTGGGTGGCAGGTGTGTCAGAAAGTATAAAAACAGAGCTTTGCAGCTGCTTCCTGAAGTTTCTGAAGATGGCCAGAAATGTCTAGTTATCAAAGCCTCATAATTACTTACTTTTTAAAAGACTTTTAAAGACACATTTTTCTCTTGCAGCCATTGTACTGGCTGGTTTTGTGTGTCAACGTGACATTAGCTGGAGTTACCACAGAAAAAGGAGTCTCCTTTAAGGGAATGCCTCCAAAAGATCCAGCTGTAAGGCATTTTCTCAATTAGTGGTCAAGGGTGAGAGGGCCCAGCCCATTCTGGGTGGTGCTATCCCTGGTAGTCCTGGGTTCTATAAGAAAGCAATCCAGTAAGCAGGACCTCTCCATGGCTTCTGCATCAGCTCCTGCCTCCAAGTTCTTGCCTTGTGTGAGTTCCTGTCCTGACTTCCTTTGGTGATGAACAGTAATGTGGAAGTGTAAGCTGAATAAACCCTTTCCTCCCTAACTTGCTTCTTGGTCATGATATTGTATGCAGAAATCCAAACGCTGACTAAGACATCCATAAATTCTTTGTCTGAATGTATATCTATGTACCACATGGGTATACTCCCTCCAGAGATCAGAAAAGGGAATCGGAGCCCCTGGAACAGAGTTATAGCTGTGAGCCATATGGGTGCTGGGAATAGAGTACAGGTCCTCTACAGGAACAGTCAGTCCTCTTAACCACAGAGCCAGCTCTCCAGCTCCATCACTTCTACTTCTTCTGGATCTCTCAATGCTTCTGACGCACAGAAGAAGCTGACACAGGTCATCTAGCCTCTGAAATGAGCACAAATGGAATATAGAACAACTGTGGGAGGTGGTAAACTCAGGAAGATGGAGCCTAGAGACAGGTCCTGACAGAGATGCTAATGCCACTTAATATTGACCTGTTCTAATGAGAGGATATTCTGTGAAAATTCCATGTGCTTCACCACCATGTTTTCCTGTTTATACACAACTATCTGGTACTCTAGTTTGAGACATACAAAGCTATTATGTCATCACTGTTAAAGACTTTGCCCCTGGGGTTTTATCTCACAAAGTGAGTCATGATTGTCATGTAGGTCGCTGGCCCTTGCAGGCTATGGAAAACACTCAGACATTTTGATACATGCGTAATCCCTCACCTGTGTTTCATGTGTACTATGTGAAATAGTATACATCCAAAGGGTTGAGAATGTACATATTTTCAGATCCCCTTCTCAAATTAGTTTTATTTTAAATTTTATTTATGTATATGAGTGGTAGTGTTTGGTTGCTTGTATGTGTGTATACCACATGAATGTAGTGTCCCTGAAGACCAGAAGAAGGTGTCATATTCTGCTGGAACTGGTGTTACAGATGATTGTGAAACCTGTTGGAGCTGGAAATTAAGTCCAGGTCCTCTGCAAGAGCCACCCGTGCTCTTTACTGCTGAGCCATCTCCCTAGCCCTGCTCTATTTTTGGTTTTAAGAAAAATTTAAGACTCTAACTAAGAAGTAGTCTGGAACTTGGTTTGAAAACACTTTGATAATGGAGAAAGGATAGGTCACACAGACTAGACTCAGATCCTACTTCAATTAGTGAGTAGTGTGCTCAGCTAACTTAAAATCTGCACAGTCTCCTCATTTTATCAGCTTAGTATTATACACATGTATTGATTCGAAAATTCAGTAATCATTTTACTTATTCAGTTTAAACGTATAGAGAATTTATAATGTTCCAAGAATGCTTTTAGGACACGAATACAGGACGACTAATAAAAATGAGTCATATTCTAGTAAAATGAGATTAAACATTTAAGTACCTATATTGTTTATAAGCATATGTATATGTTTAGGACACAAGAAAAAAAAACAAAGTAGGATTATAAAACAGAGGATGGATAATCATGGCTCAATTGTAAAATATAAGCAAGGGGATATATTAGCTATTTATTATTGAATAAACAATTATTCCCAAACTAGCAAGTTAGATAATATACAACAGTCATTCATCACCTCAGGGTATCCTATGGCTTGAGAATATGAGTTAGACACAGCCTTAGATTTCTTTCACAAGGCTTCAATCAAGGAGTTGGAAAGACTGAGGTCTCATTTGAAAGCTCTGATAAGGAAAAAGCCCCAGAGTTTTAAGCTTTAAGCTTCCTTGTGTGGCTCTTGGCTTGAAATAGTAAGTGTGGCTGTTGGCTAGAAATAGTTCTTTCCTGGGACTAAATATATACTGGGAGCCTCAGAACATGCTAACTGATGGCCGAAGGCTGGCTGCTCCTTGTTTGTTGGGGGCTTGTCTGATAAAACCAGCAAGAATTAGCCACAAGGTGGAAGTAACAATCTTAGAACTGGAATCATGAGAATGCCCCTTCATTTCCATGAATCGGTGTTACTGTTACTAGCTTCCATTTGTTAGAATCACGTTAGACCAGAGGTAGGGGGATTACACGGGTGAAAATTTCAGGTAGTAGGACTAAGAATACTTATGTAGACTTCAACTTCATGCCATAGAATCTTTTCTCATGGAGAGAAAGAAGAGAGAGGAGAAGGAGAGGAGACAGAGAAAGGGGGATAAGAGAGAGAGAGAGAGAAAGAGAGAGAGAGAGAGACTGACTTGTGAATAACTCAGGAAAGAGTCTGTGCTATATCAGCAGAGGACAGAAGGCAAGGAGGGTCGTGGTAGTAAAGAACTTGGATGGTCTCTTTGAATGTATTCTGAATGAGATGAGAAGTCATTGGAAAGCCTTGGGTAATAAAGCACAGAAATGAATCACCCTTTAAGAGGCTCTGGATGCTGTGGCTCTGGGGAGGAGGAAACAGCACTGGGGATAGCAGGAGAGGGGTGAGGCGCCAGCCTGGGGAAATGATGAGGGTTGCTTACAGGGGTTGGTAATAGTACTGGGGAAATGGGTGCATTCATTCAACGCCAAGTGTAATAGTATTATTCCTGTTTTCACTTTCCTACAGACTTCAACTAATTACACATATAAGGATTGCCTGTGGAACTTTTTCTGAATATATACCTGGGGTTCTGCCCCTAGGGCTTGGTAGTTTAATATGTGTTGAAGGAAGAGTGCTGAGACAAAAATCTGCTTTTTAAATTTTTTCTTTTTTTTATTAGATATTCTCTTAAATTATATTTCAAATGCTATCCCGAAAGTTCCCTATGCCCTCCCCCCACCCTGCTCCCCTACCCACCCATCCCACTTCTTGGCCCTGGCATTCCCCTGTATTGGGGAATATAAAGTTTGAAATACCAAGGGGCCTCTCTTCCCAATGATGGCTGACTAGGCCATCTTCTGCTACATATGCAGATAGAGACACAAGCTCTGGGGGTTCTGATTAGTTCATATTGTTGTTCCAACTATAGGGTTGCAGACCCCTATGGCTATTGGGTACTCTCTCTAGCTCCTACATTGGGGATCCTGTGTTCCACCCTATAGATGACTGTGAGCATCCACTTCTGTATTTGCCAGGCACTGACAAAGCCTCACAGGAGACAGCTATATCAGGGTCCTTTCAGCAAAATCTTGCTGGCATATGCAGTAATGTCTGCATTTGGTGGCTGATTATGGAATGGACCCCCAGGTGAGGCAGTCTCTGGATGGTCCATCCTTTTGTCTTAGTTCCAAACTTTGTCTCTGCAAATCCTTCCATGGATATTTTATTCCCTATTCTAGGGAGGAATGAAGTATCCATGCGTTGGTCTTCTTTCTTGATTTTCTTGTGTTTTGGAAGTTGTATCTTGGGTATTCTAGGTATCTGGGCTAATATCCACTTATCAGTGAGTACATATCAAGTGACTTCTTTTGTGATTGGATTACCTTACTCAGGATGATATCCTCCAGATACATCCATTTGCTCAAGAAATTCATAAATTCATTGTTTTTAATAGCTGAGTAGTACTCCATTGTGTAAATGTACCACATATTCTGTATCCATTCCTCTGTTGTGGGACATCTGGGTTCTTTCCAGCTTCTGGCTATTATAAATAAGGCTGCTATGAACATAGTGGAGCTTGTGTCCTTGTTACCAGTTGGAACATCTTCTGGGTATATGCCCAGGAAAGGTATTACTGGATCAATTGGTAGTAAGTACTATGTCCAGTTTTCTGAGGAACTGCCAGACTGATTTCCATAGTGGTTGTACCAGCTTGCAATCCCACCAGCAATGGAGGAATGTTCCTCTTTCTTCACATCCTCACCAGCATCTGCTGTCACCTGAATTTTTGATCCTAGCCATTCTGACTGGTGTGAGGTGGATTCTCAGGGTTGTTTTTATTTGCATTTCCCTGATGATTAAAGATATTGAACATTTTTTCACATGCTTCTCAGTCCTTCGGTATTCCTCAGTTGAGAATTCTTTGTTTAGCTCTGTACCCCATTTTTAATGGGGTTAATTGAATTTCTGGAGTGAAGCTTCTTGAGCTCTTTGTATATATTGGATATTAGCTCCCATCAGATTTAGGATCGGTAAAAATTCTTTCCCAATCCATTGGTGGCCTTGTTGTCTTATTGATGGTATCTTTTGCCCATCAGAAGCTTTGCAATTTTATAAGGTCCCATTTGTCAATTTGTGATCTTACAGCACAGGACATTGCTGTTCTGTTTAGGAATTTTATGCCTGTGCCCATATCTTTGAGGGTTTTCCCCAATTTTTCCTCTATAAATTTCAGTGTCTCTGGTTTTATGTGGAGTTCTTTGATCCACTTAGACTCGAGCTTTGTACAAGGAGATAAGAATGGATCAATTCACATTCTTCTACATGTTGATTACCAGTTGTGCCAGCACCCTTTGTTGAAAATGCTGTCTTTTTTTCACGGATGGTTTTAGCTCCCTTGTCAAAGATAAGGTGACCAAAGGTGTGTGGGTTCATTTCTGGGTCTTCAATTCTATTCCATTGGTCTACCTGTCTGTTGCTGTACCAGTACCATGCAGTTTTTATCACAATTACTCTGTAGTACAGCTTGAGGTCAAGGATGGTGATTCCACCAGAGGTTCTTTTATTGTTGAGGATAGTTTTTGCTATCCTAGGTTTTTTGTTATTCCAGATGAATATGCAAATTCCCCTTTCTATGGCAGTGAAGAATTGAGTTGGGATTTTGATGGGGATTGCATTGTATTTTTAGATTGCTTTCGTCAGGATAGACATTTTGACTACATTAATCCTGCCAATCCATGAGCATGGGAGATCTTTCCATCTTCTGAGATCTTCTTCAATTTCTTTCTTCAGAGACTTCAAGTTCTTATCATACAGATCTTGCACTTCCTCAATTAGAGTCACACCAAGGTATTATATATTATTTGTGACTATTGTGAAGGGAGTTGTTTCCCTAATTTCTTTCTCGTCCTCTTTGTCTTTTGTGCAGAGAAAGTCCACTGATTTGTTTGAGTTAATTTTATATCCAGCTACTGCACTGAAGCTGTTTATCAGGTTTAGGAGTTCTCTGGTGGAATCTTTAGGGTCACTTATACATACCACCATATCATCTGCAAATAGCGATATTTTGACTTCTTCCTTTTGAATTTGTATCCCCTTGATCTCTCTCTTTTTTTTTTTTTTGTCAAATTGCTCTGGCTAGGATTTCAAGTGCTGTATTGAATAGGTAGGGAGAAAGTGGGTAACCTTGTCTAGTCCCTGATTTTAGTGGGATTGATTCCTTAAGGGATTTTTGTGTTTCCTCTTTAAGGGCTTCTACCTGTTTAGCATTGTTCTCCTGTATTTCTTTAAGTGTGTTATTAATGCCCTTCTTAAAATCTTCTACCATCATGATGAGATATGATTTAAAATCCGAGTCTTGCTTTTCGGGCGTGTTGGGGTATCCAGGGTTCTGATGATGTCCATTGATCTCGGTTGCTGTTAGTAAGATTTATGTTTGCCTTTTGCCATCTGGAAATTTCTGATGTTAATGTTCAAGCTGTCTCTGGTTGGAGCTTGATCCTCTTGTGATTCTGTTAGCCTCTGTCAGCACTCCTGTGAGTCCAACTCTCCGAGTTCCAGTGGTCAGAGCACTCTCTGCAGGCAAGCTCTTCTCTTGCAGGGCAGGTGTCCAGCAGTCTGGAGCTCTGATCCACTTCCTGAGTTCTAGGGTCAGAACCCTCCCAGAAGGCTGACTCTCTTCTGGCAAGGGTCTGGGTCTCAGCTCCGTCTCCTGGCTGAGGTTGAAGGCCCGACACGACCCTGACCAAGAAGCTCTGTTCCTTCTATTGCCCATGTGCTCTCAGGTGATCAGGAGGTCCTAGATGTGGTAGGGGGTCCCGTGATCCCAAGGTGATCCGGAGGACCAACGGTGTGGAGAACACTCTGGAGCCCCTAGTAGCCTCCGCTGAGCTCAGAAGGAAGATGGCAGGGGTGGCCCCGGCATGGATCCCGAAGTCCTGAGGTGTGTAGAGCACTCCGGAGGCCTTAGCAGCCTCTGCTGGTCTCAGAAGGAAGATGGCAGGGGTGGCCCTGGCTGGAAGAGACCCTAGCCTCTGGTCAGATGGAGTTTCTCTGTTCCTGCTCCCGCTGGCATAAGACCCTCTGCAATTCCTGAAGCTGAATCTGCATTCCACTCACCCGTGATCCTGAGGTCCTGTGGTGTGGAGAGCACTCCAGAGGGTTTAGCATCCTCCACTGGGCTCAGAAGCCCTAATCAATTATTTTTATGTTAGATCTTCCTGGAGACACACTGAGGAGTCATGTCCTTGTGACTGTTTGTTTGTTTATTTATTTATTTATTTATTTTTAATTTAAAAAAATTTTTTTAAAGCAGGAGGCAGATGTGATGTGAAGAAAGCCTCACACCAATGGAATTAAATTATACAATTCCTTCTATAGTACAATCTGCCATGCCTATGGAGACTTTGGTGGTTCTGTTATGGAGAATACAAGCACTTTCGTTCAACGTCTACCTTAGTCCCATAAGCAGGTTCGGTGAGGACAGGTTTCTTTCTTTTCAACTTTTCCCAATTCATTCTATAGTCAAGCCTGCAACTGTGTCTGTTTTAATCAGCCTTAAAGGATGCCTAAAAACAAACAAACAAACAAACAAACAAACAAAAACATGCTGCACAAATTGCAGGTACCAGTGCTGGTATAAGAAATTAGAATTATGTTCCTCTCAAGTAGTGCTGACGATGGCAGCAGATCAGACTTAGAGCATTTTTAATGATATAACTGTTCCATGATATGGATCTTTCTGAAGCTGAGGGCTTTGAGCCCAGACGACAGAGGCCACAAAATACATACTGTTGATAGCTGTAAATACAGCAACACCAAGATACCAGCCACAAAAGAAATAAAAAGAAACCAAAACCAACTCTGATTCCCTGTTCAACAAAACTGATAGGAAAGAGGCATTTGACAACCTACAAACATCACCATAGCAACTAAAACCAGAGGTAAACTTGTTTTTACAAGCATCTGTTCTTTTTTTCTACTAAAGCATATGCAGAGATCTGCTGACCTGAGTATGAATTTCTGACAACGTTTGCAGGACTCCATGTTATCCTCCCAACCCTAGGTTGGTCCCTGATTCATCTCATTTTGCACCTCATTTGCATGCCCCTATTTAGCCAATCAGAGTGCACTTAGCATCCTATACTTCAAACACCCCATAGCTTGGAATCAGAACTACTGCAAAAGTCAATGGAGGAAGAGAAGGAAACAGACTTAAGGGCCCTGATCTCAACCAGCTCACTCATGACAGAAGGAAGGTTGCCTTTAGCACTGATTTTTAACACTGATTTACAACTGAAGCTTCCGCAGATACAGAAAAGGAACTTGCTCACACTCCCGTTGCTCCAGCCTCCAGATCTAGACTTAAATCTATAGGTAGGTAAGGCCCACCTTAGCCTCCAACTTTGCATTTCACCTGCAGGTGGGAATCTGTGCTTGCAACCGGAAAAACCCTCAACTGCAGCCTTCAAGCCATCTTAAGACAGGAGGTTAGGGTGGGCTGGGCGCTGCTGTTCCTGCCTCTCTCATCGGTGACCTACATTCTGCAAACGTGCTCACTCTCAAGTGACACACCACAGCCTGTTGTGATCACAGTTATTACACTTGCAAACGAACCTCCAAATGTTTAACTCCGTAGTGTCACCAAATCCTCTTGTTGCTACCAAGGATCTTAGAGTTTCTGTTTTCCTATTTATGCTGTTAACTCACTGTGATAGTACAACACATCTTATTTTCTCCTCTCTTTTTGTTCATCCCATTTTTAGAGGGATGGGCACAAACTGCTACCTGATTGCCACCAGTGAGTGTCATTTCTCCATACTGCCTTTTTCCAGGTTTCTTCCTTGGTGCAGGCTTAGAAAAGATAAATTTGAAGTCAGTTAATCATGGACTGAAATGTCTTTTTTCCTTTAAGTTGATTCACTCCAGTGATTTTTCACAGTGATGTAAAATGGCTAATGGAGTACTCTTTTAGAGATGGTCCTCTCAGACATGCAAAGATATGTCTGCTACCCTTTACTGTAGTGTATTTTAGATTTGTACTGCTTGTGTGTATAAAACATACTCTTATAAGCAAATGTGAGCCATTCCTCATTCCAAGAGAGAAATAATGGATCTGGATTTAGAAAAAATTAAGATAAAAAATTGAAATATATGAGCTCCCTAACTATGTATAAATGGATAGAAGAGTTTAGCAGAATGTTGGCCTGGAAGAACTGCAAAGAGGAAAGTTATTCCCTGTGACCTTAACCTTCATTTATTAATACAGATTAATAAGCAACAACAACAAAAAATAACCTGTCTTATATGAGTATCTTTTTTGAAAAGGGGGGGGGATGGCATTTAAGAACCTGATAGAGGGTCTGGTCTCCTTAGTTGGTTTCATATGGTTCAATTGCCTGTCATATCCATTGACACGCAGTAGATATCCATTCAGTTAGTCAGGTAGTAGACTGTCTATATAGAACAAGTTGACCAGTCTTCTTAAATGAGATAAAAACAGTTTCATTACCACTTTGAATAATCTTAGCAGGGAGAGGTAAG
The DNA here is from genome assembly GCA_902729485.2 of Mus minutoides. Taxonomy (NCBI): domain Eukaryota; kingdom Metazoa; phylum Chordata; class Mammalia; order Rodentia; family Muridae; genus Mus; species Mus minutoides. The sequence goes on from LR750072.1 coordinate 117,146, forward strand.
TGGAACTGTTTAATATTCACATGGGCTTAAGAAACACCCTTAAATAGAGTACAGGGTTAAGACGCTGGAAAGAGATCATGGGCAAACAGGGATGCATGCTGTTTCTCACCATGCCCAAAATTAAGACATAAGCTTTGATGGGAAGTTTGCCTGAAGTCTACACTTCTTTTTCCCTTTTTGTTATTTCCCACTGGAAATAGGGCTAGAAACAGTGAGTACTCATTTATAGACAAAATCCAATATGCTCTGTTGGAGAAGTTGATGTCCCATTAGAATCCTGAAAACATCCTAATTTCTGAAAACTTACTTTCCAATAATGATAAGTTTCTGTGTAATTGTAGATATTACAAGAAATGGTATTTAAAGACAACAAAGAGATATCCTTGCTGGAGGCCTGGACTCTAATTGTTTCTTGGATCAGACTAGATTTACTTCTTTTTCTAATGTCTCAAGCTAGCCCATAAATCATAGGAAGGCTTGTATGTAGAGTTTATTGTTTAAGCCAAAGTGTGAGTGAAAGAGAAACCAAGAAAACATTAGCTATTGATCTTTTATAAACAAAATTAATAATATCTTTTATTCCACAGTAAAAACTGTCCTAACTTTAACCTTTCTTTGAAAAGCCCATGAAACACATGCAGAATCTTTGTCTTCCTTCCTTAATTAAACCTGTTAAAATAAAATAGCATCCTTCAAAGGAGATTTGGACTGACTGTTGACATGAAAGTTTCTATTAGGGCTTCTACCTCAGGGAAGAGTCAGCAGCTCAGCTCTTCTTATCAGAGTTGACTAACTATATCTGATGGAGCCTATGGGCAACTTACCTGTTTTACTCGGTGACAATGATGACCACGTGGGATTCAAACCCAAGGTAAACTCTTCCTTAGACACATCTACATTCACAGAATATGGGAAACACATTGAAGTGCTTCAATGACATTTTAAACTAATCTTTGTTAGTCACTCTTCCTCTTACGTTTGTCAGAAAGTGCATGAACATGATGAGTTGGTACCTATGTAGTTTAGTAGCTGGGAAGGAAATGAGACTGTTTACAACAATAAAACAGAAAAGAGCAATCCTAGTATGTTTCCCAGTCTCTAACTGTGAGATGGAGCTCTATCCCAAGAATTAAAATCATCTTTATAAGCCTTTCCCTCAACATTCTTCAAACACTAACCTTAGCGTGAAGGGCAAGGCCCTAGACTTCAAAATGGCTAAGGATGTTTGTGGATAGCAACAGGTAGCTCATGATGTGGTGACACAGTAAAGTGTGTACCTTAGAAATGCCCAGATTGACTTCTCATAATATATAATTTCTGAGCAATTGTATTTTAGAGTTGGTTCCTCAAGGCGTATAACTGTTTTAACAGCTCATCTTTCCATGAAGTCACTGCATGCTCCAGATAGAAGAGCCTGAGTTTACCTGGATTCCTCTATTTCTCAGAGTAGAGAAAGCCTCATTGTTGTTACTAGGTCATGCCTCTGATTATTTGATCTAATTTAGAAATATTCCATGTATTGTCCACATAACTGAAAGACAAAAGAATTTCTAGTAACTGTCTAGACTGTCTAAAGAGGTTATTACTTTAATCTTCTTGGAAAACTGTGTTACAGTTTTTTCCTCTATTATAGATGATTGCATTATTTCCAGCATGTTTATTCTATTGGTATTGATTATTCTAGAAAGTCATCAATGCTATGTTATTTGGGGATGTTTTGATACGTTTGTTCACCCTGTCTGTAATTCTTGCTTTCCTCCTGTTTCTGCTTTGAGATTCCAACAATTGTTGCATAGGTCTCAAAACTTTCATTCACAAATGCACAGGATACGCCAGGTATGCAGTTTCGGAGGTTCTGTTATAATGATGCTGGTATTGACAAGATATGCTTGCATATGATACAGGCTTCATGTCAAACCTCAGGCAATTTAAAAGGTAGAAGGATCCTTGTTAGGTACAGCAGCATATGCCTGGATTATGCCCACTAAAGAAATTAAGGTAAGAGGATCAAGAGTTTGAGGCTAGCCTGGGCTAAACAGCCAAGCCCTGCCTCTAAAACAACACCAACACAAGTTGGAAGTATCATTAATGGTCTTGCTGAAATGTCAAGAGCTTTGTACTTTTTTTTGTTGTTGTTGTTGTCGTTGTTGTTTTCGAGACAGGGTTTCTCTGTATAGCCCTGGCTGTCCTGGGATTTCTGAGTTCGAGGCTTTGTACTGTTTTGATACAGTTCTGTATCTTGAATTGTATCTAGGGCTCATTGTTGACTTTCTACCTTTAAGTCTAAATTTGGATTCTTCTTTCATGATAGAATGATGTAATCACACTTGGTTCTCCCTGATCTCTAGTTCTTCTGTCCTCCACCCTGTGTCCAAATGCCAACAAACACCAGCTGGTGAAGGAGGAGGGGGTGGTGAGTTCTGGGTGAGGACTCAATCCAATCTGCATTTTTGTGGTGTCTCCAGCTGGACTGAAGTGCCTGGGTACCTCTCAATCTGCCTCTCACACTAGGTGTTGTCACTACTGCGGCGCCTTCCCTTCAGTTTCTCACTACACTCTGTCTCTGCTGCTGTTTGCATGGCTGGAGCCACAGTATATGCCTTATCTATTCTACCAGCCTCAGATTTGCTGAATGCCTTCTTTCGTCTGGCCACCTCTGCCCTTGAGATACACACATGAAGAGAGGCACCTGTTTGGAAAGTTTGCTTTCCATAGCAAACAGAAAAAAAAAAAAACATAATGTAGTGTAGATCAATGGTAAAACAACATAACAACAGGAAAAATGAAGGTGTTAGACACACAGAGGAAGACAGGATTTCTTTCTTATCAACCAAATTTCTCCATTTTATACAAATTGCTACATCTTAGACAAGTATGGCTCCCTAGTTCCCCCTTCTGGCTATTTTGCTCATTTCTAATATTTCATCTTTTTTTGATTTGTCCCAAGACTGCATTTTCTAAAAGAAGGTAACTTTGGCCATATTTTTTCCTCAAAGGTTACCCGTGACAATCTCATACCACTCACAGCCCAAGAGTGTCGGGAGAGCAGAGTTCTGACCAATGACTTATACCCAGTCCGAGACTCGGATCCTCTTTCCCTTGCTTGTCCTTATCATTTGGTATATAGTATTCACCACCCATTTCAACTGCCCATACAACTGGTTTCCAGAAACAGCATGCTTCCTTTGTTATTCATCCTCCTTGTGTGTTTATGTGTACATGTGTATATTTGGATGGATATATGCATACATGTATGTATGTATTCCTCTGTCTGTGTCTGTCTGTCTGTCTGTCTGTCTGTCTCTGTCTCTCTCTATTTCTCTCTCTCTCTCTCTCTCTCTCTCTCTCTCTCTCTCTCTCTCTCTGTGTATGTGTGTGTAAATCAGAGGACAACCTTGAGTGTCATTCCACAGAAACAGTATCCATATCTCATTGACCTGAAGCCCATGAGTTAGGTTACACTGTCTACCCAGCAGCACCCACCAGGATCTTCCTGTCTCTGCCTTGGTAGTGATGGAACTATAATTGCATTTTATCACATCTGGAGGGTTCTGGGGATAGACCCCAAGCTCTCATGGATGCAAGGCAAGCACATTTAACCAATCGAGCTATCACTTCAAGCCCTCACTTGTTGTTTTCTAAAGAAGCTTCCACCTGTGGCCTAGGAGAATTGTGTGGCAAATTGGCCATTTTAATTCACACAGCTTCTCATAATTTCTCCTTCCATGCTCCATTTAAGTAAAAACTATCATTCTTTACAAATCCCATCAGTTTTATAACCCCGTTAGAAGGAGGCTGCTTGTATTCCTGCACACTCAAGGTTCATAACTCCGCAGGGTTCAGGCAGCTTGAGATGGCTCTCCTCATTTGCTCCTGTCAATCTGTGCCATTAAAAACTTTCCTTTCAGGAGTTACAGAGATCAACTGTGGAGCTGAGACAAAAGGATGGACCAACCAGTGACTGCTGCAGCCCGGGATCAATCCCATAATCAGCCACCAAATGCAGACACTATTGCATACACCAACCAACAAGATATCCCCGAAAGGGCCCTGATATAGCTGTCTCATGTGAGGCTATGCCAGTGCCTGGCAAACACAGAAGTGGATGCTCACAGTCAGCTATTAGATGGAACACAGGGTTCCCAAGGGAGGAGCTAGAGAAAGTACCCAAGGAGCTGAAGGGGTCTCTAACCCTATAGGTGGAAGAACAATATGAACTAACCAGTACCCCCAGAGCTCGTGTCTCTAGCTGCATATGTAGCAGAAAATGGCCTAGTTGGCCATCATTGGGAAGAGAGGCCCCTTGGTCATGCAAACTTTATATGCCCCAGTACAGGGGAACGCCATGGCCAAGATGTGGGAGTGGGTGGGTAGGGGAGCAGGGCGGGAGATTGGGGAGGGTATAGGGGACTTTGGGGATAGCATTTGAAATGTAAATGAAGAAAATATCTAATAAAAATTGGAAGAAAAAAGAAACTTTCCTTTCTCTTTTTTTGAGAAACATGAGACCTATGACGAATGTTTTCCTCCTTGGTTGCCTTCTTTCGCACAGCTGTACTGCTCATGTCTCTTCCTTGATCTTGAAGACTTTGTCTGTGCTAACTTCTACGATATTACTCATGGCCCCAGACAGGGCAAAGTTTAAATGTGGTAACAAAGAAAAATCCTAAAATTGAGAGTTTTAGCTAAATTTTCAAATTTAATAATAATATATAAATACCTGAGAAGGTGGCCCAGAGCCAACAGGAGGCTCAGAAGACTGAGAACTGTTATAGTTTGAAGGAGCATGTTCCTGTAGTCTCAGATGTTTAAATATTTGGTCAATGTTTGGGGTGTGTGTGGAAGTTGGAGTTTTGTTGAAAGAAGTATGTCACTAAGGGCAGGCTGTGAGCTTTCAAAGCCCATGTAGTACCCTCACTCTGCTGTGTGTGTAAGGTTCAAATGTGAGCCCACAGCTTCTGCCCCAGCTACACTGTTATGGAAAATAATGCTCTGGAACCATAAGCCCAAATAAACTTGTAATTCTATAAGTTGCCTTGGTCATAGTGCATTGTCTCAGCAACAGAAAAGTGACCAACACAAAGACATGAAACAATGTGACTCTTATTGTACATGTCAGACTGACAGGGTTCCCAATGCACCCTCTCCACTCTCCCTAGTTCACCACACACTTCAATAGACTGGTGAGAAAAATCCCACTTGCCCTCCCCATGTGTGAGCAGGAAACTAGAAGCTCTTATCTTAAATCACAACCATGAAACAGAACTAGAAATGGCTTGAGGCGTTAAAATTTCAAACCCTACCTACAGTGACACATTTCTTCCAACAAGGCCACATCCCTTAAACCTCTCCAGACAGCCACCAACTAGGAACCAAGCTCAATGCCATTCAAATGCCAGAGATTATGGGGATGGTGTGGTGTGGGGGTAGGATGGTCATCTCTGATTGAAACTCCAGAGCAAACTAAAGCCCTTTACTCCCAAGTTGCTTTTGCTTCTGGTGTTTATCCCAGCAACAGGAACCAAACTAGGCTAATAATGAATCTGGTTCTAAGTATCTAAGAGAAGGTTTATGTTTACATAGACCACAAAGGCATGTATCTTTGCTTTTATTTAAAGAACAGAGTACATCTAACTTCCTTTTGAAACTAGCGACCTTGGCCAGTCCATCTTTCAGTGTGTCATCCCAAGATGCTTCATTTTTTTTAAACTGAGTTTCTGCTAAGCAGGATTTCACGGCATTAATTATTGGCTTGCTTGACTTGGATTTATTTATTTATTAATTTATTTGTTTCAGAAAGCCAATGTTTGTACCTGACAGGTCAGATGCATTAATCTTGGGATCTGCTTCTTCTGAGCCTTGCATCTAGATGAGCACCTCTAAGCACTGATGGCCACTTGGGCCTTAGGTTGATGGAAGGAGGGAATGGTTTCCTGAAATTGAAGATAGGTTTTATAGCTCCTCTTCAATTAAAATAAAAATAGAATCCTCTGAGGAGGGATCTGACCAGAAAGAGCACCTCACTGTAAATAGGCCAGTCAATTTTATAGAAATAGAAATATAGCCTGCAGAGCCAACCACTCATTCTCAGATAACTTGATTTATCCTCAGTCAACAAATATTTACTGAGTGCATATGCTGCTGCAAGCCTGTATAATTATCTTTTATAGACTCAGTGGCATGACTTGGTTTTGCTACCATGACAGGACTAGATAACAATCCAGTCACTACCATTATTACTACAATGGTGACCACCTCTGTCTGTGTAGTACTATGTACCTAATATTGTAAACTTCTCAGTGTCCAGACTGTGTCAACTCTCAGACAATGAGAGACTAACAAGTCCATTCTATAGATGAGAAGCTGTGTTTCAGATGTATCTGCTGAAATGTAGGAAAGATAAATAAAGAGGCAAGTATTTGAGTGCCTTTCAGTGAGGCAAATATTCTTGTAAGAGTATTGGAGAACCAAGAGGGATGGGGGAAATAGAGATGAAATCTAGAGCAAGCATTTTTCTTGTTTCCAAAATCAAAAGACACTGGCTGAATACAGGACCTTAGCATTTGCAACTCCTTCTGCCATTGACCTTTATAAATGTTAGTGAGAGGTGGGGGAGGCTAGCAGTTAAGTCAGATGCCCAAAGAAAATGATCCTGGATGCCTTATGTTATAAAAAAGATAAATTTCCAGTAAGTAAATTTCCCTTTGCAGCAGTTGCTGAGTCTCTTTCTTTTATCCTGTTTACCATGAATTGCTTACTTACTCATCCTCAAGTAATTGGAAATGCACTGAAAAGTCAAGTAAAATACTTTACTTACAGCTTACCTGGATCCTTCCAGAATTTTCTATTTATCTATATTATTTTAAAGTTTGATACCAAAAGTGATGGAGTTAAAGGCTCAGCTGCCAACCTGAGGTGCTATTGGGAAATGTTTTGTCTTTTGGGAGGTTGAACCCAATAAAAACAAATTATACCATTGGTGGTGTGCCCTCAAAAGAGATATTAGGGCTGTCTTTCTAAGCTTTGTGTCCCTCTCCCTCTCCCTCTCCATCTCCCTCTCCCTCTCCCTCTCCCTCCCCCTTCCCCCCCTCTCTCACTCCTCTCCCTTCCTTGCTTCTTCCCTCCCTCCATTTATCACACACTCCTTGTGTTGATCTTATGCCTCACATGGTCCCCAAACAATGAAGTTCCTTACTGCACATCAAAGTCTCTGGAGTCATAGAATGCAAACAAACCTTTCTGCTGTTAGGTTGACTTTTCTCATGTATTTTGTGACTGATGGAAATGAATAGAAGTTCAGTACTCTTTCCTAAAAGCACATTTGACCCCTCTATTTGATTACATCTAAAGTTCTTCTTGGTTTGCATCGTCTTGGAGGACGGAAGCAGTCAACTTTCATTTCAAGGCAATACTTCAGTTCTTAGAAGAGTTACTAAGTACATGTCAGATAAAAAATTGAATCTTAATTTCATGAATGCAGAACTGAGTGAAGGAGGAAGGTGGAAACTTTTTTTTTTTTTTTTTTTGAGGAAGGAGCATAGAATTTAGACAAAGGCAAGGATGAACATAACCTTTTGAGGGCATGCTAATGTGTTTTAAGGTTGTGTCCTGTTACTAATTATGAGCTGCAAAATCAGGTGTGAAATTATTCCTAAAGCACAGCAGCAATCATTGCAAGATACTTGGAAGAAGGTGTTAACAGGAAATATTAAGGAAAACAACACACGAAAATGCACTTTTTGATTGGAAAATTCCACAAAGCATGCTGAGTCATTGCACAATTCCCATCCATTTGTATTCTACTCTTTAAAAAATAGTCTGTATACATTAAACTAGTGATGGGCATCTAGACCCCCCTTTAACATCTTTCCCACAAGAATTGGACATCTTTGACCCACTATGAGCTTGCAGAATGGTTTCTCTAAGTGACTAAGGTGCAGGGTGGAGACTTTGAGGAAATAGAAGGATCAATTGTTCTATTTTCTTCATTAATCAAATAATATCTCTAGTTTTTTCTGGTTTTTGTTTTTGTTTTTAGTTTACATGTGTGTTTGTGTGGCTGTATATATACCATACGCATTCAGTATCTGAAAAGGCCAGAAGAGGGCATCAGATCTCCTGGAACTGGAGTTACAGATGGTAGTTGGCTGATGTACAGGGCTTGGAATCAAATTTAGGTTCTCTGCAATCACCCAGTGCTCTTGACCATTAAGTCATCTCCAGGCTAAATATTTTTCTGGAACAAGACAAAGATTCTAAGTAATGATGGTACAGAGTGTTCTGCTTCACTACAAGTGAATATTCATAGCTAGAGCGAAGGAATTGACATGTAATGTGAGTAAGTGCAGTAAGAGGTTATCTTATTGTCTGATCATTTGGAAGCTTGAGACTGGCTAACTTTTGACTGTTATGATTGACTGCTATGATGTTTCGCTATGAATCTATACTCAGGCTAGGTTAAATTTATTTATACATCATGCTAGGTTATCCTTTATCACATACAGCAGCTGCAGCAAGTCAAACTGAACGTCCCAGGTATGGAGAGAAATGTAGGCCAACATTTTCTAGTTCAGCAGAAACCACTGCAGTTTGCCTGTTCCCCTAGAATTTTAAGTTAATTTCATACTTTCACAATAAATACTATAGAATTTTCTCATTTTTCAGACACATAAATCTATTTGTACACTCCTTTCTAACAAAATTCTATATTATCATGTTATGCTTGCCATCAGTAAAAGTGATTCAAAGGGCATATCCTAAGGAAACAGAGGATTAAGGAAATTTGGGAGAGGAGTGAAAGTGATTGAAATTTAAAAGCATGATATACTAATGAGATCATACCCAGATGCTAGGACATAAAAATGTGTCCTGGCTTAGAGGTATGATATAAAAAGTAACCTGGGACAGGCATCTATCTCCCTAGTTGAACAAATAAATAATTCCCAAAGTAAAACTCATTCAGGGACTTGAAAACAAAACAATTCTAACTGTTCTTAGAAGCTGTAATTATTAGTAAATCTTTTCTATTTATTTATTATTCCACTGCACTCTGATTTTGAGTTAAAAAATCCATAATAAGAACAAATTATCTTCTTTGTGTCTTCGTCCTTCTATTCTCCCCCTGCCACACATATATACACCATATACCCTTTTTTTTTTTTTGCAACAGGCTCTTTCCTTTGAACAAGACTGCTTATTTTCCTGTAAAATCCTGATTTTTTTCACATACTGAAATTATAACAATTTACAGGACTAATGATTATTTTTATACAATGAGTTTGCAGTACACAAATTTTTAGGGAAACGCTTTTGTGAAGTATTCCAAAATATCATGTCTCTGAGTATCTTTGTGGAGATTCTAGTGGATAAATCTATTTTCATGTTCCAATCTTCTCTTTATGAATCCAAAGAAGGGAGCTTCCTATCTCTACATGCAGATTTCCATCCTTCGACTGTTCTATGTCCTGTTGCTAAGATGCTTCATCTTTGTGTTATAGAAGTAGAAATAAGAGACCTGTAGAGACTCAACAATATGAACTAACCAGTACCCCTAGAGCTCGTATCTCTAGCTGCATATCTAGTAGAAGATGGCCTAGTCGGCCATCATTGGGAAGAGAGGCCCCTTGGTCTTGCAAACTTTATATGCCCCAGTACAGGGGATCACCAGGGCCAAGAAGTGGGAGTGGGTGGGTAGGGGAGCAGGGTGGGGGTGGGGGAGGGTATAGGGGACCTTCAGGATAGCATTTGAAATGTAAATGAAGAAAATATCTAATAAAAATTGGAAAAAATAAACAGAAAGACTTTCCCAATGTAGCAAAAACTATGGCTGTTCATTAATGTGCATCATGTGTAAGAACTTCATGATACATATTTTGTAATGAATAAAAGATTGTGGTAATGTCATTTATATACACAAAGTAATATAAAAATGCATAATTGAGAAAAATTGGAGCATTTTTGTCCTTAGCAGGGGTTGCATAAAACCCTGCAATATCTATACAAATTTAGATAATGTACTAAGATAAATACATCTTGCACTAGAATAATTGAGAGTCATTATTTTCCAATGTAACAGGGCAATTACTGAATAAAGAAAAAACACCCTAGAATTACTCTGACTCTCTATTGTGATATGAATATGGCATGTAGGAAACATAGTCACTTTCTGTGTTAGAACATTTGAAAATGTGGCTGTCAGAGAGGAGGATGGCTTAAGAGAGCCTTTAAATGATTAGAGTCCCAGTGGTGTGTTTAAAACAAACATTAAATATTTGATATTCAATTTGTGTTATCCAGGTTCACAAGAAGTAATTCACCATTCTCAGGTGCTTCGTGTGATCTTTTCTCTCCGAATTTATGGGCTAACTAATCAGAGCAAGCCCACGACAATTTTCCTTTTTACTTACCTAACCTCCACCTCCACAGCTTTGGCGCATGAGCTCAGAGGGAAAAGGCAGGGCCAAGGAGGTGGCACTGTGTAGAAGCAGCCTTGGGGCTATGTGTGAGGCTGGGCCTCTGTGAACAGGAATCACCAACAGCTTCCTTGGACCATATGCTACCAAATTGTAATTAAATCATCTCTGATCATGTATCTAATTCAGTGTGTATTACCTAATGCCAATGTGTTTTTACTTCCAATTCAGGATTTCACTCACTGAGAACTCTCCAGTTGACATGAGTTTACTCTTATGGGAACAACAGACCACAATATCTGAAATTGACAATACTGGGAAAACTACCCCTTAGTTTCTGTAGGGATGAACAGGGGTTTTTCCTCAAATAACTAAATGATTGTAACCTAAGGAGTCTAATTTGTTTGCCTAGGGCGTGGTCCTCAGAGAGAATACCTTCCATTTTCTCTAAATGTCTCCAGTAGAACCTGAGAGATAGTTATGATGTTGCACACTGCAATATTGATTTTGATGGTCGTCATTGTTTTGAATATTTCTTAGTGTCAGATTCCTCATTTGTAAATTATATGTAATAATCATGCTAACAGGGAAAAAAGTCCACTTTCCAAATCTGGGGAATCCAATCCCCTGCTTTGATCCTTTCAACACTTTTGGTTGCATAAACAAATTGAAGACTAATCTTGATATTAGATCCATTCCTCTCTCCCAGGGTACCGTCTTTTTTTCTAGTTTATTCATTTCTTTTTTTCCTGATATTCCATCAATTTAAAACTCCAAACCTTCCAAAGGAGCTATTTATCTTGTCTTGAGATTTTCTCCCAATTTCTAACATGCCACTTAAGTGACAGGAGGCATTTGGTTCCAATGAGAAAAACTGAGCATGCAAGTGGGCGTTGGCCAGCCCCTATTCTAATCCAGAACTCAGACAGACATAGTAGCAGCCTGGGCAGAAAACCAAACTCTCATATGTAATAAATACCCAGGAAAGTTCCCTGTTATAGGTCATATTTATGAGAAGATAGATTTCTTTCTCTAGTAGTAACCCAGGAGCCTATAATATGTCAATCTATTAATAACCAAAAGTTATTCATTAGTATATCAATTTCACCAGAGGGTCAAAAAAAGAAAGCCAAACATCTGTATGGCAAAAAATTCCATAAGGTTGCCAATTTTTACTCAGACTATTGGCAGCTTCTCCAGAAAAATGACCACAATCTTGTCATATTTTGTAGCTTTCTCTTTTCCTTCTAAAAAGCTCTACTATCCTCTACCTACCTTTGCTTTCAACCAAAACACAAAGGATGGGTGTTGTTTCCCTAGCCACAGCCAGCTCTTGCTCTTCCAACTTAGCTGTTCTTCATATGGGCAAGTCTGTGCCTTTGGTAAGGAGCACCAGATCTGTGAGTGCTTAATGACCTCTTTCTGAGCTATAATAGGTGCCTCTTGACACTCCTTTCACCCCTGCTGTATCTGCCAATAAAATATCTCTGCCTGATAGGTCTCGAATCTGTATACTCTCTGCTGAGGCTGTGCATCACACTGGCTTTGATGGGAGGACACCTCACTCACAATCGCAATGGCTGTTTGGGAATCCTATTTAGATCTTAACTTGCAGCTACCTCCTTATATCTCTGGCTCATAAAACCCATAAAATAAGAGCTAAGAGTGTAGAAACATGGAATTCTCTACTCCTCTCTCTCCCACACCCTCACTCTGTTTCATCTCAACTATTACATCAGGAAATGGCATCCTGGTAGGTGGTTGCTATATAGAAAATACCCACTGCTTCTTTGCCTTTTTTTTTTTCCTCTTTATACTCTCAAGTTCAGGATGGTTAGTGTGTGCTGTGGTTTTTCTAACAATATCTTTAGAAGACCCTTTCTTTTTCCCTTGTGAGCTTTTAACCCATCCTCCTGATAGGACCCTCTCCCCAACCCTAGTGCTGCCTTCCTTTTCTCTATATTCGAAGCTTCTTATATTCAGGTGGTTTGTTTACAGCTCTTTCTTTGGGAAACAAACAAAACAAACCACATCATTAGCTTTAACAGTTCTAGGTGAACATAATTAAATCACTTTACAGAGATGGGATAACAAAAGAAAATGTTTTGAAATTGTAATCTCTTTCTCTCTGACTCTATTTCTCTTTCTCTCTGTGTGTGTGTTTTTCTCTGTCTCTTCTCTCTGTCTCTTCTCTCTCTCTCTCTATCTCTCTCTCTCTCTCTCTCTCTCTCTCTGTGTGTGTGTGTGTGTGTGTGTGTGTGTGTGTGTGTGTATTCCATACTTCAATAATGGAGACTGGCTGAGATAAAGAATAGGAAAGTTCTCTGTAATTGTTAATTGTTATTGTTTGAACAAATAATTGTTATTGTTATTTGAATCAGAATTTAGACATTCTGTCCTGTTGTTAGAAGACTTGTACCTTCTTTGTTGATTAAACTAACAACAACAACAACAACAACAACAACAACAAACTATTGTTTTTTTAAATGTGGATTTTAAGCAGAAAAAGTAAATTTTAATTTTGAGTTCATTCTCTGAGCTGGTCAAATGCCAAAACTTTGATTTCCACCAGTAGAAATGGGGAATTCAAGATTGTTAACATGCTACTTGTTTTTTTCTTCATAGGTTGTAGGTAAGAAATGAATAGCATAGCAGGACATGCCTCACTGCTACCAAGTACTAGCTCATCTCTATAACTTGAGTTTAAGCCTCAGAGACGCTAGCTCTACTTATCTTTAAATATGTGAGAAGAAAGATTATTGCCTGTCCTTTTAAGAGAGATGCAGAGAGCTTTTGGAGCTGTGCATTCTATAACCCAAGGACAGTCTGTTCTTACAAAAAAAAAAAAGAAAGGAAGGAAGGAAGGAAGGAAGGAAAGAAGGAAGGAAGGAAGGAGGGAAAAAAGGGAGAGAGAGAGAGAGAGAGGGAGGGAGGGAGGAAGGAAGGAAGGAAGGAAGGAAGGAAGGAAGGAAGAAAAACTAGAAAAGAAAAGAAAAAAAAGAAAAGAAACTAGAGTTGTAATCTGGGGAAGTGGTTCAGTTAGTGAGTCTGTCTATCACATGTTGAGCCCTGAGGTTGATTGCCAGTGAAGTACTAGGACAAAAAAAAAATTAGAATTGGTATTTTTGTGACATATTTTAACTTACTGAGATTTTGGTTAATTAATAGTATTGCCTGAAACATGAAAATCTCATGAGGTTTCTATCCTGTTTTGGGAGATTACTTAGGGCCCATGGGTTGGGCAAATTGCACTAGGTATGTGAATGCTTCATATTGTAGCCAAGAGGCCTGCATGGACATGAATACAGTGTTCATGGGAACAGTTATTGACAGGGTGACATAGAAGAGAACAAGAAGGATCCAGGGCATTGACGTAAAATACTAATGAGTCCCAAGCTTTTTCCAAGAGAGCCAACTATGGTGTAATGTGACAGTAGGAACACCTGACTGAAGGTGAGTATAGTGGGGCTGCTTCTTAGGTTGGCCCTGCCTGTTTCCAGATAAAATAGAACATAGCCACTTATTTCTTTTTAATTTCTAGCTTTTATGTGCATGAGTGTTTGTATGCATATCATGTGTGTGCAGTCAGAAGAGGGCATCAAATCTGCTGGAACTGAGTTACAGATGGTTGTGAGCACCTTGTGGATGCTGAGAACTGAAGTCAGGTACTCTCTCTACAAGAGCAGTCAATGCTCTTAAACACTGAGCCATCATCCCTCCAGTCTCCCTGAGCCATTTATTTGAAATGCTGAAACAGGCAAATGTTTTCTAAGTCTGGTCAAAATAATAGCTAGATAGGAAAAGGACCAGTAAGGCACACTGAGATGAAATTATGTTTTCTAAAGAATGTTTATTCATATATTTCCTTTTCCACTTTTGCTTTAATTTACTCTCCTTGTTAGTCTGTTTTCTTCCTTCCCCATGAGTGTATCTGGGAGCATGACTCCTCTATTGACCTTGGAAATAGCAGGTGGGGGAATTTCTTATTGGGCTTACTTAGGCTAAGACCCTTTCACACTGGACATGGATAGCAGTTAAAAAAAATTATCTTCCTCATCTCTCTTCCTGGTCAGGGCTTGGAACAGCTCTGGGAACATTCCTTAATAGTTCACATATTCCATCAGTCAAATCATAAATAGGTATTTGGATCAATGTTTCTATGGTGATATGGTATTTGCAACAATGGTCACACAAATGTAATAGCTAGCTAGAGACATCACAGCTGTTTAAATGAGTTGAAGGTACCCACACAATGTTTCCTTTGTTAAATTCCGTTGCAGAATGGAATCATTGTAGAATGATTTTTTTTTTCCTGATTTTGATTCACTTTCTGTACTTTAATTCTTTACTGTTAACTGTACTTTATAATATAGGAGAAATAGATATTTTGGGTTTTTTTTCTGTGATTTTGAATAAAAGGTAGAACTTGGCTTTGGGAGTGTGGAGCAGGAAGCTTTCCCCAAACACCAGAGTTGATGTGGGAAGAAGAGACATCAGCATAACTGAAGAGTAAGGACTAACACAGAAGCATGATGGAGTGACCTAGGAAAGGGCAGAGCGAAGGGAACTGCTTACAGCATTGGGAGCAGAGAAGGGAAGTAGTGATTGCAGTAGGAAGATTTAGGGGAAAAGGAAGGAAAACAGGGCACCCAGAGAATATAGTGAGATGACAATGACTATTCATTTATTTATCAACAAACTAGGACCAAGCACCTGTTATATCCTTGGCAGAAGCAGGCTTAGAAGTTTCAGTTTGCAACCATATGAAGCGGGACTTTGACTTTGACCCAAAGTTTTTTCTGTCCCGGGATGATACTCAATAGGAGACATTGATTTTGTTGTTTTTCTTATATTTTCCTACAATTTTAAAATAAAAATTGTGCTTTGGAAATGAGTAGATACAGGGAGTCCAAGTGCTGGAGATGAGGGGAATAGTAATAAACCTAGGGGAAAATAACTTACAGTTAGGATAATTGTTTATAATGACTGGTGAATGTGCTACAGAAGTCAGGGGATGTCAAAGGCATGACTGAAGGAGAAGCTATCCCTAAGACAGACAGACAGACAGACAGACAGACAGACAGACAGACAGACAGACAGACAAACAGGACTGTGCAAGAGCTGTTGTACTTACTTTCTACTTCTTTAATTGATTTGTAGATATGCAAGTCTTCTGAAGAAAATTATTATGGAGTGCATATTTTGGCTAAATTATTATTTTATCTTCCATAAATCACAAATTACAAGAGTGATTTATGAGATTACAGAGGTAACATTCAGGACTTTTATGATCTAAATTTTTGACATTAACTGAATAGATTAATGCCACTTTTTTTAAAAGTCCATAAAAATAAATGCTCTCTCAAATAAATTATTTTCAACTTTAATGTGGTGCATCAGCCTGACAAATTAATAATTAATGTCAGATAGCACAATGCTGAAGACTTAGAAGCACTGATACATCTTCACAGAAAATTGGCCTAAGACTGGCAATTTCAACTTAATAACTCAGACTATTCTACAGTCTGCAAATGACATTAATTTATGACTCAAATGGAAATAAACTTTCCTTCTGAATTTCATTAAATGATTTTAAGAATAGTTCAGAAAGGCTATTAGATAAGTAAAATGAAGTCATTTATGTAAATAAATTGGCTCCCAATCTCTCTAATTTCTGAATCATTATGTTTTATAAATATGTAGATGCTGTTGGTCTGCTTACCATTAACTGTTATTTCTTGTTTAGGACAGCTCTATTCTGCATAGAGGTAAGATCAGTTCCTTTGAGTGAGAGTTTATCTAATAGTTAAGTGGCTTCCTTGCATTTAGGAATTATTTAACAATTACAATTGAGGTCATCATGAAAATTATGCAATTTTTTTATTTTCAAGCAATTCTCTACATTCAGTTCAGTTGCTATTTTGTATGTATCATAAGGCAATGCTATAGAAGTCCTATGAGTTGCAACCTTTTCTTTCCTGTATTGCATATTTTATCAAGCAACTTCTGTGTCTTTAGCCTTGTGCTCAGTGCCCTTGGAGATTGATGGGACGCTATTAGCAAATGTTCAGGAGAAATTTATAGTCTCATTTATTCAATGTTTCTACACTGGATACAAGTGAAATCCAGCACATATGCAAATACCAAGCTGTATGATCCAGGCAGTGATTGTAAAGTGTCAGAGAGAGACAAATTAAACTCAAGTTTACAAGGATTCTACGACGAGGGGTGCTCTGAGATAGCAAAGGGTCCAAGAGACATTTCATGAGTGAATACTGCAACCAGAAGGATGCTGGGAGAGGCATGTAGATTCCAAGCAGGGAGGGAAGAGGGAGGAAGAGTTACCTTCCTCTAGAGTTGAGATGCAGACCAGGGGATGAGGTTTGGTCTCTACTTCTCTGAGGATCTTAATTTCCTAAATGACCCCACTTCTTTCTGCCTACTGACCATTGCATTTACAAGCTGTCATTTGCTCCCTGAACATTCTCAGGTGCTCAGTGGCTTATCTTCATTGTGGTCATTTCATCTGTGCCTACTTCATGTCACCGACACTAAATTTAGAAAACAGCGGTTATTGAGCTGCAAATTAAAAAAAGAAAAGAAAAGAAAAGAAAAGAAAAGAAAAGAAAAGAAAAGAAAAGAAAAGAAATTGGAGCTCAGAGATTAAAAGAAGACAGGTAAAACTGTGTTCAGTGACCATGACCACATCTCCAACATTAGTTTTTAATGGCTGCTTGCTTAAAAAAAAAAAACAAAACTCTTTTATATTAAAAATTATGGGGTATTTGCATATTCTTTCTTAACTTTGTGCTTCTATAAAACACCTTATCTTATTAAAATAGCTAATAAGGTCTCTCACAGTGAAATATGTTGAAGTTTGTCCAATGAATCATCTTCATGTTCACAGTTATTTATCCTGTCATTTGTGATAAATGTTTCCCAGGACATTTGAGGACGTACTTCAACCTGCTGTGCTTGAGTATGTATCGAGAATTTCTTTAAATATAATCCCCCATTTCTGCTGCCATTTCTAAAATTACAGATAGTGTCTCTTTAAAAGTATAGCTCTGTTGTGCTCTCTTGCAGCCTTGTTACAAACTGCAATGGGTTTTTCCTCAAGTTCTTATGAAGTCCTGACCTCAGCACTCTAGAATGTGAACTATTCAGAAAGAATATGATTATAGATATTATTAGTTACATTAAGATGAAATATCTTGGAATAGGATGAATATGTAATTTGATAGACTATTGTTCCTATTGAAGTGGAATTTGGATGCAGAACCACTTGTGTGTGCATGCACACATACACACACACGCACACACACACACACAAATACCACAGGAAAGGTAGAAATTAAATGGATGCATTTATAAGCCAAGAAGTTCTGACAATTGCTAGACAATCTCTAGAGGCCATGAGAGGCCCTTACATGCCTTCATGTACCCTGGCCCCAGACTTCAGTCTCTAGAGCTATAAGATAGTAGGCTGTTCTCAGACACCCAGCCTGGGATACTCTTAGAGTGATTCCAGGAAATCTTGTGTGGCTTACATCCTAATTACCTTGTGCACATGCTCCCATTCCTTCTGTCCACAGATTTCAGCTCCCTAATTCCTTAAGACATAGCACGAATGTCATTCTGGTCTGTGCTCTCCTTAGAAAATAATAGTGTCCTTTTGATTTATTTCTAGAATATGTCCTTCCTGCCCTTTGATTTTAAATCACTGGGATATTTGTCAAGGACCAGCCTCAGCTTAGTCCAGGTTCTGAGAAAAGGGGTGTCTGGGGGTGGCAAAAACAAACAATTCAAGGTCAAATTGTGGGTCCAAGCTGGTGGCCTATGTTCTGCTCAAGATGGCTTCTCAGACTGTGCTCTGTATGTATGTTGTGTTCTGCTCAGCTCCAGCAGCATTTTCTTGTTATTCTAAAGTCTCTCTGGTTGAGGCAGATAGCTTGCAGCTTGAGACAGCTCTCTATGCTAGTAAAAATTCTAAATGCTTTCTGGGTAGCTTCTGGGTTTTCTGATCAAAGTCAGAAAAGCTGCCATAGAAAGTTCTTGGGTCTTCTGACCAAGACAGAAATCTTGTTAGAAAAATCCTAAAAGTAATTTTTGGGTTTTCTGATCAAAATCAGAGAGAAAAATAATTCTAAAAGAGCTGTGTTCCAATATTCAGGCAGCCTTCTCTGGAGACTCCTAGAAAACATTTTAAAAGAGCTGTGTCAGCTAACCAAATAATGCTTGAGAGAAATTCTAAAAGAGCTATAAAAAAATTCTGAAATAACTGTGTTCTCTTTCCATGGATTTTTCAACTAAATTAAAAAAATCCTGTTAGAAAAAAAAAATCCTTGAAGAGCTGTTTTTGCTCTCCAGAGATCTCCAGACAGTGCAGCTCTCTCTAGAGAAAAATTCTGAAAAATAAAGCAAAACAGCGACAAAAAAAAAAAAAAAATCTGCTGTCACTTTTTACTAGCTTATCTCATGTAGTCCAAAAGCCAAGTTTTTAACTTACATCTCAATTCAGTTATTTTTTTCTAGGTTCCCTCGTGACAATCCCAAGACTCAGCATTCCATGACCTGAGCCCTGTGACTCATAGGAAAAGGAAAATGATAGGAAGTATGTCTTTTTTCTTCTTTTAACATTGCAAAAGAATTAAAAGATCTGCCTGCCTTTGTAATCTTAGGTGGGTGGGACCTTGTCCTGAGACAACCATTCAGACCACACCTAGCCCTAGATTAGCTCTGTCCCGAGCTAACCGAACTCAGGAATCTGCCTGCCTTTGTAAGTGGAAAGAAAGAAAGAAAGAAAGAAAGAAAGAAAGAAAGAAAGAAAGAAAGAAAGAAAGAAAGAAAGAAAGAAAGATTAGCTGGGTGGGATCTTGCCTTGTGATCACCACTTCCTAAATTTCTTTATCTCCTTTCAAACAAACTGGCTCATAGTGCAGCTGCCTTTAGATCTGTGATACTCCTTATACAATTTATATTACATCCTTATGTTTTTGCACAGTTGAGAAATTATATATTTTTGAACTCATGTTTTTAGAGTTCTTTTCCACAGGTTTAAAGGGTGTCCTGCAGATCCCAGTGTTTACCATTTTGCTGACACATTAGTCACATCTTCACCTCCTGGAAGACTCACACTGTCTCTAATTGTCACTGAGCCATTAACATTAACAGGGAGGACTTTTCTCATAGGAATGTGAAAACATGTACATTATTTTACAAACAAACCTTATGCACACAGCACCTATTGATGCTCCTGGAGGCCTGTGGGTCTGCCTCTGCTCAGCTTCAGGGCATTGCCGCTTGGGGAGTCAGAATGCAGGGAGTTTGATTGTGCTGGTTGTAAGGAAGCACAGTGATACCTCTCTGGGGGTGAGAAAGTACATCTCTCTGTGATGTGGGAAAGCCAGAGCTGGTTCAGGGGTCCCCAGGCCTGTGATGAGTCTGGGGCCATGAGAACCTCAGACTCTTGGACATCCAAGCACTCCTGGGAATAATAGAAGAGAAGAGAATGGAGTCAGAGGCCTGCAGGCTGGGGAAGTGGCCAGGGGAAGAGGGAGCTTCGACTGGTCTCACTGGTTGATTGTCCTTGGCTTGACAGAGGCAGGCTTGGTGGTGGGCGTTGCTGGGAGCACATAAAAGCCTTCTACCGGAGAATTAAGCTGCATCTCTGTAGTCAAAGGCCTTCTCCATGGCTTCCCACCATGGATCTTCGATGAAAGAGACAGTTCATGGTACTAAACAGTTTAATAGTTGTTCATGGTAGAAAATGGATGCATACTGTACCATATCCACTTCTTAGGGTGGGTGTGGGATTAAATACTGTTTGAAGGGAGGAATAGCTGAGAAGAGAGGCTTATTTAGCTAAGCCCTCCAGACCTCTAGGTACCTTATTAGCATGGGGATCTCTGTTTTGGGCCTATGTGACCATAGGACATGTTTAGATTACATGAGGAGCATGGTACGTGTTCCAAGTCAGGAGTCTGGCAGGGAGGGATCTGGGAGTCACCTAAGGCTCAGGTATGTGACCACCCAGTCTCAGGGACTCAACCTGCTCTACCTTACCAAACTTCCTGGCATGGCCCACACCTGCTTGCCCTGTCCCAGGGCAGGAACCCTGTTACTCCATCCCTACCAAGGCCATGTGGGACTCTGCAGATATGGTCTCATTACACTCTGTATTCTCAGGCTTAAGAGGAACAATATCCATTCTTACCTTGGCAGCCAGTAAATGTGCATTTGAATGAACAACCCAATGACCAGTTTCCCTGGTGGTTTTCTCTTGACTTATTACTGGCACAAAGCATTAGAGCAGTGGCTATGCTTGCTGCCTGAAATCCCACAGGTAGTTTTCTGTGGAGGAGGGCTAAGTGGGGAATAAAGGGGTCATTAGCATCTCTTGACAGCCTTTTGCTAGAGGCTCAGATGAGATCAGCATGCACTGAACAGCCCATGCAGATGGCATTAGATGAAAGCACCCTGGCTCCCAGCATCCAGTTTTAATTTCATATTGATGCCTGAAGGAGTGGGAGGGCTATCATACAGTGAACACACCTCGGTTTTAATTGGAAAACTCAGCAGTTCAGCACCCTGATACCAGCAGTGGCTAAGATGAGATGCAGAAATTTTTAGCCAGCATCTTTACTGTAGATTTATTTCTTTTAATCCAAATAAGAAAAAAAATATTGATTTCATGGGTATTTTGAAAAAAATCATCATTTTTTTACTTTAAATATCTATATTACATTTGTGTGTGTCTGTGTGTGTGTGTGTGTGTGTGTGTGTGTGTGTATGTGTGTGTGTGTCCTCTTCTATGGGGTTTCCTGAGTGCTAAGGGAAGGGATTTGATGGAGACTTATCTTTAAGGGTTGAGAGATCCAACGTCTCTTATTATCTGGCTGAGAGTCTCTGTATTTGTTCTATATTCAGCTAGTATATCCAATTAGGACTTACTAAGGCTCCCTAGTATGGACTCCCATTTTCTCTCCTTATAACGCACTCCTGCAAAAACCACCTGCTTATTGTTTATTTGCTGTTTACTGCTGCTGCCGCCGCTGCCTTTGCAGCCTCCATGCCCCTCTTGCCACTCTGAGAGTCCTTACATTTGGTGCATAAATATTAAAAAATTACCCTGTCCTCTGGGTGGATTTTGCCATTGATGATTAATATATAATATTCTTCTCTATTTCTTCTAAATTTGGTTTGAAGTATATCTTATTTTTCAGATATTAAAATGGATATACTAGCTTTTTATTTAGTTTATTTGCTAGGAACTTCTTTTTCCACACCTTTACTCTGAGGTGATATCTATCCCTGATGTTAAGCTATTTTTCTTGGATGGATCAGAAGGATGGATCAGAGGAAAGAATCCTGTATGCTCATCCATTTTGTTAGTCTGTATATTTTCTTTTCCTTTTTTTTTTATTAGATATTTTCTTTATTTACATTTCAAATGTTATCCCCTTTCCTAATTTCCCCTCCAAAAAGCCCCTATCTCTTTCCCCTCCTCCTGAGCACCAACCCACCCACTCCCTCTTCCTGGCCCTGGCATTCCCCTGTACTGGGGCATAGAACCTTCACAGGACCAAGGGCCTCTCCTCCCATTGATGACTAACCAGGCTATCCTCTGCTACATATGCAGCTAGAGCCATGAGTCCCACCATGTTGGTTTTTTTTTTTTTTTTTTTTTTTTTTTTTTTTTTTTTTTTTTGGTTGATGGCTTAGTCCCAGGGAGCTCTGGAGATACTGGTTAGTCCATATTGTTCCTCCTATGGGCTACAAACCCCTTCAGCTCCTTGGGTACTTTCTCTAGCTCCTTCATTGTGGACCCTGTGCTCAGTCCAATGGATGGCTGTGAGCATCCACTTCTGTATTTGTCAGGAACTGGCAGAGCCTCTCAGGAGACAGCTATATCAGGCTCCTGTCAGCAAGCTCTTGTTGGCATCCACAATAGTGTCTGTTTTAGGTGGTTGTTTACAGGATTGATCCCCTGGTGGGACAGTTTCTGGGTGGTCATTCCTTCAGTCTCTGCTCTGAACTTTGTCTCTCTAACTCCTTCCATGGGTATTTTGTTCCCCCCTTCTAAAAAGGGTTGAAATATCCACACTTTGGTCTTCCTTCTTCTTGAATTTCATGTGTTTTGCAAATTGAATCTTGGGTATTCTGAGCTTCTGGGCCAATATCCACTTATCAGTGAGTGCTTATCATATGTGTTCTTTTGTGACTGGGTTACCTCACTCAGGATCATATCCCCCAGATCCACCCATTTGTCTAAGAACTTCAAAAATTCATTGTTTTTAATAGCTGAGTAGTACTTCATTGTGTAAATGTACCACATTTTCTTTTTTTTTATGTTTGATTTTTTTCTTCTTTTTTTTTTTTGGTGGGGAGAGTGTTGGTAGCATTTATTTTATTTTACCATGGCTAAGAATACTGGTGTTTCCTACAGTGGTGAGGTAAAAGTCCCCCCCCCCAATAAAACTTATTTGCATAAATAGGAATAGTTATAAAAAATAAAACATATCTATGGCCAAACCTATTACAAGAGATCTCGAATGTAGGTAATGGCTTGCCAGACTTTGGGAAGTGCTTTTCTTTTCTTTTCTTTCTTTTTTTTTTTTTTTGGTGGTGGGGGGTGTTATTGGATATTTTCTTTATTTACATTTCAAATGCTATCCCAAAAGTTCACTATACCCTCCCCCAGCCCTGCTCCCCTACCTGCCCACTCCCACTAATTGGCCCTGGCGTTCCCCTGTACTGGGGCATAGAAAGTTTGTAAGACCAAACGGCCTCTCTTTCCAATGATGGCCAAATAGGCCATCTTCTGCTACATATGCATTTAGAGACACGAGCTCTGGAGGTACTGGTTAGTTCATATTGTTGTTCCACCTAAAGGGTTGTAGACCCCTTCAGCTCCTTGAGTACTTTCTCTAGCTCCTCCATTGGGAGCCCTGTGTTCCATCCTATAGATGACTGTGAGCATCCCCTTCTGTGTTTGCCAGGCACCGGCATTGCCTCACAAGAGACAGCTATATCAGGGTCCTTTCAGCAAAATCTTGCTGGCATATGCAATAGTGTCTGGGTTTGGTGGCTGATTATGGGATGGATCCCGGGTGGTCTCTGGATGGTCCATCCTTTCATCTTAGCTCCAATCTTTGTCTCTGTAACTCCTTTCATGGGTGTTTTGTTCTCTATTCTAAGAAGGAGTGAAGTATCCACACTTTGGTCTTCGTTCTTCGTGATTTTGTTGTGTTTTGCAAATTGTATCTTGGGTATTCTAAGTTTCTGGGCTAATATCCACTTATCAGTGAGTGTATATCAAATGGCTTCTTTTGTGATTGGGTTACATCACTAAGGATGATATCCTCCAGATACATCCATTTGCCCAATAATTTTCTAAATTCATTGTTTTTAATAGCTAAGTAGTACTCCATTGTGTAAATGTACCACATTTTCTGTATCCATTCCTCTGTTGTGGGACATCTGGGTTATTTCCAGCTTTGGCTATGATAAATAAGGCTGCTATGAACATAGTAGAGAATGTGTGCTTATTACATGGTAGATCATCTTCTGGGTATATGCCAAGGAGTGGTATTGCTGGATCCTCCGTTAGTACTATGTCCAGTTTTCTGAGGAACCGCCAAACTTATTTCCAGAGTGGCTGTACCAGCTTGCAATCTTACCAACAATGAAGGAGTCTTCCTCTTCCTCCACATCTTCACCAGCATCTGCTGTCACCTGAGTTATTGATCTTAGTCATTCTGAGTAGTGTGAAGTGGAATCTCATGGTTGTTTTGATTATTTCCTTGGTGACTAAGGATGTTGAACATTTTTTCAAGTGCTTCTCATCCCTTCGGTATTCCTCAGTTGAGAATTCTTTGTTTAGCTCTGTACTCCATTTTTAAAAGGGTTATTTGGTTTACTGGAGTCCAACTTCTTGAGTTCTTTATATATTTATATATTGGATATTAGCCCTCTAGCAGATGTAGAATTGGTAAAGATCTTTTCCCAATCTGTTGGTTGTCTTTTTGTCTTATTGACAGTGTCCTTTTTGTTACAGAATCTTTGCAATTTTATGAGGTTCCATTTGTTAATTCTTGATCTTAAAGTATAAGCCATTGGTGTTCTGTTCAGGAATTTTTCACCAATGCCCATATGTTTGAGGCTCTTCCCCACTTTCTCCTCTAAAAGATTCAGGGTTTCTGGTTTTATGTGGTGGTCCTTGATCCACTTAGACTTGAGCTTTGTACAAGGAGATAAGAATGGATCAACTTGCATTCATCTACATGCTAACCGCCAGTTGAGCCAGCACCATTTGTTGAAAATGCTTTTTTCCACTGGATGATTTTAGCTCCTTTGTCAAAGAAAAAGTGACCATAGGTGTGTGGGTTCATTTCTGGGTCTCCAATTCTATTCCATTGATCTACCTGTCTGTCGCTGTACCAGTACCATGCAGTTTTTATCACAATTACTCTGTAGTACAGCTTGAGGTCAAGGATGGTGAGTCTACTACATGTTATTTTTATTATTGAGAATAGTGTTTGCTATCCTAGGTTTTTTGTTGTTCCAGATGAATTTGCAAATTTCCTTTCTAACTCAGTGAAGAATTGAGTTGGAATTTTGATGGGGATTTCATTGAATCTGTAGATTGCTTTTGCCAGGATAGCCATTTTGACTATATTAATCCTGCCAATCCATGATCATGGGAGATCTTGCCACCTTCTGAGATCTTCTTCAATTTCTTTCTTCAGAGACTTGATGTTATCATACAGATCTTTCACTTGCTTAGTTAGAGTCATACCAAGCTATTTTATATTGTTTGTAACTATTGTGAAGGGTCTTTTCCCCCTAATTTCCTTCTCAGCCTGTTTGTCCTTTGTGTAGAGAAAGTCCACTGATTTGTTTGAGTTAATTTCATGTCCAGCTACTGCACTGAGGGACTGGGATCACTGATGTTGAGAAAGGCTGTTTATTTGTCACTTTATTTGTGTTGCTGTTGTTGCAGTGATGATGGTTCTCTGTGTGTTTCTCTTCTTTTGAGTTACTGATGTGGAATTTTTATTCCTTGTATAGTCTTGAGTGTAGTTAATCTCTTTAGATTGGAATTTTTCTTTCTATAGCCTTCTGTAGGACTGAGGTTGTAGACTGATGCTGCTTTAGTTTTATCATGTAAAGCTTTATTTCCCCATATACTGTGATTGTTTTACTGAGAGTAGGAGTCAGGACTGGCCTCTGTGGTTTCTTAGAGTCTATAGAATAGTTTTCTAGGCCATTCTTCATTTAAAGTTTCCACTGAGAAATAAGGTATCATTCTAATAGGTTTTACCACCTTATGGCTTTTAATATTATTTTTTTCTGTACATTTGCTGTTTGATTATTATATGTTAGGGAGACTTTCTTTTCTGATCCTGTCTATTTGGTGTTCTGTAAGCCTCTTGCAACTTGATAGGCTTCTCCTTTAGGCTAGGAAAACTTTTTTCTATGATTCTGTTGAAAATATTTTCTGTGTCTTTGACCTGGATTTTTTTGTCCTTCCTGCAGTCTTATTATTCTTAGATTTGGTCTTTTCATGGTGTCCCAGATTTCCTGAATTTTTTGTGCCCACAGTTCTTTACATTTAATATTTTTCTTTGACTGAGGTATCCATTTCTTATATCGTGTATTTAATGCCTGAAAGTCTCTCTTCCATCTCTTGTATTCTCTTGCTGAGGCTTGCTTCAGAGATTTCTGTTCAAGTTCCTAAATTTTTAATTTTTAGATGTCTCTCAGTTTGAGTTTTATTTATTGTTTTTATTTCTACTTTTAGGTCTTGTACTGTTTATTCATTTCCTTCTAATCTTTGTGTTTTCACGTTTTTTTGTGTGTGTGTGTTTTGTTTTGTTTTTACAGAATTAATTAATTTCTTCTTTAAAAGCCTCTACATATTTATAAATATCTTTGTCTTGTGCTTCAGCTATGTTGCAATACTCAAGACCTCTTGGGATAAAGTTGCTGTTCTCTAGTAAAGACATATTGTCTTGGCCATTATTGATTCTGTATTTACACTGGCCTCCAGGGATCTGGGTTTTGGAATATTATAATTCTAGGTGCTAGTTGTCTTTGTTGGGTGGATGTTTGTTCCTTGGCTTCTCTTACCTTCTCTAGTTCTTAGAAAAGAATGGTGACTCTATATTGCCTCAAAGGAAATTGTTATGGGATCATTATATGTATGGCTACTGGAGGTTTCATTTAAAATTTGTTTCTAAATATTGGAAATTGACAGTTAGGAATTGGGATGGGATCTGGTGGGAGGTGGTGAGGGTATGGCTGAATACATCCACAGGTGGGAAGAAGGCAAAATGTTCCATTAGAATCTGTTTAGCTACCTGGGAATGGGAGAAGAAAATGAAGAAAGGCCATACAAGGTGTTCTGTTACAGAGCTGGAATGAGATTGCTGGTGCAGTTCCACTTGTGTTATAAACAGACACTGTGGTTATGACTGAGACTTATGCATTATTGGTGGCTATTTCATTTTTGAGAAGTATATTTTATGAATTTGTATGTAGTAGGTTTAAAAAAAACAGTAGCTACTTACTTTGTTTAAAGATACCAAATTATACATCCAAAATAAGTGGCTGTTCTGGGAGAGACCATCTTGACAGTGCCAATCCTGCACCTAGGGAACTCTGTGAATTTACCCTCCTTTGACCCATGCTTTAGACTTAATGTATCTTGATGATGCCAAGCCTTTTAGGGGCTGCAGAGATTGATTGGAAGTTAAGGAAACACACAACACTCTGCCCACCCTGGGTTAGAAATGGTTCCCAATAAGAACATCTTCTTGAATGAGACCGTTCTAAGCAACATTGCAAACACTGGGCAGGAAGTTTCTGAGCAGTAAAGATACCAACTATATGAGTCATATAAAACAAATACACACTTAGAAGAGAAACTCAGTTTTCCACGGCTGTGCAATATTAAGCAGACAGTGACTTGAATTGTCTAGATGTATGAAGTTGGTGCCTCAAGTTTTTAATTTAATTTAAAAGGTTGTGTATGGTTTCCTGAATGTGTGTATGTATCTTCCAAAGAGACCAAAAGAATGTGAGTCTTCGTGTGGGTGCTGGGTACTGAACCCAAGTTCTCTGCAAGAGTATTCTGTTCCTTTAACCTCTGAGCCACCTCTGCAGTCCAAATGCTTTATTTAATAATTGTATTAAACATATTACTGCCGTATCATCTATTATGATTGTCATTATGAAAAGTGAGTCTCAGGGAGGATCATTTTTGAATTCACGAACTAAAGATGATTACAATGTCACATGTCCAAGGATGCCTTATTTTCTACCTCTTATTCCTAAGCAGACCATCTGGTATTAAGTGGTCAAATGGCATCAAGTCCTCTAAGGTTTTCTAAATAAACAAATACAGATATTTATAAAAGTTTTGCAGTAAAACTTACAAATAAATACATATATACATATAAAATTTATGTCACATATATTTATCATATACAAATATATATGGTAACAAGAATTATACATTTATCCAGTAGTGTATGTGTGTGTGTGTGTGTGTGTGTGTGTGTGTGTGTGTGTGTGTGTATGTGTATGTGTGCATGTGTGTGTGTTGTTTATATATACCATATGTCAAGGTCATTGGACGTTCAAGTATGGTTTTGAGTGGGATGGCGCATTCTCTGTGAGCTTTGTCATCTCTAAAATGGAATTAATGATATCAATTCCATTATGTCATGAGAACTGTCAAAACTTATCTTTGTAAAGTTCTTGGCTGCTTGACACATCATCAGTATTCAAGCCATGGCTCTCTTCAAGCCAGTAGCTCTCTTCCTTTACTTTAGGTAATTGGGGAATAGAGAGAAATGGGATATCCTATGTGACCACAAGCCACAGGCTCTAAAGATTTACACAAATTTAACCTGTTTTTATAGGTGATGTTGTGAGCAGAGTAGAAAAAAAAAAAAAAAAACAAGAAATTTAATAGTTTTGAGAACAATGAAGTACAGCTTTCAGTTATTCAAAGGGTGAAGGAAGATCTTGCACATCCTAGGCAAGTTTTCTGCCCCTGAATTATTGAATGTCAGATGGGTCTCCATTTTGGTTCTCTGGCACTTAGCCGTGTTCCTTCATCTGTTATCTTCTATGAACACAGCCAATACATCAACATGGGTATATTAAACCAGTTCAAAAGCGAAATGGGATCAAGGATAATATATTTTAATTTTTTTC
Organism: Mus minutoides; assembly: GCA_902729485.2. Lineage (NCBI taxonomy): Eukaryota > Metazoa > Chordata > Mammalia > Rodentia > Muridae > Mus > Mus minutoides. Next base: position 145,786 of record LR750072.1, read on the forward strand.
ACAGGGTGTCATTATGTAGCTTTGCCTAACCTAGAGTTTGGTGTGGAGACAAAGATGACCTTGAACACATAGAGCTCCACCTACCTCAGAGTCTTAAGCCCTGGAATTAAAGGTGTGCAGCACCACCTGGGCCCAAGTCTAGTTTAAATATGAAGACATGTATTTGGCACACGACCCTTGCTTTAGTTTCCCTTTTTCTTCACAGTTTAGAGCTCAGGGTAATCTTCTCTGGTTTTAACTTTTCTAGGCAATACCTTTCTTCTCTCCTTCAGCCAAGTACACTTTTCTTAGAAACCATACTCGAACACTCTTCTAAGAAATCTATAAGTATACTGGGTTCTCAGCTAACAATAGCAAATGAGCTATTTGTTAAAAACAGCAGTCGTGGGTTGGCGAAATGACTCAGTAGTTAGGAGCTCTGGATGCTTTTGCAAAGTACCTGAGTTCAATTTTCATCACCAACAAAACAGCTCACACCCTTCTCTAATTCCAGTTCTTGGAGTTCTACTTACTCTTTTGGCCTCCCCAGGTGCCTCACACACATGAAGCACAGATATACATGTAGGCAAACACACACACACACACACACACACACACACACACACACACACACTAAATCAATCAATCAATCAACAAGTATATCTTTTTAAAAATCTTAGTGGTTTTATTGTAATTTTATTCATTTAAACAAAGATTTATGGTCACTTAGCATATATCAGACACTGTTAGAATTTCCTCTATAATTGCAACCAGGACATTTGTCATTTGTCATCTTGACTAATACATGTTTAGAAAATAACCTATCCTCATATCCTAAAACACTTGGCATATTGTTGTTGTTTAAGTGTATGCTAATACAGTTATTGATTAAATAAAATTCAGCCTGTAATTTTCAAATGATGTTTGTAAACTGTTGGAATAATATCACAATAGAAATCTTTCTGCCACTAGCTGGTGCTGCATCAAGCTCTTCTGCTGAATGCATCCCGGAAAAGACAAAAGATGTGCCTGATTATATATACCCAAAGCATCCATGGCAGTTGCATCACTTTAACTTTTAGTGGGAGTAAAGAAGTAAGCAGAAAAATAGAAAAATCCTAGCACTCATAACTGAGTAGAATGTCTTGTCATGGATGGAGAAAGAAATATGATGTTATTAAAGTGGAAATAAGGACTATGTTCTCAGATGGGAGCCAAAATGTGCAAGGAGAATGAGCCGACCCCTTGATTTGGCATGGAGGGAGCAGAGAACCGAACGACTGAAGGTACATGTATGTGCTGGTCCTACCTGCCCTCGCCTCCAAATTATAAACTGTGTCTGACTCATGCAATCTTTTGAACTCTTAATTCTGTCTTATTTCTCTCACAACTTACCTTCAGATCACCATGTTGCATTTAGGCTTTTGCAGATGTGTCCCACTTACAGTGCACAGATATCTCAGGGTAGCTATGAATGGAACCACACATCTGTAAAAGACAAGGTCCACTTGCGGTTACAAAACCAAAAGGGTGGATACCTCCAAGGACAGTCCTCCTTCCTGGTTCTTACTCTGAAATCACTTTCTCTGTTGAAAAGGTCAGGGTGACGTTTCTCATCACTGTTCACAGAGGCAGGTTTCCTTCGCTCCCTCCTTCCCAGACTACTACAATCATTTCATGCCTTTGGCAAGATTCTAGTACTGTGTGGAAAGCTGACCTCTGTTAATGTATTCATACTGTTGTATTATCTATTACCTCAATTTAATGTTTTACTTGTTCTCACTTGGGTTTTCTAAGAAAGCCTCAGACATGTCATTTCATAGGCAGATACTTTGCTGTGCCTAAGACATAAATGCTATAGTTTTGTTTGCTTGTTTGTTTGTTTGTTTGTTTAGAAGGGAAGGACTGGAAACTATTGACCTCTATGAATGCAATCTGAGCACTAAATGTTGAGTGTCTTTCAGCCTCCCAGGATCCCTGTTAATATGCACACACCATCTGATGTGCACCATTGGGACTTCATTTTCTGCTTTCTTGTAGAATGTTCTGAATTAACAAGATATAATGTTAGATTTTAGATTTTTATTGAACTTCTCAAGAGGTTATGTTGTTTCCAAAACTAGAACATAGAAGCAGTGTGCCATAAAGAAAAACACTTAAATTTAGACTGAGAAAGTCTCACTTCCAACTGGGATTCTTCCATTTCAGTGAAGTTTCCTAAATCTTAGCTGCTACAGCTATACCGTGAAGAAAAATTTGGCTGTGCTGTGCTGCAAATTACAGCCATACTCTTCACATTTTAATTTGCATCTATTTAAAAAACTTAATCTTAAAATATGGCACCAAAGATGTTTACCTGAACACACATTTCAGCAGAGCCAGAAGCATTAACTGTTATTATTTTAATCCAAGAAAAATAACGCGAATCCTCCCTGCATTCTCACATGTAAGATTCTCTTTAAGATTAAAAATTTAAATAAGATAATGAATGTAAAATGCTGGCTCACGACAGAGCACAACAAATGGTATCTCTTATTATTAGCTTATGATCAATTACCTCGAAGCAAGATCCTGTAGCTTAGGAAACTGTTCCTTCCCTTACAGGATGAATCTCATGATTCACACAAAGTCATAAGAGGCTAATCTTTGACTCAATGTTATGCCAGCTAAAATATGTACTAATTTTAAAAATAAAATAATTTCAATGGAGAGAACACTGATGTGATCTGCAATTACAGGCAGAAGGACTTAACAGGGTATGCGGAATCCTTATTTTAATAGTAAGCAAATGTGTTAGGGGTAGAGATCGAAACTGTCTTGAGCAACATAAGACAATCTCAGTGCTATGACCCAGCACAGGTTTGTACGATTCTAATTTAACTTTCTAGATCTCTTCACGAGATCTAAGCTAACCTACTGGGCACAGTGGCAGAAGAGGCAACCTCAGCTGGGCTGTGTTCTCTGTATTCCTTTAGCTGGTGAGCAATCTCCAAGTCCTGGTATTGTGATTTTAGCCCAAGAGTTCCACCTGTTAGGTCAGTATATTTTCATCCACTTGGGAAGTCTGCCCATAGCCACAAGGAGCCAGGTGACATCACAGAAGGTGGCGCTGATGCATGTCTACTTCCCAGAGCAGTGCAAGCAGGTTTTCCATCAGCAGCTGCCATGCTCCTGGAACCTCATTCACACCCTGTGTTGTTTCTCTAAGTACATTCAAGGGTGAGGCTAGATTTCCCTGGTGGCAGATTGTAGTTTGGTATTATTAGAAAGTGTTAGTTAAGGCTGTCGAAAACCCCTTACTTTCCTCTGCCCTCTGCCTGTCAATATTTATTGATCCTCCATGGTGTCCAGAGCTGCCTTTCCCCTATTCTCCTCCTGGCCAGCAAGATCCCGCTCCAATTTTGGTTGAAGAAAAGGATTTCTTTTTCTTCCAAAGCAGTGACATTCAACCACGTGTGATCACATCTTTAAAATGTATTCCAAGGAGCTGAAGGGGTCTTCAACCCTATAGGTGGAAGAATAACATGAACTAGCTAGTTCCCCCAAAGCTCATGTCTCTAGCTGCATATATAGCAGAAGATGGCCGAGTTGGCCATCATTGGGAAGAGAGGCCCCTTGGTCATGCAAACTTTATATGCCTCAGTACAGGGGAACACCAGGGCTAATATGTGGGAGTGGGTGGGTAGGGGAGCAGGGCGGGAGATGGGGGAGGGTATAGGGGACTTTTGGGATAACATGTGAAAGTTATATGAAGAAAATATCTAATAAAAATATTGTCAAAAAATGTATTGCAAGCCACTGCACATTTATTCCTTGTATGAACCAGACATGTGTGGACTTGTGAGAAAAGTCTTCTTAGCCCGAAATCCATCTCAGCAGTGAATGTGAAAGCCTAGGATGATGGCAGGGATGACAGCTCCTCCTCAGAGCATCCTTTCCAGAGGGCAGTGGAACAGGTTTCATCTACAGAGTCCCTTTGCTTCTGACAGTCGGTGTTGGGAGGATGAGCACCAAGAGGCCATTGGAATGAACTTTCTGTTCATGTCAGAGTGAAGACAGAGAGGAGTAGGTGGGAATGACTCAGTGAAAGAGCCAGGCATCTGCTCGCATGGGGAGCCTGATATGATTCACCACCTGCTCCTCTGAGCAGGAATCTGACTCACTGTTAAGAGAGGCTGGTTTCTAAGGCAACCACAACGGGGCAGGCAGCAGCAGTTTATGTGAACGTGGTTTCATGCGGTCACTGGTTCTCTTGTCTAGTGATTTTCATTCTTGGCAGGTTACCTCCCAAGAAATGCTTTCATTTAGTTAAATGCCATTGCAGAGAGAGGAAAAATGTTCTCTCTCTCTCTCCTTCCCTCCCTCCCTCCCCCCTCTCTCTGATGATTATTTATAGATGCACACATGTTAGTAGCAAAGGCCTTTGTCTGTCCACAATTAACAACTGATTCCTGTTCTGAGTGATCTTGCCACCAGCCCCATTGAAAATGTCCTGTTCATGGCAGGAAGGAAGGATTCAATTGGAAAACTGTAAAAGAGAAAGAAAAAATATTAAGTCTTGCCTGTCATGGTGGTACACACCTTTAATTTTAGCATTCAGAAGGTAGAAGCAGGTGAATCTCTGTGCATTCTAGGCCAGAGTGCTCTACATAGTGAGTTCAGGGCCAGTCATGCATAGGAAGTCTCCATGTCAAAAAAAAAAAAAAAGTACTGAGACTATGGAGTCTAGTTACATGATCATGACTCACACGCATAGTGCTTATAAGATGTTTGCTAAAATCTGGTGCTTAAATATCCCCAAAAGGCCCGTATGTTAAATACTTTGTCCCCAGACTTGTGATCCTGAAAACTGTTACAAACTGCTGAAGGTATAGCCCAGTGAAAAGTTTTGGTCACTGATGGAGAAGAGGGAACAGAGGGTGGGAAGATCTCCAAGGGGATGATGGAACCCTAGTCACTTTCTCTGGTCTCTCTGTAATGCTTCCCCAACAACAAGAAAATGGTTCAGTTTCTCCACAGGCGATCCCTATATATGATGCCCTGCTACTCAAATGCAATGAAGTCATGGGGCCAAGGATTGAAGGACCCAAAGTTGTGAGCCAAAGGCCACCTTTCCTGTTTTATAGATGCACACATGTTAGTAGCAAAGGCCTTTGTCTGTCCACAATTAACAACTGATTCCTGAGTTCAGGGCCAGTCATGCATAGGAAGTCTCCATGTCAAAAAATGATTCCTCCCCTACCATTTTGTTATAACAATGAACAACTGCCTAATAGAATAGATATATAAGGACAATAACCATAAATCTATTTTATTCTCTTCCCTGCAGTTCATGTCTGTTGGGACTGAGGGGTAGGAGCTTCCCAGAATTCAATGCATTTGGAACTCAAGGACAACAGAAACATGTTACTATGAGCAGAGTGACATATATGGATTGTACCAGAGAAGAAGACTTTCTACTCTACTAGGCTAGTCTGGATGCTAATTAGCCCCGCAAGACAGTATATAAGTTCTTACTTAACCCAATTAATTGAATAAAAAGTTTCAACATAATTATTATCTTGTTTGGAAGTGAAAAACTGCTGCCAAAACACTAGAAGTTTCTTCATCTAAAAGACAAACTTTCTCACTTGAATTTAATTTGTGCTTATCAATAGTTATTAATAGCTTCAAATAACTTTATTATAGATAATGATAAGGAAAGCACCAATTTATCCAGTTTTGAAATTACCACATGTCCTGATTTTGTGTGTTTTTCATTTACAAATTTTTGTTAGGTATTTTCCCCTTAAGATTTTTATACAATTAATTCTGTTGTTGAAAGAGCTTGATAATACTGTGCATATTTAAAAGGTAAGAACACTCTGAAGAGCCAGTGCATTTATCCTTGCATTCAATAGACTTAGGCAGTTGTCTGTATAATACATAATTCTATGTCAAAATCAGGTAGGGCATATGTCCTTTGGGGAAAACAAGGGAAGATTTCACGAAAACTCAGCAGGCTTTAGAGTGTGGTTGCATTTAACAGTATAGATGCTTTTGCCAACAAGGGAAAAACAAGCTCAATGAATATTGACCAGAGCAGATTTGCAAAAGCATTCCAGCACAGGTTTTAACAGGAGACTCCAGGTAGATGATAGAATCCAGACTAGTTAATGCCTTGGAGGGTCCTAGAAATTACCAATAAAAGGAAATAGTTCCTTCTTTTTCATGCCCGGTAAGTACCTATATTCCTTGGACCCCCCTCCCATTCCTCCCTTCCTCCCTTTCTTCCTTCCCTCTTTTCCTCCTGTCTTGTTTCCCCTTCCCTTTTCTTCCCTTTTCCTTCTCACCATTTTTCTTCCCTTCCTTTCCTCTTCTTTCCCTTCCTCTTTTCACCTCATTTTTCTTGTGTGATAAAGGAAATGTAGAGAAAGGAATTAGTAATGATGTTACCAAATCTCTGTCCTATATAGTCTTTTGTAGGCATGTGTATAATGTCATAAAGAAAAAAAAAACCAATGTTAGCTAGCACTGTACCCTTTGAGACAGGGCATGTTATAGGGAAGCAGGCTCCTGGGTAAAGAATCTTTGGCAGATTTATTGCAGATTGCCATTGGGGTCTACACCTCTGGGTTTGTCAGCAACATCAGGAAGAGATGATCAGGGGTCTAGGAAGAGAGAAAGGCCTCAGAATATCATAGAGAGAGCTTTGCAGTTGATTGATTATGCCCAGATATATCAGAGTGAGCCAACGGGGCCAGTCTTTATCCCTATACTAACAAGCCATTGGATAAAAAGTAGAGTGTGGCCTTGGTCATTTGTCATCAGTTATTAAGCAACACTCTGGTCCTGAGGACTGGGTATTTCAGTTCAATCCTAACCAAACTTTTGATCTCTAGAAATTATCAATTTCTTATCAGTCATGCCAAATAAGAAGGAATTCCCTTGGCTTGTAACTTTCTTTTATATTACACACTCATTCCATCAGGGGAGTCTCTCCTCTCCTACTTGAAGGCTTTATTAATTTACTAAGCATGTTAATCTTGTTCAGGACTTATTTGATGGTGGTATAATTTCATGGGCCCCTGGCATAAGAGCACCACTCTCTGCTTACTGGCCTCCTTGAGATGAGTCCTCTTTTTCTGACATACATCTTCATTGCCATTATTCATTCTGCCACTGCTGGTTAGAGGCTAACCAACCACAAACTAAAAGTTTTGAAACCATGAGCCAAAATAAGGAACTTAATAAACCTTGCTGCTTTAAGTTGGTTGTCTTAGTTATTTTGTCACAATGACAGAAAACTACCTTATACACATGGTGAAGATTTTAATTCATTCATTATTGAGAGAAATAGTATGAAATGAAAACCTATTAAAGGGTAAAGTTAAAATAACGTGTGTGTGTGTGTGTGTGTGTGTGTGTGTGTGTGTGTGTGTGTTAAATGCTGCTTAAATTCAGTAGTTCTCAACTTGTGGGTCATGACCCCTACAAGGGTCACATATCAGACATCCTAAATATCAGATATTTATATTACAATTTATAACAGTAACAAATTACAGGTATGAAGTAATAATGGAATAATTTTATGGTAGGCGGTCACCACAACTATACTAAAGGGTCACAACATTAGGAAGGTTGGAGAACCACTGCAAGATTATCATACTGGATTCAGACAGTAAATCAATTATTTGACCATGTGATTCTTTGTATTTCTGGGGTCAAGAATCATGTCCAATGCTGTTACTTGTAACTCATAATTAAATGCAATTGTTCAAAGACAATGAAATTCGTAGAAACCCCATAGAATCAGCTAATTCACAAAAGCGTATACTATCAATACCGGGCCCTCCACTGAGGAAATTCATGGATCACTCTGGACCATTTTAAAGACTTCTGAGATGCTTTCTTTCAAAAGAAGAAATATGAGAGAGAAGAAAAATAAAGTGAGGTTTTTTTGGACAGAACTACTTTATGACTGTTTTCCTGAACAAATAATGTAATGCAAACCTTTTATAAATGTAATTTTATAAACATTATTATTTAAAAACATGACATATAAAAATCAACAAATTGTTGAGATGTATAACTGTGGGTCCATTAATTTCAATGAGCATTTTACTATTTAAAAAAGGCTTGGTTAAAAAAAAAATATGTCTAGTCATTCCTTTTGGGATTCGTGAGTTTCACTATTTCATTATAAGTCAATCAAAAGCACTAAAATCAAACTAAGATAGAGCTACACTCAAAAATTAGCAATTCAATTGGCATCTTAAATCCAAGTGATTACCAACAAAGGCAGCAAAGCTACAGTGTGGGCTGCCTCCTGAATCACCCATCCTTTGGATGGGTTTGGTAAGTCTCTGACTGCACTGATCATAGGACCTTCTTAAAGTAAGAGATGGTTCAAATGCTCAAACCACAACACAGAACTCAAAAGCCCCTGCAACAGTGGTGATAGGTCTGTAAGAGAGAAAGGTGGGATAATGGGTGTCCTGTGGTTATTATGTCTGTCTTCATTAGACTATGAGATGGAAACACGGAATAGACATCTAACTGAATGAATTCACGTTGCATTGTGTTTGATTTGTAAAAACATTCTCTTCCTCCATTTGTTAGTCCTACACACTCTGACAGTTACAAAGCTCCCATTCATTCTCATGCCTGGTATGTACTTTAGAGGGGTTTTCAAACCCTTTGCCCTTCACCTTTTTCCATACGACTTCTTCAGAAGCAGAGAACTTTATGATGCTCTGAGAATCCATTCGAGAGCTGATAACACAGAGAGTGATTTTCTGTAAATCTTAGAGTATTTGCTTACTTTTTAAGTATTTGTTTCTTTTTAAACCAGGAAGTCACATTATAAACCACACACAGAACTCATTCCCAAAGGGATCAGAAATAAATTTAGAAGCCACTTTTAGGAACAGTCAGCAGGTGCAGCCACATTCAAATTTTTTCTATGAACAATCGTGTGAACAAATGTAAGCATAGCTATAAAAAATAGTTGTCAACTGCAGGCTTTCATCAGTCTCTCCTTTCTTCTGGGAGCAAATGAGGACATTGAAAAAAGGTATGGACTTATTATTGAAGAAGGCAGAGAGAAGGAAGGCCCTAATATGAATCACTGGGATCTGGCCTCCAATATCACAGCATGCTAGCTGCTCTTATTTGTACGTGGTGAGTTTTCCCCTTAGAAAGACGTTAGAATCATTGGCATTCACAAAACAAGCAGTTTGCCACAGAGGGCACATCCCTGAAGTGCATTCTTGAATGTGAAAGGAAATGAATGCATGCCGTGCCTACTCAGGCATACCCAACTTGTCTTCTCAAAGTGGAAGGATAGCACCACAGAGTTTTAAGGAGCAGTCTGTGAATGGCGATATAATTATGACGAGCATTTGCTTTGCCCTTTGTCGTTCATAAGGTGGTGCCAGCTTAAGATGGCAGTTTGGATGTGGTTCCCAAGGTGGGCCCTGTGAAGATGACTGGGTGGGCTGTCATCTCCAGCAATCATTGTCCTGGCATTTGCTGTAGTGCGTCCTCCCAGAATAGGTACTCTGGGGAAAGATTACAAGCTGTGATGTCTACAATGCTTCAGAGCACCTCCATTCCAATCTTTGCTTTACATAAATAAACACTGAGTTATGTACTATATTAGAATTAGTTGTAAAAACTGAAAACCAATTGAACTTGAAAAATGCTGTTTTTCTAAATTACAAAATAGCCAGAGCTCTATGTTTCTTTGTGATTACAGATTTAGATCAGCACTACTATTGGTCAGAGCCTCAATAGACATTCAGATGTATGTCCCTCTATGCTGGGAAGTCTAGATTAATTCATTTGCATATTCTGTGCATATGTTAATGCAAATTTTGTCAATGCTTCCCATCTCTAGAAGGCAATAAAGTCTCTGCCCCCTAAAACTAATACATAATTGAAAAACTGGACTCTCTCTCTCTCTTTCTCTCTCTCTCTCTCTCACACACACACACAATTCTTATAATGTAAAATTTTGTAGGACTAGAAAAAATTAGAGTCCGTTTCTGAATAAAGTGATTTAGAACAACCTTGAAAAAATACAGTTTGAACCGGGCTTGAAACATGGACATGCTTTGTAAGGACCAGGGAGAGAAGATGTTACAAGGAGTGGAAGTACCATGAAAGAGAGAGGAAAGTGAGACACTAGGGACTGAGGTGTGGTCACAAATGTTTCACATCAGGGAACCCCATCAGTGAACACATCCTCTGTGGCTTCCATGCTTCTTTATTCTGAATATAGTCTAGGAAAAGCAAACTACCTGAAATAAAATTAGAATATAGACCTATGACATGTATCAAGAAAGAATCATAGTCTGTATGCAGATAAGGCTTTGCAATTTCATAAGCTTAAAACTGGATCACACTTGGGTTCTGGCAGCAATTGCTTCATATTCTGTTGTAAAGAAATGAAGAGTTCTTATTAAAAACTATCATACTATATTATATTACATTATTAAGCAAAATGAATAAAGCAAACAACTAAATTCCGTATCTTAAGTGTCAGTAGTCACACTTTATGAAGAATTATATTCTTCCTTCTTCATTGTCTGATGCATACATGCATATATTTTAATGTATCAGGGATGTGTTTCTATTCGTTGTACATTTTCAATGGGTAATTATTCTGCTATAGTAGCTTCTATTGTATAGAAGTATCATGATTTATGTGACTGGTTCCCTATGGTTAGACAACTGGGTCGTATATACTTTTATTTCTAAATAGAAAGCATTATAATGAAGAGCCTTACAATGGTACCTTTGTACATATACACAAACAATTCCTTAGGATAAATTCCCAGATATTATATTTTCTTTCATTGTGTGGTGCAGTGTGGTGTGATGGAGGTGACAGTGGTGGTGTGTGTTCTAATTCTATTCCAGACATGTAGTTCTCTTGATGCTCACCTGTAACAAGGGCATATTACTTCTCAGAGAAAATGATACAATCTCAGAGGAAGCATGCAGCATCACTGACATTTGGGCAGAGACATTAAATCACAAAGACCTGTGTGTAGGGAGTCCTCCCAAAGATAAATCTTTTGCCCATAGAAGCCTTTCTTTATCCATGCATAAGAATCGATTGCTATTCTCTGCATCACGGCTTCTTCTCCATTACCACCCAGCTTTGAAAACACTTCCATCTCCTCCTAATAGAAGCCATCGGAGAGGTGAAGGTTTGCTGCTATTTTTCATTATGCTGAGGCCAATCACAAAGGCATACTGTGGCAATCACAGACACTAACCAGGCAGTAAGTAAGGGCAATTTCATTACAAGTGCACACTTGCATTTTATGCCTTTTAATCACTGTTACTGCTCCCTCAAGCAGTACACGCTCCCAGCTTGCATTCTGACAATACCTTCTTTGTCTGAGGAATGCTGCAGTGAAGTAAGTGGCTTTTATTAGTAGGAATGGGTCCCTGGCACCTGACACAGCAACAGTATAAAGTGACTCTGTGTGTGCTACACATGTGCCTTTGTTGCACGTGGCCTTATGCAGAGAACAATGTTAATGCCAGTCACGGACATTTCTGGCTTAGTGGTTTTATATTTTCTTAGCCCCTGGATGTTTAATGAGGTTCCTCTTATGTGCACCTCTTCACAAAACCTGCCTAGTTAATGTGAATGCCCAGGATACAGTGGAAAATCTCCCAGCCGTGAAGAGCAGCTCAATGGGAGATGTCTAAATGGCTCACTTGCTGTTCTGTGCTGCTTCTTAAAGCATTTACTCACCTGAAGTCATCGTTTCTGAGCAAAGATCATAAATTAAATTAAGTTAAATGACTTGTTCAAAATTCTGACCTGTCAGAAATATAATCAAAGGGATATTCCTGAGTTAGAGTGATAAAGAAATCAATTGCAAGGCCAGTGCTTGCTTAAACTCAGTTTCCAGGTTTTTCCATGATATCAATCCTCCTGGTTCAGCATTTACAGAGAGTTCTTAACCAAAGTTGTCTCTAATTGGGTCAGATGCCAAATGTTGTGAACATTCTTAGAAACAGTGTTGACCTGAGGGTCCTTTGAGTACAGGGGTGGAAAATGAAGGGAGCTGAGAGATACTACTTGTGGGTGAAATGTACAAAATGCTGGTCTCACATTCTCAGCATCAGGGGTCTGGTGCAAAATTTCACAACAGATCTAGAGCTAACCATCACCACAGCTGATGTCTTCATTATACCAAAGACTGTAAAAGAACTGGTGCTTTTCTTGACATCTAGAGCTTAAGGATCAACCTTGCTTATAAATAACGGTGCAGATATCAAAAGCCACTACTGTATGTCTGATACTTTTCTTATCAACTCTGAGAATTTTGTACAACGCTTAGAACATATTCACTTCTCACACCCAACTCTTCCAGATCTTTCCCTCTCTCTCCATGTATTGTACTTTGTGCCCACTTTTTATTATTTTTATAAATCCAGCAAGTCTAATTTGTACTGCAGGCATGATCTTGGGTATGTAGCTTTTCATTAGAGCTTGGTTTACTTACACAAGGGGTCACACCATTCTCCCTCTCCCAGTAGCTACCAACCACCAGTAGATTCTCAGCTAGAGATTGGACTCTGTATCTACCTCCCTTCTCCATATCTGAATTTGGTCTGCAGTGAGCATGTACAGATCTTGTAGATTCTGCGGTAACATTGGCCATAACTTGTCTGAGTTCATCTGTGAAGCTACCCAGCTGTGTGTATCCAGATGATAGTCTTTCCCCTTAGTCATCTATCACCTCTGCATCTTGTGGTCTGCCCCATCCCTCTTTCACAATGAGCTCTGAGTTTTGGGAGGTGGTAGTGTGATATGAATGTTTCACTTAGAGCTGAGCATTTGGCAACTTCTTACACTATGCACCTTGCTCACTTGTGGCTATGCAAACTGAAGCTTCTCTGGATGAAGGTTGAGATCTAGATGTACCATCCTATGGGTACAACAAGTCTCTAAAGGTAAGTTTATTAATATGTCTACTTAGCAGAATAATAGTAGTAGCTTATCTCCTAGGGCCTATCACCCTATGCCTAGCCCCAGGTTTTTGGACAACTAATAGTGCCAGATACAGGTTTCTTCTTGTGCAGTGGCCTTAAATTCAATCAGAAATGCTTAGTTACTCCCATGTTTGGGCCATTGTTGAACCGGTGGGCATGATCAGCCATTAATGTAGCTGTCAGTGTTCAATTTATGTAAAATTGATGTTTCTCAGATATTTGTGTTAAGGGTGTTTGGATATAAAATATCAACAGATGGGTAATAGCAGTATAGAAGTGATCTGAGGAGGAATAGTACTGATAGTTATGCTTTACTGAGGTCTTGCTAGTAGGAGGTACTGCTTGCAACATTTCACTAAGTCTGACAACCTTAGAAAGCAGTCAGTGTCTTCAGGTGATATGGATGTTGTACAGATGTTTGGAAACATCAAATAGGCAGCCCAAACCAGTCACAAGACAATTGTCAGAGCTGGGAGCCAGTATTTCATCTCTCCAGAAGTCCTACATGCAACGTTCTGTTGCATCTCTTTGGAAAATTAAACCAGTTTGTGTGCAGCCTTTAGCAAATCAGTTTTTGTAGTTTTAATATCTTTATCATAAATCAAGGATAGTAATGTTTTCCCAAACTACTGCACAGATTTTGTTTTAAAGAGAAATGGGGTAATATATGAAAACACTCCTTGTTAAGATTCTCATGGGCAATCCTGTATCTGCTTGTTGAATTTAATGTCCTGTTTATGCTAAATACTGAACAAATCTTAAATGCACATGCAAAGTAATGTGTTTATTAGTAAAGCATTGTCTCTTTCTTTGAGGGATTTATATCTCAGTATATTAGGTAAGATTTATATGTATAAGATAGACTAAAGGACTGGAAAGATGGCTTAGTGCTTAAGAGCACTGAATGTTCTTCCAGAGGATCTGAGTTAGGTTCTCAATACATAGTAGCCCACAAACATGTGTATGTCTACTTCCAAGGAATCTGGTGCTCTCTTCTAGCCTCCATGGTCAATGTACAGATGTGGTGTACATTCATACATGCGGTCAAAATACTATACACATCAAAATAAAATAAATATTTTTAAAATGCAGAATAACCTTCTGTGGTAAGATTTGGCAGGTGCGAGTTATGGGTTATGAGAGAAGTTCCTTGAAGCAAAGATCTGGGCATTGAGAAAAGGGGATTTCAGGTGGGGCCTGCCTTGGTCCCTGAGCTGCAGGGAGGCCAAAGCTATGGGCAAATAGAAAAGCATAGAGGCCATTTTAGATATGAGGCATCAGATGTTGAAAGACATGGGGTAAAGTGTGAAATTTATTTACAGATTGGTAAATAAATATCATTAGTTGACTGAAATAGTCATTTTTCACTTAGCACAATATGTAAGAAAAACAAACATTGGATAATCAGGCAGATAGTATCATTCCAAGTAAACACAGCATCCAATATCTAGAAATTCTAAGAATCTAAAAATGGATGCCAAATATCCACTCTTTATCTCATCTCCATACACTCTGATGTGAATATCTTAAAACTACCAAACTCTACATTTAGTAATGGCTAAGACTTCTAGATAGTAAACATATCATGACAAAAATTATACCAGTACTCATTGGAGAAGTGGCTGTCTGAATTAGATAGCTGAAGCCCAAAATGCTTTTTTTTTTTATGACATGTATCCTGCTCATCAGCTGGCTACTTTTCTTTTCTTGTCTTGTATTGGCTTATAATGTCTTTCTTTTTATTATGCTTATTTACTTACATTTATTCTCCATGTGTAGGTGTTTTATCTCCTATCATGTGTATGTACTACACGCATGTCAGGTGCCTGAAGAGGTGGGAAGAGGGTGTCAGATCCCTTGGGAATGGAATTATAAATGTTCGTAAGCCACAATGTGGGGATTGGGAACCAATACCAGTTCCTCCATAGAAGTAGTGGGTGCTCTTATCCAGCTCTCCCGTCCTGTAATTTATTTCTTTATGGCCTTTGTGTCTCCAGTTTGTAGTGCCTAACACATGGTACATATTCAATATACTGTGGATGAGTTAAAGGTATACAGTAAACAAAGACTTGAAGTAAACTGCACTTACCTCAAAACCTTAAAATCTTCCTCAATAACACTGGGAATAAAACTTAATAAAGATATCATTAATAAAGATGCAAAACCCACAGGCCCTGGGCAAGAAGTAGTTAAATGGCAACGTCTACATCTTCTGCAGCCACTGGGACTTTTTCAAAAGGAAATCGTACATCACGGGAAGCATGATAGCACAGTCAATAACTGCTGTACAGATAAGATTTTTTTTTCAAGTAAACTCAATCTGTAAATTGTTCTCTGCTGGGTGAAAAGCCAAGCAGGCCAGCAGAATTCTCCCCATTACTTCAGCACAGAAAACTCACACAGAATAAGAAAAAAAAGAGAATGAAACCTTCAGGAAGACATCCCCAAGTAAAAGGCCGAGGACACATCAAATATTTCAACATTAATCGACTTGGTAGTCAATTAAAATGGAAAGGAAGTATGTGCTTGGAAGATAGAAAGGTGATCCACACAGACACTGCCCATGAGGGGAAGGGTTGTGTGCTTTGTACATGGGTCCTGCTAGAAAGAAGATAATACTTCAAATCAGGCCAGTTCAAGACACAGAAGAAAAGAAATACTGGGACACCAGGAGAATCCCAAGTGCCTGAGATGATCATCCTGCCTTGGTTAAGTACCTTTGTCAGTCTCTGAGGGAGGGAGGTTGGAGGGAAGATTAAAACCCACTTGAGAAGAAACGCAAACACTTGCAAGGTTGTTCGAATATACTCGTTAGGAAACTCACTCATTAATCTTAGCTTAGGTGGAGGACATCTGTCTATGATCTTCATCAAATCATGATTTAAAGTAATATCTTCAAGTGTGGTTATGCTGGTATTAGTGCTGGCTTCTGACTCTTTGTGCCATATATTCCGTCTTGTCCTCAACACAACATTGAAAAAATTGTGTAAAGAGAGTCAGTCTTAGAGCTGTGTAGCCCAAGACACCAAGCAAACTGGTCAGGGGTCTGTAAATACTTGGTAGCAATAACTCGGAGGTAAAATGTTTTGGGGTGCACTTGTGATTTGGGAGGCCTGAGGTCTGGTCAGAGATATTTTCTTGAAAAGAAGAACTTGTTGACCAGAAGGGTACATTTGGGCTCTAAGCCTAGGACAGGTCATCTGAACAATGGGAAAGAGTCACAGCTAGGCAAGGGCAAAGATAAGTGTGCTAGATATTTTGTTAAAATAGTGTCTTGGAATGCATACAAAAACAGATGTAATTAGGGATCTTGGGAAGGGTCAAGAAAAATATTTGCTTGAAGTGACTATTACACTGAACCAAAGCACAATTTTAAAATGGCATCAGCAATATTATGATTGATATGAATCTAAGACTCAGTTCCAATTTCTTATTTAAAAAGAAAATCATGGGGCCACAGCTCATAATATGAATCAGATGTATAACTTGACCAAGTACATGGTATTCTCATAAGTCCTCAACTCACAGCCTGATCTCCCAATTGTAGAAGCTCCCTAAATGACAGCAATGGGAAAGGTGGAATATAATTTGTCAAACACACACACACACACACACACACACACACACACACACACACACACACTGAGATACAACTCTGTGCTGGGCACGACTTTAATCTTTTACATTTCTATTTTCAGGTTTACATGTATGTTTTGCCTGCACGTATGCATGTGTACCTCGTTCATGGAGGCCAGTGGAAAGCATTAGATATTATTGAACTAGAGTTACACTCAGTTGTAGGCTACCATGTGAGCGCTGGGAACTGAAGTCAGGTCTTCTGGAAGAATTCTTAGCCATTGATCCATCTCTCCAGTCCCACTAAGCACATTTTAAAACTGTATGTGTGGAAGACCACACAATCTTTTTATAGCAGCCAGAAAAAAAATAGAACATGAGTCTGTACCAGCTGATAATAATTCTAGGTAATAAAATTAAAAGAGATGACCAGAGTGGTCACAGCAGGCCAACAACTGACAAGGTTGACATACTTTCTGAGGTAGGGTTGAGCTAGTTGCAGGTTATGTTAGTCACTTTTCTGTTACTATGATAAAACACCATGACCAAGAGTAACTTGTAGAAAAATGTTTATTTAGGTCTATGGTTCCAGAGAGGGAGTTAATAATGACAGGGAAGGTACAGCAGCAGGTCGATGAAGCAGGATATAAATACAAAAGAAAAAGTAAACTGGAAGTCTGGTGAGAGTTTGATCTCTCAAAACCTGCCCCTAGTGATATTCTCCTAATAAGGCTCTACCCCCTCAGACAGCAGCACCAACTGGAGACCAAGTGTTCACATACATGAGCCCATGAGGGACATTTCTTACTCAAACGACCACATATAGACTAGAGAAGTTTGTTCCAAGCTAAAAGAACCACGCAAGCAATGTCGTGGGGCAAAAGTGAACTTGAGATATTCAGCAGTGAAGGGACTGTCATAACTGAGGCTGCCAGAGGGAAACCAAGAACAGAAGTTGAATCCAGAGCACCCAGAGATCAGGAGGAGGACAAGCATATACAAGTGTATCTGGTGGTATCTGTTAACTATACCAGACATGGGGTCCCATGAAAGGTATGAGCAGACTCTTATTTTTGTAGAATACTATACATAAATTTTATTGCTATCCATTGATTATAGTCATTAGAAAACAAAAAATTTCAGTATACAATAAATACAAAGAAACTACCCCAAAAGTATATTTATACAATAATTTGTAGCATTAATGAAGGAAAGAGAAATTAAATATTCTAATCTTACCATGGCAGTGATACTAATTCTAATAGAAATTAATCTAAGATAATCTTCAACACTCCAGCAGATTGCATAGTCAAAGACTCAGGACATTCCAACTCAAAAATAATCTTACAGAACAAAAGTGAAGGTCTGGCAAGTGAAAAATTTATTAAGCTACTCTACAATGAGGATATCATTGTTTTGAGTCAAATGTGTCAATGTAGAAAAATATAAAACCCATGGAAAATATCTGACTTATGGCAGAGATGACACTGAGATGTAGTAGCATATTTTTCTTTTAACTGAGAACACTGGATATGGAATAAGAGGCATCTGACTCTCTCACATTTCATCAGTGGCAGAGGAATGGGATTGTCTTCTTACTAGATATGCCCTACAGAGAGGTGGACAAAGATAGAGTCAGGGGACTTTTCAGAGTCTGCAAGTCTTTTTGTGACACCTTGCTAGGAGAGATACTGAGAGATGGATAAATACACACACAAACACACACACACACTTAGGATTTGGAGATAGACTAACAATGGTTGAGAGATATAAAGGGGTAGTAAGAAACATTGAAGCTCTGGATGATGGGAATTACTCTGTTAACGTGAATTCTTTTTTTTTTTTTTTTTTGGAAGCCTAACACACATGACCAGAAAAGTCTCAGCATCTCTAAGCTCTTCCTATTTGTAAATACTTTTGAGAGTACTGAATGAGCGTTAAGAAGTACAGAGAAGCTGTAATATCTGTATGTTATACTTGAGCAAGAGCTGTGGTTTTGTGAAGCAGGAGAGAAGTTTACTTCCAAGCACTAAATTTACAAAATAGGGATGGTGAAAGGAAGGCATAGATGGATCTATATGGGGATCAGAGGAAGTATTTAGTGAAGAATGCTCTGAGTGAATGTGTCCAGTTTGACGTACACACATCTAAGTAAAGAACCCCAACACAGACACTACTGCATACACCAGCAGGACATTGCTGAAAGGACCCTGATATAGCTGTCTCCTGGGAAGCTTTGACAGTTCCTGACAAATGCAGAAGTGGATGCTCACAATCATCTATAGGGCAGTACACAAGGTCCCCAATGTAGGAGCTAGAGAGAGTACCCAAGAGTTGTAGGGGTCTGCAACCCTATAGATGGAACAACAATATGAACTAATCAGACCCCCCAGAGCTCATGTCTCTAGCTGTATATGTATTAGAAGACAGCCTAGTTGGCCATTATTCAGGAAGAAAGGCCCTTGGTCTAGCAATGTTTATAGGCCCCAGTACAGGGGAAGGCCAGGGCCAAGTAGTGGGAGAGGGAGGCTAGGGGAGCAGGGCGGGGGGAGGATATAGGGGACTTTTGGATAACACTTGAAATGTAAATGAAGAAACTCTCTAATAAAAAATAAAATAATAAAAAAAAAAGAACCCCCGATGCCTCAGGCCCATGAGAGTAGTAATGTTATCCATGGGCGGGGCTCAAAGGAATGTCAGAGCCTTTCTCTATCCATGTGTGCATAATGTGGCCACCACAGCTTTCTCCTGTTGGCTGTTTACAGCCTAAAGATCGCTCCACTACACAGACTTGTGCAACCAAGATTGGGTAAACTGTCTCCTTGTTCAGCTCTTTACAATAACCCTGCCTCTCTGTGTATCTGAATGCATTCACCCAGACTCGGTGTTTAGCTGTATGCAAAAACTCCTGCCCACCTCACCCCACCCCACTCCACCCCTGTTCAAACTGCACACTGAATTTCCAGAGTGTTGTGGCTTTTCCATTCAAGAACCCAGACAACCCAATCTCAGCTTTCCAATTGTTTTTCTGTGTGTCTGTCCTTTCTTCTTTTCCTTACTGATAGTCAGGCGAGTCCCCGGAGCTGTGCAAGGACATGGCCAATCTATGTGGTTTTCCTCAGTGAGGTATGATAGCCTCCCCAACTCTGGTTGTCTGTAATCATGTTCCCTTCTACTACCTCTTCTCCCTTCAAAGCTACTACAGTGGGTTTTAGCATTCTTGGAGAGATAATGCCTGGTATTTAACAAGATGGGAGTCAGGAGGTAAAAGGAAAAAGAAGCCATTATTGACAGGGAAATAGAGTTTTATGGCAGGGTTACACTGATTAAAGGAGTCCCAACCAGGCCCAAGACAGTGGAAAGTGAGAGCCTCCATAACCACAAAAGACCCAACCTGTGCTAGTTTAACCACAAAAGATGCAACCTGTGCTTGTGTTTGGTACACAAATGATGAACAGCCAGACTCCAAAGTGGTCAGAATGAAAATCAGCCTGGCTTCTAGGAGTGGGACTCAACCGTCATCTTTTTGCTTTTACTCTCTAATAAACTCAAACCCAACTGGGCATCACCACAGCCTGTGTCCCATAACCTGCACTGAAGTTCAGCTTCCAGGCATTGGTATTTGTCTCAGTTTAGAATAGTAAGCTAGGCACATTTAATGCTATGTGATAATTTCAGCTATGCACAGATATATGTCTGCGTTCAGACTCTTTCATAATCATAATGAAATTCAGGAAAGATATATAAAAATAAAGTAATTTCTGAAATTCCAATTGAATGTTTACAATAACTACAATAACTGTATCATCTTCTGCAATTACTGAATTTGTTCATTGCAGTATGAATCCCCCTGTAATGCTACTTAGGGAAAAAGGGACCATGCATATGTAAGTCACAAAATACTAACTTCTCAGTACCTGGTATGGGGAAGACACTTAGCAACTATGTTTGACTATAACTGAATGTATTACTCACTCATTAAGTCATTATATAATGGAAATATATGGTAGAACCCCAGTGGCATTAACTACTTAAGTTTGTAATATACAACTATTCAAGAAAATCCAATTCAAAGATAAAAATATGCTAACTTATTGGCTGGAAAGATGGCTGAGCTGTTGAAAGCACTGGTTTCTCTTGCAGCTCGACCGGGATTCATTGCCTAGTATCCACATGGTAGCTAATAACTACCCATAATGCTAGTTCCAGGGGATCAAATGCATTCTTCTTGCATCTACTTCACAGTATGCATGTGTACAGACATGTGTGTGTGTGTGTGTGTGTGTGTGTGTATGTGTGTGTGTGTATGCATGCACAAAACATCTATACATTTAGAATAAAAATTTTAAAGTATCTTTTAAAAATACACTGTAATCTTATAAAATCTTTATTGGCAGGATACAATGTAGCAAAGAAAGATATAGTCAGATACTATTTTATGAATACTTAACAAAGCACCATTCTGTCTTTACACATGGAATAAATGAAACTTGTGTATGCAATTCTGCAAATCACCTTTCAATTTAAACCATGCAGAAATAAAGACATTTATACCAATTGTATTATTTGTCTTTTTTTGCATAAAGTCTACATGACATATTCCTTGGAATTTTGAAAGTCTGGAAAAGTGATGCCTTTGTGATTTTTTTTTTTTATCGCAGTGTCTCTATAATATGCATGTGGAACTGAAGGAAGGAAGCAGCATCTTATTTTAGCATGGTGATATTGTTAATACTGTTTTCAACACTCATAGGATATTCTGAAGGGCAGAGAATAAATTACCCTAAAAGGAAATTTGGATACTTCTCCAAATCATGACTCCAAGCTCCATTTCTAGCCAAGACCCCATCTCTTTTCCTCATGATTTGCTCTTGGTATCAATCAATCATGTGTGACTGGACCCCATACAACACTATCACTTCCGATGTGTGGACCCTGTTCCCCTGTCTGTCCTTCAACAGTCTGTCCTTCACCTCTTAGAAGCCAAGCTGCTTAGTGCTTTTCCTAGAGGTTCTTGGAGAAGGGGCTGCCAACATGCTCTCGGTCAGCTGCTTTAGGACTTTCCCTATGTTGCTTAATACTCTTAATCAAAAGAGCAATGATCTATAACTCTCTCTCTTTCTGTCTCTCTGTCTCTGTCTCTGTCTCTCTCTCTCTCCCCCCCATGAGTGTTACTAAATGACCTTAAATGCCATCTTCACAAATGCTATCTGCCTCCTGTTTCCTTTCTTTCTTCCTTCCTTTTGTTTGAGACAGGGCCTTTCGTTGGCCTGGCTATCACCAATTAGCTGAGAATGACTTTGCCAATAAGCCCCAGATCTTCCTGTCTGCTTGTCCTGTTTTAAGATTCCAAAACTTGCTCAGCCTTCTGCACTTGACTTCTGGGGTTGGAACCCAGGATCTTAGGCTGAGAGGTAAAACATTTTACCATCTGAGCTATCTCCTTAGCAATGTACCTATCTTTTGCATATTTGTTCCTTTGAACTGGGGATTGACCCCTGGGCATGATGTTGTAAGGCAAGTGCTCTACCATTAAGCCACAGGACAGGATCTTATACTGCCTCTTTCAACCACATATCCTTTCATGGTATAGGTGTGTGTAGTTGTGCAGAGCCTTAAGTTGTAGCATATCTTTTTTTTCCTAGAATAGATCCTAATTAAGCTTGTCTTCTATTGTAAGCAGTTCAGGTTGTCTTAAGTTTCACTGTTTCAGAAATCTAATCTCAACCTAAAATCCTCACTGTATCTGTATCTTTCTCATAAGTATTTCTTGCATATTTTTCTTAAAAATATTTTGAATTTTTTAAAAATAGTCCCTCTCCATGCCAGAAAGGTAATCACTAGATAGAAAGCTATAAAATTCCCTAATCTACTTAATTTCTTACATAACTACTGTTCAGAAATGTGAGCTCTGGGGCTGGAGGATAGTCAATACTTTAAAAGACCTGCACGATCATGAGGGCCTGAGTTTGGATCCATAGCATCTACATGGAAGCTAGGTATAATCCAGAACTGGGTGTGAGTGGTGACAGTGAGCATGTAGAGGAAGGTAGCTGTCTTGCTGGCTCTCCAGCCTATCAGGAAGATGTTTCAACGAGTATTATTGCTTTCTTTATGCTTCCCTTGAAGAAATCTCTCAGTATATAAGTATATAAGAAATCTCTCAGTATAATAATAATAGTAGTAATCAAAATTGATTGAATTTTTGAGCAAATTGACCAGTGGTTTTTGACTTCCCAAGTGGAAGGTTACATGTATTGAAAGATGCTTGTAATCGTTTTGAGCTTATCTATTAAAACCAGGAAGTCACTTCTGAGTGGCTGACCTTTCTATGGTCTTCATGTCCCATTAAATACTTGGATACTGAAAGCCTCTGATCACTTTTAGTCTTAATGATATTTTATTATTCCCCATTCTTGCAGAAGGTTCCAGTCAATTTAACCAGGGGATTCTCTTCACCTTTTCCCATTGGCTCACTTCTAGTTAAACAATGAAAGATTTCAAGAGATGTTAAATTAATTTCATTTTTATCACCATGGCCATTTTTCCTTGAATGACAGCAAGAGGAAGAATGAGATTTTAGGCAGGATGCCACCATGGCTGTATCTATCCTCTTTCCATCTTTCAGTGCTGGTACATTTTCAGAAGCAAAAGAGCAGAATTTATAAGATTTTCACCAGTTGTTTGCACAGCACATCATGACAGAGAATAAATAGGTGATGAAACCTCCAATGTCCTTAGCATCTGCTGAGGTCTTTCTTTCTTCCCTAACTGAAGAATACACCCCAGTGCCCAGTACATTTTCATCACACTTGCTAAGGAAAAGAAATTAATTCCAAGGGCTCAGCTTTTTCTCATTGCTCTCCAGCAGGACCCAGGCCTCCGAGAAGGATGTCCATAATTCTATGTCCGCTCTCCCTCTATTAAAATGTAATATCAGCCCAATTCTGAAATCTGTTTCATGCTGAAATGCTGCTTCCAGAGTTATTTGTTTTCAAATCATTTGAATTCTTTTCAGGTACCTCAAAGTAAGTACACTGTTCAATAAATATTTAGCCATAGCTAACTTGTCCCTCCAAGCACCATTAAGCATGCTTAACCAGAGGACCGAATAACAAGTGTATGAAAAGGCTTTTCACAGTAGAAGTGTCTGTGTGGAAAAGCAATCTCAGGTGTTTGGAACTAAGACTCTGAGTGGTTCTTATAAAAGTGGCTTCCACAAGACATCAAATACATGGCAAGCACTGCGCCACACTTAACCCTCTGCACACCCTTCGTCTGACCAGTGTGGAAACCATACCTCAGAGAAACTAAGCAGGTTTGTTCACTAGGCAGGTGAAGGTTGGAAGCCTATACAACTGACTGCACAGATTATGTTTTTAAAGGTAAGGATACTCCGGATGCTTTCAGCTGCATAGTGAACCAGGCATGTCACAGTCATTATTATTCTATCTGTGACTTTGCCACTACCCTCAAGAAACAACACATTTTCTCTTTTCTTGATTCTAAGATGTCCCTATAATTATCTCGGGGAAGAAAATGTGGGAGAAGTGACCGAGGATAATACTAAGATTTATTTCTTAGTTTTTAACTTCTTAACACACTACTTCTGGATCCAGATGACATCATATAGGAGACATAGAAGATAAGACCCTCGCCCTTGCCCCTACTGCCAAAGTCAGCAGCTACTGCTGTGCACCAAGAAAGAGCCAGTACTCAGGACCAAATGTATAGTTTGGCAGTTTAGGTGTGGATTGATGAGGCCAACAAGTTAGTAATTTTTTCCCCCTCTGGATTTAATGTACTAATGCTCAGTGACTGAGTAGCCCCCACAAAATTGTAGTCTTCCAGCCTGGACATGCTCAGCTTCTAGACTGGTAGTTCAAGTGTTCCTTATTGAACTCTGCACAGGTGGTATGCAAGCCTGCTTCTTGTACCCTCAAGATGGTATACACCCTTAGCTTTGACCTTCTCTGCATCTGGTCCTGTCAGAAGCTGAAAGTAACAGTTAAGTCCTGGATTTTTACCCACCAATGTGACAGAAAGCAACAGTAGTCATGAGGCAAGAGTAGCAAAAGGGATTCATGGGTTCCAAGGAGCGAATAAGCAGAAGGATACAGCTAAAATCACTTCAGGGGTAACTGTATCATGGGGAAAGGTGGGAACGCTTTTTATCCCAGTACTCCAAAACCCCAACATTTGCATCATTGCTCCTTCAATCTTCTCCAAATTCAAATATGGGGTTTCTAAGAATTTCAAGATAACTGCTACAGGGTATTCAGCTCTGTATAATAAAACATGAAGGTGGAGTTGGGAAAAAAAATGAAAACACAGGTTAAAACTAGGGGCCTCCTGGGGAGAAGACACTAAGACACCCAGGAAAAGCATTGCACTGGTAAAAAAAAAAAATCACTGTTCAGTCCTTGAACTATGTCCAATTTGGGGAACAGTAGACAATTGGCTTTGAATGGCTGTCTGTTATGACCACATATAAAATAAAATCCAATTCCTGTGTTAAAGCCTGAGCAATGGCTGGAGACACAGCTCAGTGGTAATTAATACTCTTTCAAAGTACCTGAGTTCATTCACAGTATTCATGGGAGATAGTTAGTAAGGATTTTAACTCCAGCTGTGAGGGATCTGACACCCTTTCCTGACATGGAGATGAAGAAGTGTTGAGAGATTGGGAATAGGGCGGGGTATACTGAGAGAGTGAGGTGGTCCATGGGAGGGAATTCAATAGTAGGTGCTGGGACATGGTGGCAAGAACAGAAGGTGGGTTGGGAATAGGGTAGGTGGACACTGAAAGAGTGGAAAAGTCTGTGGGAGGGCAGCCAAGCTGACATTCTGGTGGCTAGCATGGCTTCTGGTCAAGCAGTAGACCAATCTCTTAATTTTCTTTTTTTTTTTTNCTGTTGAGGGACATCTGGGTTCTTTCCAGTTTCTGGCTATTATGAATAAGGCTGCTATGAACATAGTGGAACATGTGTCCTTGTTACCAAATGGAATATCTTCTGGATATATGCCCAGTAGAGGTATTGCAGGATCTTCCGGTAGTACTATGTCCAATTTTCTGAGGAACCGCCAGACTGATTTCCAGAGTGGTTGAACTAAAATGAATATAAAACATACCCAAACTTATGGGACCCCATAATGCTAAAAGGAAGATTCATATAACTAAGTGCTTACATATAAAATTAGAAAGATATCATGCTAGCACCTTAAGAGCATACCTTAAAGCTCTAGAATAAAAAGAAGGAACCATACTAGAAGGAGTAGATGACAGGAAATAATCAATCTCAGCTATGAAACCAATAAAATATAAACAAAGAAAACAGTACAAATACTGTTGAAACAAAGAGTTGATTCTTTGCAAAAACCAACAAAATGGACAATCTGTCACCCAAACTAACTAGAAGATGGAGACAAGCTATTCAAACTAACAAAACCAGAAGCCACAAATAATATAAAATATCTTGAGATAATTCTAATCAAGCAAGTGAAAGATCATATGATAAAAAGGTCCAGTCATATGATAAAAAGGTTCAATTTCTTTAAAAAAAGAAATTGAAAAAGATAACAGAAGATGTAAAGATTCTCCATACTCATGGATTGGTAAGATCAACAGTAAAATTGGTCACCCTACCAAAAGCAATCTACAGAGATATCACCGTCTCTGATTTCAAGTTATATTACACAGCTATAACAATAAAAACTACATGGTATTGGCATAAATAAAATCAAAGACTCATACATAAGTCCATACATCTATAAACACACCTGATTTTTTTTACAAAGAACTAGAAAGATACAGTGAAAATAAGAAACCATCTTCAACAAATGCTGATTATTAAACTGGATGTCTGCATCTAAAACAATGCAAATAGATCCATATTAATTACCTGCACAAAACTCAAGCTCAGATACATCAAAGACCTCAACATAAACCCAGGCACACTGAACTTGATACAAGAGAAAGTAGGGAATAGCCTTGAATGCAATAGCTCAGGAGACAACTTTCTGAACAGAACACTGACATAGCACAGGCACTAAGGTCAACAATTAATAAATCAGACCTCATGAAACTAAGGTAAAGGATATTGTCAATAGGATAAAATGGCATTTTACAGACTATATATATATATATATATATATATATATATATATATATATATATATATATATATGTCTCACCTATATATATATATCACCTCACATCCTCTAAAGGGATAATATCCAAAATATATGAAGATCTCAAGAAACTAGACATCAACAAACCAAATAATCCAATTAAAAACTGAGGTACAGATCTAAACAGAGTTCTCAATAGAAGAATCTCAAATGCCTGAGAAACACACACACACACACACACACACACACACATACACACACACAAATGTTTAACATTCTTAGCCATCAGAGAAATGCAAATCAAAACTACTTTGAGATTCCATTTTACACCTGTCAGAATGACTAAAATCGATAACATAACAACTCATGCTGATGAGGATGTGGGGCAAGGGCTACACTTCTCCACCGCTGATGGAGTACAGACTTGTATAACCACTATGGAAATCAATAGGGTATTTTCTGAGAAACCTGGGAAGTGATCTACCTCAAGACCCAACTACACCATTCTTGCACATATGTCCAAATGCCACAGCCTCATACCACAGAGACACTTGTTCAACTATCTTGTAGTAGTTTTATTCATAATAGTCAGAAACTAGAAACCACATTGATATCCCTCAACTGAAGAATGTATAAAACGGAAAGGGGTGTACATTTATACACTGGAATATTACTCAGCTGTTAAAAAATAATGATATCATGAAATTTGCAGACAAATGAGTGGAACTAGAAAAAAAAAAGGTGAGTAAGTTATTGCAGACTTAGGAAGACAAACATGGTAGGTACTCTCTGAAAAGTGTAAAGTAAATGACATTCATGCTACAATCCACAGATCCAGAAAGGATAAGTCATAAGAATTGCTGTAATGGTGGTACATGGTCCTCTCTGAGAAGAGAAAATAGAATGGATTTTGTGGGTGGTGTGAGTGCAGGTGGGGATGGTAACAGGAAGGATCAGATGGGGCTAAGGGATGAAGGGAAAGAGACAAATGAGGACATTTGGAGGCAATGTAGAATCATAATGCAATAGAGACTCTAAGGATTCTATGAGGATGAAGCTAACAAAGACTCTGAGTAGTGGGGAATATGGAGCCTCAACCAGCTATCTTCTATACCCAGGCAACTTGCAGTGGTGGGAATGGGACACCAACCCAGTCATAAAACCATCAACTTACAATCTATCCTGCCTGCAAAATGGGTGTGAGGGTGTTGGGCAGGGAGTAATGGAGACATAGAACTTGTAGGAGTGATCAAGCAATCATTAGTCAAATTTGATAGACATACATCATGGGAGGGAGCACATGCTTAACCTTGCCTGGGTGACCAGGAACCAGAAGCTGGATAGCTTGAGATCTAGAGTAGAAAAACGTAATAAGATGATTCCTAATGATATTCTTTTATACTCACAGATTGGTGTCTAGCCCAATCATCATCAGACAGGCTTCTTCCAGCAGCTGAGAGAGACCAAGTTGGAGATTTCCATCTGGTCCCTCACCTTGCACCTTGGGGAACCCTATGGAAGAGGGGGAGAAAGAATTGTAGGAGCCAGAGCAGTCAAGGAAATCAGAAGAATCCAGGCAATAGAATCAACTAAGCAAGACTCGTATGGGCTCACAGAGACAGAGCAGAGCCTCCATGAGTCTATGCTAGGTCTTCTGTATATACGTTATGTTTGTTAGATTGGTATTTTTGTAAGATTCCTAACAGTGGGGGTGGTGAAGTCTCAACTCTTTAGACTGCTGTTGGAATGCCTTTCCTCCTGGTTTGTGTCATCAAGCTGTGATATGAGGGTTTGTGCATAGTCTTATTGAATCTTGTTATGCCATGTTCAGTTGATATCCATGGGAGGAAGGCTCTTTTCTGAAGGGAAATAGAAGGTCTGAGATAGAGGGGAGATGGAAGGGAAACTTGGAGAAGTAAAGAAGAAACTGGGGTCAGAATGTATTGTATGAGATAAGAATAAAAAATAAACAAGTAATAAAAGAAAAGTAAGAGATCCAGTGTATTATATAGTATAAATAAATAAATAATAAGAAATCAAGAGATCCAATGACTAGCTATTTAGAAACAATGGCATCTCAAATAAATGCTAGTCCGTAATCCTTCTCACATATGTCAGTCTCCTGAGGCAATGATATCATTCCACTCATGGACCAGAAAGCTGGAGAAACAAAATAAGATTACAAAGCCTGGTGATGCTTTGAAGAAGTTAGAGGCATTTTATATGTGAGAGGTAACAGTCCTTTCCTTACAACATCTGAAGTTCCTTGAGGACAAATTGTTTCCATTTTAAAAAGTATTTTATCTCACCCTCCAAACAGAATAAGAGCATTTGAATGAAGTTTATGTCTGGGTCCTCTCCAAATATTTGTTTATGATGATTCCTAATTATAAGTTCCCAATTCCATCTACTTCCTGCCATGGTTACATCAGCCCTGTGTGTTTTCACTTTTCTTTTCAGTATCTTCAGTAAACAAATCCATAAACATCCTTATACCACAATTCATGCAAAGGATTCACATGGCCTCCCTGTTCATTTTAATGGAAACACATTTAAATACATATCTATTTTCATTGCTGGTTTTGTGAAAGGAAAGAAAATTACCATCAAGGGGAAAAAGAAAATGGAAATGTGTTTGTGTCCAGCTTATGTTAAATAAAAATGACCCCACACAATTCTATCTGAAATTAATTTATGCTGCCGAGGGCCTCACATTTATCAAGTCCTTTTGTGATTCAAACAGATTATGTAAAGTCAGGACAGAATCCTAGGGATGCAAAATAGTATTAACATTCTTAAAATAGAAAAACCAATGAATAACACAGCATTCATTTCTGTAGTGCATCAAAACATGTTAGAAAACATCATGCAAGTTCTGGTTCTGGGAGAGATTGTAGTGACTGTGTGCACAGTTTGGTCTATTGCTATGCTCTATTATTTTGAATTTGTGGAATTTTAAAATAACAATCTCCATGTTAGCCGTCCTTGGATAAATTATATGGAGTAATAAAAACTACATTATCACTGTTGCTGAGGGAGGAGAAGCTTGCTGACAGTGAATAATGTTCTTCCTCCTCAGGCAAGATCAAGGCTATCATCACATGTGCTGGATCAGGCCCTGGCCAGACTTACAAATTTTGTTAACCAATGAATCAATTGTTTCCATTCATTATTTATTATTATTATTGCATTTGAGATCGCCCTGCTGACTTAGTAACAGACCTAGTGGTACACATGTCTCTAATAATAGAGGTTTTGGTATAAAGAAGGAATATTATTACCATCCTGACTTCAGGAGACTTTGACGGCACATGAGTGAGGGGGTTTCGGAATTATAACTATTATTGCATTTTTCTTTTTAATCTTCATGGTAATATAAATGGTCAGTAGGATGCTCAACCCTGGGCTGTTAGCTAAAGAGAAGCTGGGCAGACAAGATTTTTCTGCATACACTAATGCATTAACTACCTAATAAAGTGTGACATTTGTAGGGGCCCCAGCCCAGCCCATGAATGCAGGTTGGCTAATGGTCCAAAATGCTGAATAAAGCATGTTCCAGATCAGAGAGGTAAACATTGTATTCTACCCAGGGCACTCTGAGGCATCCTATTCTTCTGCATGGCCATCTTCAAAGCATTAGGTGGGAGGGGAGAAAAAAGAGGGAAAGAAAGGGAAGAAGTGAGAATTTGAGGGAGGGAGAGAGGGGGGTGGAGGGAAGAGAGAGACAGGATAGAGAGACTGAGTCAGGGAACGTTAGACCGAGACTCAGCAACCTGTGAAGATAAAGGTTGTTTCTAAATTGTGGCAAAAAAATGTTGGCATAAGATTTGTACTCCTAGAAAAGTTTTAAGAGCACAATACAGTATCACCAACTACCACCACAAATAATACAACCTGTATAAATCTGGAGGATGCTATGTTAAATGAAAGCAGCCAACTGCAGAAGAGAAAATATTATATAAATCACCACTGTGATGTGTCCCGATTAGTAAAATTCACAGAAACAGTCAATTGGTGCCTCCTGGAGGATGAGAGGGAGTCCCTGGTCAATGTGTATAATGTTTCAGTCACACACAATGTCATTTTTAGTTTGTTAAGTCTTTCCATAATGAGTTTTCTGCCTGGGAATATCTGACAGATTTTACTAACCAAGGAATCAAGTAGACACATAGAAATTTACCCTATGCATTGTGGAGACCCTCTTATTTCTGTGTTATTCTTACCAATGCATTCTGAACCATTCTGAATCTAATCCTGAGGAAATATAGTTCAAACCCAAATAGAGGGATATCTGAAACGTGATGACCTAGGAGTCTTTAAAAACTTTGAGAGTGATGAAAGATTGAGAAATTATTCCAGATCAAAAGACAATTAAAGAACTGGGCAAACAAGCTGAAAAATGAGGCTGGAGAAACCTCATACAGGGGCACCTCTATTCTCTTTCTAACACAACTTGGCAGTTCACAATGATCTGTGACTCCAATTCCACTGGATTGAGCATGAAAGTGGTACATATAAATATAGTAATTTTTATTAGAGAAAGAAAGAAAGAAAGAAAGAAAGAAAGAAAGAAAGAAAGAAAGAAAGAAAGAAAGGAGAGAGAGGGGAAGGGAGGCAGGGGGAGAGAGGAAGGAAGGAAGGAAGGAAGGAAGGAAGGAAGGAAGGAAGGAAGGAAGGAAGGAAGGAAGGAAGGGGGCAGGGAAAGGGAAAGGGAAGGGGAAGGGCAAGGGGAAGGGAAAGAGAAAGAGAAAGAGAAAGAGAAAGAGAAAGAGAAAGAGAAAGAGAAAGAGAAAGAGAAAGAGAAAGAGAAAGAGTGGGGAAAAGCCAAATACATTACTCTCCCATTTATTTATATATTTAAATGTAGAGAACAAATTCTATTTTGTCCTGAACTTTAAAAGAGAACATGTCCAGAATTCACTAAATGCCTTTAAAAACTGTCAGAATGAAACCCATTATTATGTATAATTAATAAATGTTAACAAAATAGAAAAGAATGAATTATTAATGTCAAGTAAGGAACTAAGTCTAGAGAGTTGGGCTAGGAACATGCCTTAATAAGGGTTTCTATTCCTGCACAAATATAATGACCAAGAAGCTAGTTGGGGAGGAAAGGGTTTATTCGGCTTACACTTTCACATTGCTGTTCATCACTAAAGGAAATCAGGACTGGAACTCAAGCAGGTCAGGAAGCAGGAGCTGAGCAGAGGCCATGGAGGGATGTTCTTTACTGGCTTGCTTCCCCTGGCTTGCTCAGCCTGCTCTCTTATAGAACCCAAGACTGCCAGCCCAGAGATGATCCCACCCACAAGGGGCCTTTCCGCCTTGATCACTAATTGAGAAAATGCCTTACAGTTGGATCTCATGGAGGCATTTCCTCAACTGAAGCTCCTTTTTCTGTGATAACTCCAGCTGTGTCAAATTGACACAAAACTAGCCAGTACAGAACACTACCTGTAAAAAATCGTGGCAACATCGGTGAAGTGGGTCAAGGCATGTGCATAGGGAGGCTGTGTTAGTACTGTGCACTTTCTACCATTGATTTCATACAGAAAACTAAAACCCTTTTAATCTCTTCTTCTTCTTACTGTCATTTCATATTAATAAAATATGATTGTTATGCTGATGGAGTACCCCAATTATAGTAACAGCAACTTTGTATTAATTAAAACTATTGACCTGATCTTCCTTAAAACTACATTTCTGAATTATTTATTGACTATTGGAAGTATTCAACTGACCTTTGTTTGATCTCAGATAAAACTTGCAGTCGTCACAGCTTTGAGATGAACTTGGCTTAGAATTACTCATCCAAGGCACATCGTTTAGTATTCTGCCTGTCTAAGCATCTTATTTTAGAATGAACCATATGGAATTTTGATGTTAAGGCTTATCTTAATTCTGAGCTATCTGATCATGTAGTAATTACTACAAAGCCATCAAGTACCACCAAACAATTTGTATCTCCTTAGGGAGTAATTTTCCTTGAGGAAAAATAGCAGTTGTCAAAAGACTAAGAATGATTCTGTTTACAAGCACAGATTTAGAAACCACTATACAAAGGAGGAACATGTGGCGAGAGATGTGGCTTCCACTCTTAAGTATCTGACAAATCATTTAGCTTTAAGTGCATATGATGAAAAAGTTTTCAACTGTGCTAACAAGCTATAGGACATTGGGCTTTGTGTTTCTTGGCCGACTGCTGGCATGTGTATTAAAACAAACAAACAAACAAACAAACAAACAAAAAAGCATTTTGCTCTCTCCATTTGGTTGTAGTAGTACTCAGAGTATTGAAAACAGTATTTTCCCCCTTGAATTATTTCAGTTCTGTCTAAACCAACCCAAGAACCATGGATCAGCCATTTTTTTTTTAAGAAGACACCATTCATAAAATTTTAGGCCTGTGCTTCCTAACTTCTCAGCATTGATTTTCCTTTGCCTTTCAGACAGCAAGGCTGCTATAGCACTGATGGCTATTTATCAAATTGCTTGGTTATCCTCTCTCTCACATATGATACTCTATTTTCAATGACATTTTGTTTGTAAATCACAACAGTGTTGGTCTTTTTGAGTCCATAAAATTCATCTTTGGTATTATAACCACTATGGGTTTGTCCATTTAATAAGTTACTATACTAGAGAGAGCATAAAGTATGTAATTCATCAGAGCCTGTGATGTTGCTGAGCCTCCACTTTTATTATATTTTCCAAACCTAGATTGCCTTCAGAAATGAAATAATTAGTCTTTAAATTATGCACAGATATAAAATGTTTGGATGTTTCAAATTTTTGACAGACCTGGTGCTCACATCTTATTAAATGCAATTTTAAAAGTCAATTTAGGTACCTTCTAGTCAGTGTTCTACTCGACTGTGATTCTTGGCTTACAACATTAATTAAAATACCCTCGTGCAGAGAGATTTTTGCTCTCCCTGGTGACTTCCCTGGAATTGATGTACTTCGGCAATGCGGCTGGGTTACAGTAGTTATAGCAGTAAAGTGCATGTGGGATGTACTCATATTCCCTAAAGATTTGCAGTAGCTAAACACTTAATCTGAGTTTGCATGATGGTGTCAACAAGACAGCCATCTGAGACAAAGAGCTGTCTTATCCATAGATCTGATAAAGTGGTGAGTTGTTACTTAGCATTGCCACCTTTTGAAATATCAAGCTGTATTTAATGAAATGATAGGCCCATATTTGATATCTATAAGGTTAGAAGTAAAATATGACCACTTAGAAAATGCTCTTATGTATATAGAGATCAGATATGAACTGGTCAGGTCCCACGAATGAATAAATAAAATGGGTGTATAGATTATATTTTAGGACTCTTCACAATGACTGTAATTGGCCAAGATAAATAATCATAATTATTTTTCTCATCAACACATTAAAGATGATGAATTTAATAACATCAAGATAACTTGAAATTAAACAAACCTTTTAGCAAGTTGGTGAAGTTTTCTGGTCTCTGTCAAAATTGCTAGAATTCTCAATGCAAGGGAGTTTCCATCAGTGGTGAAACATGTTCCAGAAATAATGGATGTGTCATGATCCTGACTATTCATTTATTGTGTACAGACAGAAGCAAAATGAAGGTCATTTCCCCCCTTGCTCTGTCTTTCATCAACTAATCTGTCAATGTGAACAAGTCTCTCCTGTGTGAAATTAAATTTCTGTAGATTCCTTCCTGGTCCAGGAAATTCTGTGTGTCTATTACACGATCAATGCTTTATTGGTTGGTTTCAAATATTCTAACATATTTCTTATGCCCCCTTATAATGATTCATTTTATAGACATCAGTGCAGGCTAGACTCTCCATACTAAAATGGCGGTTTTACTAAGGTATGACTTTATAAATAGTCAGACATTATGAATGTCAGCTATCCAAAAACCTACCTCAAAGGAAAAGGCTGTTTGAGAATATGCTGATATCAATCTGAACTTTTAGTTTCAGATATTCAAATATCACTATTCATATATTCTATGAATAAAAAGTTCTTTCAATTGCATTCTTTTGAGGCAATTATAAGGTATTAAAAGTATTCAAATAAAAATAGAAAGTTGTTGAAGTGTTTCCCGCTTCCCCACTGAATCTGTCAGCACAAATCCTGACAGGGTCAATCCAGTGGAGCAGAAGCAGTGACAAGTGAGAGAAGCTCCCAGCTCATTAAAATTAGTGCTATGTCATCCAGCAAATACAGGCTCTCTTCTCTGCCCTCCTCACTACATAATGCACAGTTTGGTCGGCTCAAACTTTTACTTTGGTACCATGCATCATTTAATGGAGGTGGGAACCATTCAAGTGTATAGTTTGTTTTCTTTTTAGAGCCATTAAAAATGAGTGACTAGAAATGGAATGAAATGGAATGGAAGCTTTCTTCTCAGAAATAGTACCTATTTTGATTGAATCCACCAACCAAAGGGTACACATGGAGGGACCCATGTCTTCAGCCGCATATGTAGCAGAGGATGGCCTTGTGGGACATCAATGAGAAGAGAGGCCCTTGGCCTTGTGAAGGCTCAATGCCCCACTGGAGGGGAATGCCAGGACAGGGATGTAGGAGTGGGTGGGTTAGTGAGCAATGGAGGGGGAATGGGATAGGCGGGATTTTGGAGGAGAAATGCAGAAAGGAGATAAAATTTGCAATGTAAATAAAGAAAATGTCTTAAAAATAAAGAAGAAAAGAATTGGTGACTATGATCCCATTAATAACAAAATCCCTCCTGAAATAGACATCGGGATATTTGATTGAACATAATTGAGAGAGAAGGACCAATTCAGAATATAGATTGCTTTTTCTTGCTGGAAAAGCTTACTGCTTCTGCAAACATTTTCACTGAATTCCAAGGTCAACAAGAAAAATCTCATTCATATCATTTAGCTTTGTTGCTTTGTGTATTGTTTTTGTTTTGTGGCACTGAGAATCAAGATCAGTGCCTTTCTCTCATAGGCCAGTTGTGCTACTCTACCACTGAGCCACATCCTGAGCCAGACATGATTCTTTATGGATTCAGTTACTGATTTTGCCCAACAGGCCATTAAGCTCATCTTAGATATTACTGCCAAGAAAGCTCATTTGGGCCGGGCGGTGGTGGTGCATGCCTTTAATCCCAGCACTTAGGAGGCAGAGGCAGGCAGATCTCTGAATTCAAGGCTAGCCTAGTCTACAAAGTGAGTTCCAGGACAGCCAGGGCTACACAGAGAAACACTGTCTCAAAAAATAAAATAAAATCAATAAATAAAAAATAAAAATAAAAAAATAAAGAAAGCTGACTTGGACTCTGTGATCTTCACTGTATTGTTTTCTAGTGACTGGTGATCCTTCTGCCAGTCCTTTCTCTCTTTCGACTCTCTTCATTTCTTTTCCTCTCTCTCCCTCTCACCTTTCCTTCCTCTCTTCCTCCTTCCCTTCTTTTCTTCCTTTCTTCTTTCCCCTCTCTGTTTTGAACTGAAAATTATTGTGTGCATGTGAACCATATTGGTATCCCATTACAGTCTGTCCTCTATGATTGGTGAAAAGGAACAGAAATACAGTTATCTAGTTTCTCCTCATGTACACCAGGTGAGCATCAAAAGGATCAGAGAACATACACAACATATGCCCTGGTGGCATATAAGATGTCCAGATGACATATAAAACAGCCTAAAGGGCCACATATTAATGGGTGGAAAATAGGAGCCTACATGGAGAAGCCTGATTTTAAGGTGAATCCAAGGAGAATTCAGAGGACATTTTTCTTTCCGCTGAAGTTGTGGGTAAGATATCCAGATGGCAAAGAATCAGGCAAATGAATAATAACAATAAATGTTTATAGCTATGTTAGGAAGGCTGCAATCTGTTGTGTATACTTTGTGTACCACTATGGTAGAGCTAAGATTCTAGGGATTTAAGAAAAGGAATACCAAACCAAACCAAACCAAACAAAATAAATACAAACAAACAAACAAAAACAAAAAAAAAAATTGCTGGCCACTCTAACACTTGAAAGTGAATCTTTTCGTTTTACAGTTGGTCCTAAAGCATATCTGACATCTGATGTTAGGAATACTGGGCTTGCAGTTTGGATGAAAAGGATGAAAAGGAGTTTCTTTCTGGTAAAAGAAACTGATAAATAGATACTGTTCCAGTTTGCTTTATGTTGCTGTGATCAACTGCTCTGATCAAAAGCAACTCAGACAGGAAGTGTTTACTTGGCTTACATTTCCCAGTCACAGGCCATCATCATGGGGAATAGGAATGAAGCAAAGACCAAAGAGGAATGCTGCATACGGGCTTCTTCAGGTCACCTTCAGATGCTTCTCTCATGTAGCCCAAGATCACCTGACTAAGAATGCCATTGTCCACAGTTGGCTGGGCTCTCCTGCAGAGCCATGAAAGGCAGCCTGTTTTGGTTGAATGAGGCTTGTTCCAGAGACCCAGTAAAGACCCTGTAGGAAACTCTACAAAGGACAGAATAGTGAGCCAAGTTCCCAAAGACAGGTGCCTGACACTACAAAGCCCCCAACTCCATAATTCTGTGACTATCAGTCATGCAGATAAAGCCCCAAGTTCCTGGCATTCTGGTTAGACTCCACCCCCACAGTTACCTGACTATAGCCAGGTATGCTCCTCCTGACAGTTACCTGGAAACAGCAAGTTAGCCCAGCCAGTATAAAAGGGGCTGCTTGGCCCCTCCTCTCTCTCTTTAAACTCTCACCTTTCTTACTCTCAACTTTAGCCCTCCTTCTCTCTCTCCTTTCCCCCATCTCTCCACATGGCCATGGCAAGCCTCTCTCTTTTACCTTTTCTTTTTCTCTCTGTTTTTCTACAATAAAGCTCTAAAACCATAGACTGCCTCTGCTCATCAAGGCCCTGCCATACTTGAACAATGGGATAGCCTTTCCCCTAAAGAGCCTTGTCTAACCTCCTGCCAGAAGGCCTTCCTGTGATCCAGCCATGAATTGAACCAAGGACTCTTGCCCTTGTGGGAACCACCAGCATCCCCTCTCTCCCTGACCTCTCTTGGGGTTGACAGAGCTGCCCTCCAGGGACCTCTACTTTGTTCTCAGCTTTTCCTTTGTATCCAGCTCCATCTGGGATGCCCAAGGCAGAGAACCTGTTATCAGG
The DNA here is from genome assembly GCA_902729485.2 of Mus minutoides. Taxonomy (NCBI): domain Eukaryota; kingdom Metazoa; phylum Chordata; class Mammalia; order Rodentia; family Muridae; genus Mus; species Mus minutoides. The sequence continues at coordinate 183,593 of LR750072.1, forward strand.
CCTCAGACTGCCCCTTATTCACTCCCCATCCCCACCCCCACCCCTACCCCCACCCCCACTGAGCTGGGGTTCCATGGCTTCTCACAGCCAGACACCCACCAAAGGGCCGAGTGGAAAGTGAGCAGCAGTCCTCCTGCATCAGCCCACCCATAGCACTGGAACTCTGGTGGAATGTACGTTTTCTCCCATTCCCTTTATTCTCCCACTCCTGGTGCCCTGAACTCTCCTACACCAACTAGATCAAAAAATTTCCCACAGATATGCTCACAGGACAATTTGATGGGGCGATTCCTCAATTAAGGTCCAATCTTCCCAAATGTGTGAACAAACAAGAATAGGGTCACATATACACATAGAGACTATGCAGCATGCACAGGGCCTGCACAGATCTGTACCAGGTCCTCTGTGTATATACTATAGCTTCCAGTTTTGTGTTTTTCTGGGATTCCTGAGTGAGTAAGTGAGTGGTCTCTGATCTTTGTTCATTATCGTGGGCTCTTTTCCTTCTGTTTGTTTGTCTTGTTAAACTCCAGTTTGACAGTTTTTGTTTTACTTATTGTATTTTTTATGTTTTATTTTATTGTTTTCCCTTAGAGGCCTATTCTTTTCTAATGTGAGACCAAAAATAAGTGGATCTGAGTGGAATAGGAGGTGGAAATAAGTTGGGAGAAGTGGATAGGGAAAAGCCATAATCTGGATACATTATGTGAGAAAAGAATTTATTTTCAATAAAAGGAAAAATTAAAGTAAAAAAATAAAGCAAAAAAGATAGGACTATTGTTATCTGCTGCAATGGCAAACAAAGAAACTGGAGCAAATTAAGGGGACTAAACCAGACACACAGAGAAAGTTGTTACATGAAAAATACTAAAATGAAAATGATTAACAACATAGAGTAGGGAGTTGTCAGAGTTTACAAAGAAGAAAGATAAACAAATCAAAAGGTCTAATAAGCAACATGAGAACTAGTGCTAATAGTGCCATATTATATTTAGTATTTTGCTAAATGAGTATTTTATAGTGCTCTTGCAACAGTGTGAGAAAATGATAACTATTTGAAATTATTATGTTAATTTGTTTTACTAAAGTAACCATTTTATGCATATCACTCAATATTGTGTTATATACCTTAAATATATTTCCATAAACAGGTGAAAATAATTCCCATATCTATCGAAAAATTAATATAATTTTTTTTTTTTTTTGGTTTTTCGAGACAGGGTTTCTCTGTGTAGCCTTGGCTGTCCTGGAACTCACTTTGTAGACCAGGCTGGACTCGAACTCAGAAATCTGCCTGCCTCTGCCTCCCGAGTGCTGGGATTAAAAGCATGCGCCACCACACCCAGCTTAATATAAATTTTAAAATGTGATATAGGAGCTGAAGAGATGGTTCAGAAGGTAAGAGAAATGGCTAATCTTATAGGGGACTTAAGTTCCCAGCACCTGCATGGTAGTTCACAACCATCTGTGACTGCAGTTACAGGAGATCTGACCCCCTCCTTTGTCCTCCACACATGCAGGAACAACACCTATATTCATAAAATAAAAATAAAGGTAGCATATATCAACAGTGTGCTCTTATTCAGTTTTCAAGTGAAGGAAGCTATAGAACATATTAAAACAGATGAAACCTAAATATCTTACAATGACTGAAAAAACATCCAATTAAAGAAATTCCACAAATCTAATTAGATGAAGCATCTAAAGTGAAATTTATAGAAACAGAAGGTAGGACCTTGGATACTACAGCAGGGTGGGCTACAAAAGATATCCCACTGCTAATTGGACAGAGATCAATTCTCTAATGTGAAAACTATCTGAAGATCTATCTCACAATATTGTAAAACACCTAACAGTTCAGTGGCATGCTTCCACACAGTTAAGATAAAGTTTTGTTTCATATTTTAATAACAATGTTTTCTCTTTTCATTAAGTCTTTGAGAATTTATAGAGTGTTGTCTTAGTTACAGTTTTATTGCTGTGAACAGACACCATGACCAAGGCAAGTCTTATAAAATACAACATTTACTTGGGGCTGACTTACAGGTTCAGAGGTTCAGTCCATTATCATCAAGGTGGGAGCATGGCAGTATCCAGGCAGGCATGGCACAGGCAGAGCTGAGAGTTCTATGTCTTCTTCTAAAGGCTGCTAGTGGAAGACTGACTTCCAGGCAACTAGGGTGAGGATCTTAAGCCCACACCCACAGTGACACACCTACTCCAACCAGGTCACACCTATACCAACAGGGCCACACCTCTAAATGGTGCCACTCCCTGGCCCAAGAATATACAAACCATCACATTCCACCCCTGGCCTCCATAGACTTGTTCAAACACATGAGTCTATGTGGGGCCATACTTAAACATAGCATAATGCAAAATGCATTTAGTCCAACTTTCAAAATCCTTTTAGTCTATAGCAGTCTCAACAATGTTAAAAGTCCAAAGTTCAAGGTCTCTTCTGTGATCCATCCAATCACTTAACTGTAATTCTCAAAGAAAGACAGGAAACCAGCTGGGCAAATTCCAAACTCTGCATCTCCATGGCTGATGTCAAAGCAGTTCTTCAGATCTCCACTCCTTTTTCATCTTTGTTGAATGCAGCAAACTGATTTCTCCTGGCCTGGTTCCACTCCATGTTAGCAGCTTTCCTCAGCATGTATCCCAGGCCTCTGGTATCTTTAACATCTTTGAGTCTCCAAGGCAATTTCAATGTTACAGCTTCTTGTTTCAATGTCTGCAATTCCACTTGACCTTTTGGGCTCCTCCTAAAGGCTGGCATTACTTCTCCAGCTCTGCCCTCTGTAGTACTCCAAGCTCAGATTGATCCATTCCATTACAGCTGCTGTTCTTGGTGATCATCCCATGGTACTGACATCTCCAATACACATGGGTGTTCCACTCCAACTAGGCTTCACCAATAGCCTCTCATAGGCTCTCTTCATGGTTATAAGCCTCAAATCCTTCAGTCTTGGGCTATCAACTATAGCTGAGGCTATACCTTCTCCAATGGCCTTCCATGACCTCTCACAGTGCCAAGCCTCAGCTGTTCTTCATGACACCTTCATGCCTTCAAAACTAGTACCACCTGGGTGACTCTTACATGTTACCAAGTCCAGCCGAAGCACAAGGTACAACTTTGACTATCTCTGAAACACAGCTTCTTTGTGCTCCCAGAAAACATTTCCCAGAAGATTTCATCTCAGTGATTCTGGTCTCTTCTTAATCACTGCTAATTTCTTAGCTCCAGCTAACCAGCATCAATTGTCCCAGTAGTTCCTTTCATTCTTAACCCTAGAGCCAGAGCAATATGGCTGAAGCTGCCGAGTTCTGCTGCTTGCAGAAACTAGAACACGTCCAATTTGTACTATTACTTTATCACTGGCTTTCTGTTTCTCAAATCCTTCACTGCCAAAGCTTGGCTATCCTGGATCTTGCTCTGTAGATTGACCTTGAACACAGAAACCAGCATGCCTATCTCCTGAGATTAAAGGTGCCTGGTTCTAAATTAAGCTTGGTAGGATCTTGCCCCAAAGTACCTCTCCCTTGATCTGTTATCTTCTAGAACACAGGATTTTGCTCCATTTCACTTCCTGGTACCTCTTTAATACTTGAACCATATATTTCATATTTTTTCTTTCTAAGCTTGCTATGCTTGTTCAAACTTCTCTTCATGAGACTTAAACAGAGAACGTCTCTGCTGGGCTTTTTTGAAACTTCCTTTGTCAATTCAATTAATCTGAGTCTCTTCACCTTAGCCTCAGGCAGACTTTTCAGACAAGGGCAAAAAGTAGCTACACTCTTCACCAAAATACCACAAAACAATCTTAATGCCACATTCTGAAATTATTGTCCTTTGAAATATCTTGGGCAAGATCAACATGGTTCAAATCACTCCCAGCAAAAAAGTCTTCCATATTCCTACTAGAATGACTGATTAAGCCCCATCAAAGTCCCCAAATCCACATTCTTTCAAATAAAAGCGTGGTCAGGCTTATCACAGCAATACCCCACTCCTGGTACCAACTTCTGTCTTTGGGTTTTACTGCTGTGAACAGACACCATGACCAAGGCAAGTTTTATAAAATACAACATTTTTGGGGGGCTGACTTACAGGTTCAGAGGTTCAGTCCATTATCATCAAGGTGGGAGCATAGCAGTATCCAGGCAGGTATGGCACAGGCAGAGCTGAGAGTTCTATGTCTTATTCCAAAGGCTGCTAGTGGAATACTGTCTTCCAGGCAACTAGCATGAGGATCTTAAGCCCACACCCACAGTGACACACCTACTCAAACCAGGTCACGCCTATTCCAACAAGGCCACACCTCCAAATGGTGCCACTCCCTGGCCCAAGAATATACAAGCTATCACAAGTGTGTTTTGGTCATATTCACCCCATCCCTGAAACCTTGTCATATTCAACCCTTTCCCTATATACCCAACTCCATGTTCTTGTTTGTAAAGTGCTTCATGCCCAATTTTTGCTGCTCATATTCTCATGGATTATGGCCTTCTATAGGAGCATGGTACATCCCTCTGGAGACACACTCTTAATGAAAACCAACTATCCCTCTTCCAGTCACCACCAGTTGCCAATTACACCTCAGCAAGGGATGAACTTCATGCCCACCTCTCCTCTCCATGCTAGCATTTGTTTTTTCTTGAGCTTGTGCAGGTCTTGTACATACCATCACAGCTGATGTTTGTACAATGAGGGAAGATGTTAGGGACCTGTCTCACTATGTCCTTAACACACTGTTTTCTTATAATCATACTATCACTGGTTCTTACAGTCTTTCCATCTTCCCCCTCAAAATAACCCCTGAGCCGCAAGAAGATGTTGTATAGTATATGTTGTCTCTCATAGAGCTGAGCATTCTATAGTCTTACTCTATACACCTCGAATAGTTATAGGTCTCTGTGTTAAAACCATTTTCTGCAAATAGAAGCTTCTCTGATGAGGGTTGAGAGATGCATTATGGAAAAGAGGAAATCATTAATGCTGTGTCAATTTAGCCAAATAATAGTTGTATGTTTTTATTTTTTTTTTTTAAGTAGAGAAAAACAGTAAGTTTGAAAACAGCAGAATTGTTGGGAATAGCCCAACCCAAATTGTGTAAAGAAGAATGCCTCCAATGCTCACCAGTTCAGTCTCTCCAAAAGCATAAATCCAAAATGAGCAGCAGTCTGAAATTTATAATGCAGAACATAGGAAATATGGGAGATATGACCTATATTAAGCAAAACAGCCAGTGACAAATATATTTAATGTATTCAAATTTTTAAAAAGTCATCAGAAGTTAAATGAGAAACAAAAGTACTGGATACACATCTTGAAACAAAATATTAATATCCATGACAAACTATAGGAAGAAAAACAATAGAAAAGTGAAAAGGCTAAGCAGGAATGAGAGCTTCCTGACATGGGGTGTAATGGTTAGACTAAGGGAATGAGACACCTGGGGTGGATGGAGATAGGAGACTGGATGGGGGATGAGGGGATGATGGGAACAAGAGGGATCAGATGGAAAGAGGACAGAGGGAGACAGCTGGACTAAGGAACGAGCCGGAAACCTAGGACAATGGAAAATCTCAGGAATTCTATGCTAATACTCCTAGCAATAGGAGATAAGGAGCCTGTAACCTGGCAAGAATTTCAATGAATGGATTGGGACACCTTAGACCCACAATTGTCCTGCCTACAAGGTGTGGAGGGCTAAAGAATGGAGCAGAATTTGCGGAAAGGGTCAACCAATGACTGAACCAACTTGATAACTATGCCATAAAAGTAAGTCCAACCCTGCTAATGATATTTTGCTATATTTGCAGACAGGACCTTAGCATAACTGTTATCAGAGAAGCTTCACCCAACAACTGATGGAAACTGGTGCAGAGACCCATGGGCAAACATTAAATAGAGCCTGGAGAACCCTGTAGAAGACTGTTTGATATCGATGGGAGGCCTCTCCTTTTCTGAGGAAAAAATAAGAGAGGTGGATGAGAAGAAGAAGAGGGGAGAAGGAGGTGTAATAGGAGGGGATGCTGGGGTTGGGATCTAAAGTAAATAAATAATTTTTAAAAGATTGAATGGATGGCCTTCACTGGATTAAGTAATACTAGAGACCTTAAAATTGATCTCAAAATTTTCCTCAGGAAATAAGGCAAGATGTCTATGGATATAAAGTTAGAAAGGAAAACTTAAAGGCAAGACTAACAGAAAAATCTTAGAAAGCTGAGGTGAGAAAGTACTAGAAAAGAAATCATTTTTATAAGATAAATAGTAATTATGTACTTTGTTAGACAATGAAGTAAATGAATTTGGTTTAGTTTAGTTTTGTCTTGAGACAGGATGCTACTATATAGCTCTGGCTGGCCTTGAACTTGAAATCCTCCTGCCTCAGCTCCAAAGCACTTGGATTACAAGAACTATTCCATCCTATCTGGTTAGCAATGTTTTTTTTTTGTTGTTGTTGTTTTTTGGTTTTTTTTTTCTATTAAGAATCCCAGCACAGTCCACTTCAGACATACGTATGAAGTTTCAGAACATTCACCGCAGTCAGTGCAGGGCAGTTCTCAGGGTGGTCTTACCACAGTTCAGATTTGCCATATTTCTGGTTTGAAGTTTTTGAGAATAAGCACACACAACACTTGAAGATAAATAAGTGGCTGGAGTGGCAGGAAGTTCTTGGAAACTTTAGTCATTGAGTCTCCTGACTAAGGTACATACTTTGAGGAGGGCTGTTCCAGGGTATGCACGGGGTATTAACTGTCGAGACTTCAGCCACCATAGGCAGCTTTCCTGAGCTGTAGAGCCCACAAGGAATCCTTGTTTTCTGCTGCTTTCCCTGGCCATCTGTAGATAGTGAATCTAGTTTAGTTCATATTGCACTGGAGTTTCCATGTCACTGAAATCAGACAAGTTGGTAACTAATAACCAAGTAACCTTCTTCATAATGAGAAACTCTTAAAAGCAGGAGGAAAAAAAAAACTCTATAAAAGATTGCCTGGATAAGCACAGAAAAATCTAGGCTATAGCAGAATTGGTTCTTTCATGTGCCAAGAGAATCTACCACACTATGATTATATACCAAGTTAAATTGCATTAATGGAAAAGTATAATGACATTTCCAGGTTAAAAAGGTTGAAAGAGCTTCCTAGCCAACAAATGGCTCACCAAAGATACTCAGCATTATCCGGAAAGATGGGGATAGAAATCATATGCAAGAGAAAATGACAAAGAAATCAGGAAGCTAGTCAACGAGCTTGCTCATGATACCAGCATCAGATGGGATCCTGCCCATCCCATTCCCTTCTGGTTATCTCTTATTTATGTCTACTTTAATTCTACCTTGATAAGAAGGAAGGAAACATACTTAATTTTACCCTTTACAATTTTCTGAGATATTGTTTAGACAAGCCAGAATGTTAGCTTTGTTTAATGTTCCACATATAAAGCTATATATATGTAAATTAGATGAAACTTGCTAGCTGTTTTGTTCCAATTTACATGCCTGTCCTGCTTTGTTTTGTTTTTGTGTTTCTGTTTAACTTTTTGTTTGGTTAGTTTTGGTTTTTTTCTGTCTTGGCATTCTCCCAATTGTGGATGCAGGAGCACTAGTAACACTGAATCTGGTTATTTGCCTCAGAGTGGATCCAGTGGCTTACTGGCAGGTAAACTGTTCTTCTGTTAACACCATGAAATACTGGAATTACCCCAAAGATCAGAAGAGTTTGAAACAGGAATTAAAGGATCTGAAGATCCAGAGAAGGACAACTACCTCTTGAATAGCTAACAATTTCTGGCTACCATAGTCTATGAGAGCACTTGATGATTCTGAATAGATTATCTGCTGAGTATGACACAGGGTAAAAAAAAAAAAAAAAAAAAAAAAAACCTCAGAAGAGCTCTTTAAGACTGAATGGGGTAGCCTGGTAAAAAAAGAAAACAGAGAGGGAAGAATCACAATTGTAGTTATCTCCAGGAGACTCTGCTGGGCTCTGAGGCAGTACAGAAGCCTGGGAAAGGCAAAGAATCCGAAGGATTGGGACACTCCAGAGCAATCTAGAAGAAAACATCTAAGGAAATTAAAAATCCTCAGTACCAAAGCTCACTGCTGCCATCAGTGTTGGACAAATACAAGTAAAGGGCTATGGCAAAGAGTGAAAGCTTCAAGGGTAAGACACAAAGGCCTGCTATTTACAGTTGTAACCAAGTTAGTGTTGTAAAAAATAAAACACATCCTCTTCTCAACAAATGAGAACCTTCAAAGGCACATGTGGCCCTTACACGATACAGAAAGGTTATTTGAGTTAGATCACATACTCAAAAATCAGAGGTGAGGTGATAATATTTCTGAAAGAAAATAGATCATATTTAACGACTATAATTGGAAAATGTCAGTCTGTTCTTTAACATTCACCACTTTAAAAGGCAAAGTCAAATTTTCCTCTCTTCAAAGGGAAAACAAAATCATTACTTTGTTTCTCATGAATGAAATAAGTTATATACCACATGCCCTTAAAGGCAGATTTCTCAATAAGTAACCATATAAACAAATCTTATCTGTCCTCTCTTTTTTCTGGGGACATACACCTTTGCAAACCTGAGCTACCAGGGAAGAACCCTGGTTAACTCATGTTGTAGTAACTCTGTGGTCTCTTCCACAGAGAACCAGGCAAGAAAACTTGAGCCCATTGAAGCTGAGTACTCCTGCTGCATTAGGTGTGGATGGCTGTCCTAACAAATTCCACATTCTTCATAGTACCAATGAAACCTTGAAGTAGAAATTTCTGGTTGTATCATGTCATACAGACTCATGTGATGTGATATGATGTGATGTGATGTGATGTGATGTGATGTGACACATATGATGTGATGTGACACATATGATGTGATGTGACACATGTGATGTGATGTGACACATGTGATATGATGTGATGTGATGTGACTCGTGATGTGATGTGATTCATGTGATATGATGTGATGTGATGTGATGTGACTCATGTGATGTGATGTGATGTGACTCATGTGATGTGATGTGATTGTGACTCATGTGATGTGATGTGATGTGATGTGATGTGATGTGATGTGATTCATGTGATATGATGTGTGATGTGACTCATGTGATATGATGTGATGTGATGTGACTCATGTGATGTGATGTGATGTGATGTGATGTGAGGTGAGGTGAGGTGAGGTGAGGTGAGGTGAGGTGAGGTGATGTGATTCATGTGATATGATGTGATGTGATGTGACTCATGTGATGTGATGTGATGTGATGTGATGTGATGTGACTCACGTGATGTGATGTGATGTGATGTGATGTGATGTGATGTGATGTGATGTGTGTTTGTTGAAGTAGACTCATATGATGTTTTGTTACAGCAAGACCCCTGAGAGGACACGTGATGTTTAGAGAGAGCATAAGTAATACTCAATGGACAATGATAGGGTGCTTGCATAGCTAGCTGTGCAACACTTTGTTAGTCTACAGTCTACACTGCTCTTCACATGATTTAGGGAGGCATAGCATAGAACTCCTGGCATTCCAGTTAGTTCTGGTTGCTCCCACTGATTTGTGCCAATTCAGCAGAAGTCTGGTGGTTTCTGCTGGATGGTGCTGCTGCTGCTGATTTGTGTTTGGTGACAATTTTGAACTGAACTGCTGGTCTCCTAACAAATAGAGATTGGAATAGCCCCCAAAGAACTACTACAGGTCCAGATTCCTTTGTCCAGTTTACCATCTTTGTCCCTTCCCTTTGGATGGTGGGCTAGAAGGGAAGGATTGAAGCACTTGAGGACCCTTTATTAAAGTAGGTTTTGAAAAACCTAAGTCTACATATTGTGATTTTCCTTCTACTTCTCTAGAGTTCAGAAGTCTGGAACCATTTTTATAGGCTAATATCAGGTGCCAGTGTGACTCTGTTCCCCCTGGAAGCTCCAGCGATAGCTTAGTTCTAGAGCACATACATGGGCCTGAAGCCTCTGTTCCATCTTAGACTGTGTCCCCATGTACTAGTCATATTGCCTCTGCCTTCAAAGTCAAATCCCCTGCTGCTTCTTTTAGGAAATTGGCACTTACACTTGCTCTTGGGACCCAATTGGGAAAGCCAGGAAAACCTCCCCATTTTAAGAACTTGATTCCTATCACAAAAGTCTTACTGCCTTTAATTTCAGATATCAAGGTCAGACTTGATTATTTGGGAAACCACTCTTCAGTCTGCCATACATTCCAAGTAAGTAGAACAGAAACCCAAGCCCTAGTTACTGCCAGCCTGCAAGCTTAAGAGAGACGGCAGTGGAACCACTTGGGTGGGCATGATGGTACATGTCAGTAATTTCAGCACTCAAGAGACTGAGGTATGAAGATCAGGAGTAAAGGGTAGCCTCGAGTACTGGGTGAGCCTGAGGTCAGCCCGAGCTACACATGCAAAATATCAACCAAAACAAACCAACAACCAAAACAAACAGCAAAATCTTTGCTGTTTAATGGCAGGGAAACTTTGTTTATGAACCTCTGGATGAACATCCCTAAACTACTGTAGTGATGGAACTTGTGTAGATTTAACATAAATCTCAAATTATTTCGCTTAAAATACTGTACTTTGCTCTGAGTATACTCTTCCTACTTTTTTACAGACCTTTGCATAAAGAAATTATACTTCAAATAAATGATGCCTTTTAATAGTTTGATGTTAAAATGCAAATGTAGTCATCTTTGTTGATTTTACATAAAAAAAAATCACCTTGAAAGTTGGAAGTCAGAGAACTGCTACTTACTGAATAAAATCTGCATGCAAAGTGGCAAAGAACCCTGGTGGGCCCCTTGTGAGTGTCTCCTATTGCGGCTCACTGTAACTTCAGTATTTAAAAGGTGCAGATCCCCTCACATGTACACTCCACTGATTTGGGTGGGTTATTTCTTTGTACACATTTCTTTGATTTAAATTGTCTTCCCTTTTGTGTTCTCGTCAGACTACATACACAAAACTTGAAATCTCATTTTAATGATTCTTATTCCTTCTCTCCCTTGTGTGTATCTTCTGTAATTCAATATCTGAAGTCTTATTGAAGTGATTTTTCACTCACCTTAAGCTGCTAAAGTGACATCTACAAGGATCTACTTTTCAATTTAAATTATATATCTATATCTATAATCTATCTAATCTACATATCATGTCTATCATTTATCATCAATGTATCCATCTAATCTATGTAGTCTATCATCTATCTATCTATCTATCTATCTATCTATCTATCTATCTATCTATCCTCTACCTGCCATCTATCAATCTATTGTGTGTCTATCCATCATGTATTATCTATCTTTCTACCATCTATCTATCACCTACTTATCATCTACCTATCATCTATCTGCCATCTATCAATGTACCAATATATCATCATCATCATTATCATCATCTGTCTTGTGTGTGCATGCTTCCAGGTACCTGGATAGACCTGCAAGGTCAGAAGACAATTTGCAGAATTCAGTTCTCTCCTTCAAATATGTGGGCTCAAACTCAGGTCTGGACTATCAGGCTCAGTAGCTATTATTTACCCAATAATATTGCTGGGTCAAGGACATACTTTTAAAATGCCCATATTCAATGGCATTTGCAAGAGATAAAGAATACAAGAATTGCCTGAGAAATATTTCTTGAGTGATGGATAAATATTGAAATACAAACAGAAAGTTGAATCTAGTAAACAAGTCCTCCCCAGTTTAAATCTCAAGGAGTGTTTTCACATTTTATGGCTGAGTGATGTTTTAGCCACTTTTTCTTTTTAGATGAACTTATAGTTGGGAAAGTCTTTTTGTGTGGTGGCAGTGGTGTTAGTGTGAGTGTGTGAGTGTGTGTGTGTGTGTGTGTGTGTGTGTGTGTGTGTGTGTCTATGTTCATATCCATATGAGTGCTTGTGTGTCAAACCTTATTCATTAGCCTTTCCTCTAATCCCTATCTTTTTTCTAGAGCATAATATAGTCTCTTTTTTTCTGACATAGTAAAGTTAAAAGCAGTGATTTGGTACCCGCTTTATTTCCTGTCATCAAAATGAACATACTCTATATATCCAAAGATCAGACTCCTCTAGCCATCCTTCCTATAGGCCTTTGCTCCCCAATGTATTACAGCTTCCAACATATTACTACCCATTGAGGAAAAGCATTAGAGTATTTGAAGAGGAAGGGGTATTTTAGTTTCAACCTACAACAAAGACATACATATAAAACTGTAATTAAATTGAAATGCAATAAACAAATTAGTTATGATGGACAGAGTATTTGAGGAACTAGAGAACATATACCTACTGGGCCTAAGCTGTGTATATTCTGGATAGTTTATAACATGTAGAGAAGATGAGCTTGATAGGGTTATTAAAGAAGAAATGGAATTTGTGTGAGATATTATACTGAAATTAGTATGAAAGAAAGAAAGAAAGAAAGAAAGAAAGAAAGAAAGAAAGAAAGAAAGAAAAGAGAGAGGGAGAGAGAAAGAAAGAAAGAAAGAAAGAAAGAAAGAAAGAAAGAAAGAAAGAAAGAAAGAAAGAGAGAGAGAGAAATGGGAGAGGGAAAGAGAAGAGAAAGGGAGGGAGGGAAGGATGGAGGGAGGAAGAAAGTAAAAAAGTGAGAAGGAAGAAACAGAGAGAAAGAGAGAGGTGAAGGAGGGCAAGCAGGCAGGCAGGCAGGCAGGTAGGCAGGCAGGCAAGAAGGAAGGAAGGAAGGAAGGAAGGAAGGAAGGAAGGAAGGAAGGAAGGAAGGAAAAATTTAAAGGGTGAGATGTGACAGACTGAGAGTCATAACTGCTTTGATATGACATGTCAAGTGCATGAAAGAGATTGGAAGATGAGTCAGGAAGGAAAACAAGTTTTTCTGGAAGCATTGTTCGTTAATTTGATTGATAGTCTCTAGAAGACAGACGTAAGATACACATTTGCAAGTATTTTCAACAACCATCTTTTAATTTTATAATTACACTTCATTGTCCAACAGGTGTTGAAAGTATATAAATAAAAGATGAGATGGCATTAGGCATTGAATTCTAGTTCACATCAGAGTGATGACTGTACGTTTCACACTTCTCATGAATCCTTGAGTTGGACAGAATCTGTGTTGTGGCTTCCCAATGCATTTTGGGATTGCCATTCCACATATGCTAGGGGTTGCTCTACAAACTATGTCTAATGTACTTTTAGTCGCATGTTTCTCCTGTGGTGATGGTTGGCTGTCACTTTGCATATGTTAATTTATGGAGGGCAGTATCAAAAATTTGCAGTGTGGATTAGAGAACCAAGGAACACCGTACCACGCATGCCACTTGAGTAAATGACAATGAGAAAATTCCATTGTGAAAGGCATAAGCAACAGCACATTCTGTTAGGTTGTATTTTTAGCCTGTGTGCAAGAGGTTCGCAACCTTAATTTTCACAGCAACATTAATATTGTGACTATAATTAAGCATGAATATTTGATGAAGTTTGAGAGCATTATCTACTGTTGCTTAATATCACTGGGTGTCATTCTAAATTCTAGATGCTTTTTAAGTATGGAAATGTTCTCAGTGTGCTGCCAAATTTCTAAACAAATAGCTGGTGGAAAATTACACTTTAGCCAGAACAATAATCCAAGTAAATAGGTAATAATGGGTTTGTATTTTGCACATTAGCTTGACATGCAGCATTAAAATGTCCCAGAACATTAAAGACTGAATTTTTATAAAGAAAATTAAAACAGGCATAATGGCCATTATTTATCCAATCCTAGAGAAGTAGTTTTCACATGTAGAAAAGAAAAACTCGCTTTGTTAAAATGCAAAAGATTCTCAAATTGGGAAAGGTAAGGTGTCTTTAGCAGGCACCAAGTTTCAGGTGGCAATTTAATGTTTAAAGATAATCTAAAGATAGAAACCTTGGTGAGCCACTGTGTTTCAAAGGCAATTTCAAGTGATTAGAAAAGAAGATGTATGCTCATAGAAAAGCTTTTCTAATTTTGTTCTTTGTATGCAAGCTTTCTTCAAAGTGTCTATTTTTTTTAAATAGTAGAACCATGGAAATTAATAGTAGAAATAATCCAATCTCCATATGAGGAAATATTCTGTAACTAACAGAATTTTTAGTTAAATAATAATGTAACAAAACCAGGCTACTTTTAGTTCATGATTCTGGAGATAAATATTCAAAGGGCCTTATCTGGTGATTGGCAATGTCCAGTGATGGTATGAAGATGGACACATTTGACATAGATGTGTCTCAGGATCTCAATATTTCTCTCTCCCTCTACCTCCACTTCTCTCTTTGTGTCCCTCATATATTTGTATGGTTCACTCATGGGGCTTGTTTTAGCTAAGGTTTTATTGTTGTGAAGAGTCACCATGTCCAAGGCAACTCTTATAAAGAAAAACATTTAATTGGGGATATCTTACAGGTCAGAGGTTTAGTCCATTACTGTCATGGTTGGAAACATGGCAGTATACAGGCAGATATGGTGGTGGAGGAGCTGAAAGTTCTACATCTTCTCTATAGGCAACAGAAGGAAACTGTGTGTTACATTGTGTACTATATTGGGCTAGCTTGAGCATATATGAGACCTCAAAGTCTACCTCCACAGTGACCAACTTCCTCCTACACCCTCCATTTACATCAACAAGGCCACACCTCATAATAGTGCCACTCACTATGGAAAAGGCATTCATACATAAGTCTATGGGATACATTCATATTCAAACCACTGCATTTTAGTCTCTGGCTCCTATAGGCTTGTAGCCATACCATAATGTAGAAATGCACTCAGTCCAATATCAAAAGTCTTCACAGTGAAAAAGTGGACCACATTCTTTCAATATAGAATGGCATAGAATATACATTACTGTTCCGAAAGGTAAGGAATGGAGAATAGTGAGGAAATAATGGATGAAAGCAAGACCAAAAAACCAGCTGAGCAAACTCCAAACTCTGCATCTCCATGTACAGTGTCAAAGCACTCTTCAGATCTCCAACTCCTTTCAGCTTTGTTAGTAACACATTTCTTTTTCTCGGGCTAGTACCACTCCCTGTTAGCAGGTCTCCTCAGCAGCTATCCCACACCTTTGTCATCTCCAACATTTTGAGGTCTCCAGGGAAATCTAGGCTTTACGTTTACAGCTTCAAACAATGACCTCTCTGGGCTTCCATGAAGGGACACCCTTGCCATGTATTTAGCCTCAGTAGCTTTCCTTAGTTGCAGAGGGAGACTCCATAATCCTCTTTTTCTATCCTTGACTGTGAGGCAGGAATAAGGTGGCTGACTTTGCCAAGTTCTGATGCTTGTTGGGGTTGAAAGATGGCCTCTTCATTTAACTACATCTTCACCAGCTTTCTGTTTTTCATGGTTTCCTTCATTGCCTAAGCTAGAATAACCTGGAATTCACTCTATAGACCTCAGAGATACTCCTCCTCTGCCTCTGAAGTTCTGGAAGTAAGGGCAATATCATAGCTGTCTCTGAGTTTTCTTTAATTCCTTTTTATATATTGGAATATTACCTGGAAGGGATCTTGCCCTGGGGTCACCACTCCCTTTATTCCATTTAGTAGGTAATTTAATCTGCATTTCTTTAATCTGTTAATCTCTTTGAACACAGGATTTAGCTCAGTTTCACTTCCTGATGTCCCTTCTCTCCTCCAATTATATATTTTCTGTTTTTTTCTCAGCTTGCTCCTTTCTTTACAGACTTTCATGAATGAACCTAATAACCATACAACGGAGTCTGTATTAGATTGTCTTGAAACATCCTCTGCTAAAGCTGTTAATTCATAACTTGTCATCTTAGGCAGACTTTTAAGACAATGGCAAAGAACAACCACACTCTTTACCAAAATATAACAGAAATAGTCTCTAGGTGACATACTACCATTCTTCTTCTCTGAAACATCTTGGGCCAGACCCTCACAATTCAAATCACCCTCAGCACCACTCTATTCCATGTTCCTACTAGGCTGGCCCATTAAGTCCCACTTAAAGTGTTCTACTGCTTTTCTGAACTAAAGTCCACATTCTTCCAAATATAAGCATAGTCAGGCCTATCATAGAAATACTGTAGTCCCTGGTACCATAACCTGGGTCTGGCTTACAATTCAGAGGTTTAATCCATTATTGTCATGGTGAGAACATGGCAGCATGTAGGCAGACATGTTGCTGGAGGAACTGAGAGTTCCACATCTTGATCCACAGGTAGTAGAAGGAGACTGTGTGTTACACTGTGTACTATACTAGGCATAGATTGATCCTATATGAGACCTCAAAGCCTGTCTCCACAGTGACGCACTTCCTCTAATAAGACCAGACCTCCTAATAGTGCCATTCCCTATGGGTGAAGCATTCACACACGATTCTCTACAAACAACCACAGGGTTCCACTTTAATATAATCTTATATAATGCTAACCCCTTTCACCAAAGTTCCACATCTAAATACCATGAGTGGACTGAATCTCCACCTTCAATATTTCATAATGTAAATGACATTTGTAACACATGGAAGTTAATAAATGTTCAAACCAAATTCAAACCATGGTGTTCTATGACAAAATGTACAGTATTTGTGTGTGGCAACCCTCAGACTGCTAAGCCTACTGGGTAGGACCTGGCATCTGTGTTGACCTTTTCACTAAGAATATCTTAGAATGTCAGGCAGTTATTGGTGAATGTCGACTGTAAAGATGTTTCAATGATTAAGAATGCTTATTTTTCTTCCAGAGGATCTAGAATCTGTTCTCACAACTCATATCGGGTGTTTTATGCCTGTATCCCCAGATCCAGGGTAGATAACCCCTAGTGTGCATTGACACCTAAACACATATGGTGCACATAAATTCATGCACACACATGCACAAAAATAAAAATCAACAAAGCCTGCCCCAAGTAAAGGGCTTCTCCCAATAAAGCAGCACCTCATGAAGGTTCCGTTACTTCCTCAAACCTCACCATCCACTGGTGATCCCATTTAAATGCCTAAACTTATGGGCAATTCTTATTCAAAGCACCACAGTCTGGCATCTAGCAAGTTCTAAGGAAAAAGAAGGCAATTTGTTGTTTACTAGTGAAGGGAAAGAACCAAATACAAAAGGTGTGTTTGTGTGTGTGTGTGTATGTGTGTGTGTGTGTGTGTGTGTGTGTGTGTTATGGAACCATTATTCAAAGGCACAAAAATTCAAGATTGTAAGCTGAGGTTGATCACAGAAGTTCATACCTTTAATCCCAGCACACAGAAGGCAGAGGCCAGAAGATTTCTCTTTGAGTTTCAGACCAGTTTGTTCTACATGACAAGTTCCAGAATAGACAGGTATACACAGTGAGACAATGTCACAATAAACAAAAAATAATAACAAAGACATATTAAGTTGTAAACCAAACCATAGACAAGCAAACAAATCAAAATTCAGGTGGTATGTGATGGCTTCCTATAAGGATTAAAATTGTCTTTAATTGATACTTTCAGCATAAGAAAAATATATTCAGTTAATTGAAAAATTAAAGCAACAGATACTTTATTCTTTTCCTAAAATCAGTGTCTTCTAAATACTGCTTCTTATTGAAATAAGACATTCTCTTGGGTGATTAATTTGTATTGTTGATGTTTATATATGATGTCAAATACAATTTATTGTTATTAAAAATAATCGTGTGACAAAATATATTTGGGAATTTCATATTTTTAGATTTATAAACATGAAGACTCTACTCATCCCAGAATATACTTTTATATATAGCATTCTTACATATACACTTTTAGGAATGAATCGTGTACAAAAGGACTGATTCAAGGTCCCTTGTCTTTGAAGGATTAATTATTATATCCTTGGATTCTGGTTTAATAGATGCACGGTTCTGATTTAATAGAGCACAATGATAGAAGAAAAATAAAGTCTCTATAGAAAGAAAACTTCCCTCATTAGTTTCTGCAAAGTCATATGGGTCATGCTTAGAGGCTGCTGATCAACTCACTAGCTTCTGGCTTCCACTTAGTCTTTAATAAGAATACACATTATCCAAGCTTCACAGAAGAAATCACATTAGCCAAAAGTCTAGTGAAGTAATATGATAAGAGGTTCCATATGAAAAATTCTCAAAGCTCAATTTGGCTGGAGGTGTCAGGATTGACTTATGACTTGTTCTGATGAGAAGAACAGCCTTTGGCTGAGACCCAGTGAGGCAGTGACTCTATGGCAAAGTTGCCCAGTTCTACCTTCTTTCATAATCAAAGTATCATTTCACATCTCCACTTCAGTCCTTTTCTACCTCATTCCATTCCATACTCATTCCAAAGTGAGAAAAGAGACGGAAAAGCTGGGTCCACTTCCCTTCAGAGGTATTGGGAAAGAAAGGATGGGTGGGGGAGCGGACCTCTTTAGGAAGATTTTTTGGAGCAAATCACATCTGTGTTGTCTGGAAATCAGCAGTTCAATTCACAGGTCAGCCAGCAATAGCAGCTCTACTCACTCACAAACACTTCACAGATATACCAGCAGTCCAGTTCAGGAGAGTCAGGATAGCAAACATGAAAGTGGTAGCACTGAAACAGACAGACAGGCCTCAGATTCAGCTTAAGTCAGCAGGAGGGTTACCTCAGTCAGTATGATATCCTCTGCACTCACTGATTAGTGGATATTAGCCAAGAAGCTTGACATACCCAAGATACAATTTAGAAAACACATGAAACTCAAGAAGAAGGAAGACCAAAGTGTGGACACTTCAATACTTCTTAAAAAGGGGGAAGAAAATACCCTTGGAAGGAGATACAGAGAGAAAGTGTGGACTGAAGGAATGACCATCCAGAGACCTGGAATCCATCTCATATACAATCACCAAACCAGACACTATTGTAGATGCGAACAAGTGCTTACTGACAGCAGCCTGATATAGCTGTCTCCCGAGAGGCTCTGCCAGTGCTAGACAAATACAGAAGTGGATGCTCACATCTATCCTTGGGACAGAGTACAGGGTCCCCAATGAAGGAGTCAGAGAAAGGACCCAAGGTGTTGAAGAGGTTTGCAGCCCCATAGGAGGAACAATAATATGAACTAATCATTACCTCCAGAGCTCCCAGGGACTAAACCGCCAACCAAAGAGTACACATGGTGGGACTCATGGCTCCAGCTGCATATGTAGAAGATAGCCTAGTCAGACATCAATGGGAGGGGAGGCCCTTGGTCCTGTGAAGGCCCTATGCCCCAGTGTAGGGGAATGCCAGGACACAGAAGAGGGTAGATTGGTGAGCAGGGGGAGGGGGGAGAAGATGGAGGGGATTTTCAGAGGGGAAATCAGGAAAGTGGATATCATTTGAAATGTAAATAAAGGAAATATCCAAGAGAGAAAGAAAGAGAGAGAGAGAATAAAGGAAAGGAAAAGAAAAGAAAAGAAAAGAAAAGAAAAGAAAAGAAAAGAAAAGAAAAGAAAAGAAAAGAAAAGAAAAATCAGCAGGAGGGACCAGGGAGGAAGACCAGGAGATGTTCTCTGCATCATTCAGCAAAGCAAGGATTAGTGAAGATCAGCTGACTTGAGACTCACAAGCATTGCACAGCTAGCTGTACCAGCAAGCCAAGCTCAGTCTCCACCACTTTCTGTCAAGTCCTATTTATCCTCTCCAATGATCACATGTCCTTCACGTGTCTTACCTCAGCACATATGTCTGCATGAACTGACATCACTCTGCCAATCAGTGAAACTGTAGCACACCACTACAAGTTTGTTGTTGTTGTTGTTGTTGTTGTTCATTTCTCTCTATGGAATCCCAACAAATGCAGCTCAAGGGGCAAGGGGATAGGTACAACCTTTTGCATTTGGTAGGAAGGTAGTGAAAGTAAACCTGATAAATGGGTTTCATATTTTGAACAAGCTATGGCTACTGACTAATAATAATCCCCTGAGGACACCCTTAGCATAAGTGTGTCTTTATACAAACTATTTGTGTATATACAAATCGAATTGTTAACTCTGGTGCACTTGAGAAACATCCAAACTAATTGCCTGCTGGGAACCTTCTTAGAACCCACCAGCTGCATGAATATAGAATATATATAGATTCCTGGAGGCCATTAGAACAATGTGTCCTTTCCCTGTCCCTAAAGCCAAGTGTTGGCATATTCTAGCAATCATCTCACAGTTTCTTCAGCCAGGAAGCATTCTTAAAGCACTTGGACTTGAAGAGTCATTTTGAGTGTCCTCAAATAAATTTACACTCATCTCCTCTACTTGAACCTGTGTAGATTCTGCACTCTCCCATTGTGCACCTCTACGGGATGGATCTCAGAATCTCTATGACACAGGGAGATGTGGACACCAGGCACAGATGGGGGGAGTGGAGACACATTTCCAAGGAGCTCAGATGCTTCTTGCTACTTCAGCTATTTGTCCTTCCTACTTCCGTCAATTGCACAGTCACTGGCTGGCATGAATCCACAAGGATGAAGGAGTTTTAATCATTTGACCATCTTCATCTTCTTACAATTCAAATAATTCCTTTCAGTTGAAAAAGGGCAAATGTCAATTCAAGCTATTTATTTGGAGAAAAGTCACATCCATCTACACCATAAGTTAAAATTTCCAGGAAATCTGTTCAGTCCCTAAAAGGTAAGCACAATCAATTAGCTAACCATTGTTATATAATATAAAAGTGGCTTTAACATCCACAGAAGACATATTTTCATACCTGTCTACCTTTCCTTATAAGTAACAGCAATAACATTCTTTATGTGGCTGTATGGCATAATTTCTAAGCCCGTGGGGTTTTTTTTTTTTCATTTTAAACATAAATAAAACTTATTCTTGAGCAAAGAGACCAGAGCAGTGAATGTTAGCTTCTTATGCTATTGGACTGGAATATATGGAAAGATTTTTTTATGCCTTGTTATAGTTTTTCAAACCTTTTATCCAAGAAAGCTCTGGCCTTATGTCCCTTTTGTATTTTCTTCTATAATTCTTTTTTTTTTCTTTTTCAGTTTTTTCAATGTTCTGAAATGTTTGCAATTGTTTTAATTTCACCCTTTTCCATATTTCCATCTATATGTCCATTAAAGCACTTGCACCCCCCCCACACACACCTGTATATGTTCTTTGATTGCTTTCAAGCAAATCATGTAATGAATATAAAAGATTACCTTTTAAATTTCAAGTGAGATTCCACATTTTCCATGCTAGTGTGGTTAGAATCACACTGCTGGTCAATTGTAGAAGAATCATGACCGATACAGCATCTGCCCAAATACTTTGTATGCTTCAGTATCCCATGAACTAACTAGTTTTACATTCTCATTGCAATGAGCTCACTGAAGCTGATGATATGTTAATGGAACAGTGGCCCCTGTCAAACTCATATCAGGTACAGGAGGGTATTGTTCAATTTGGTGTGCTTTGAGAAGCAACGAACTTTGACCTTTGCTTTTATTGCTTGCAACATCTTTTCTTGTGTACAGGGACTTCTCATGGGCTGGCATATTACACTAGTAGGAATGATTCATGAGGAAAGCATTTGTAGATTGTGATGGTTTGTATATGCTCACCCCAGGGAGTGGCATTATTAGATGGTGTGACCCTGTTGGAATATGTGTGGCCTTGTTGGAGTAGGAGTGTTACTGTGGGTGTGGGCTTTAAGACCCTCATCCTAGCACTTCGAGGCCAGTCTTCCACTAGCAACCTTCCGATGAAGATGTAGAACTCTAAGCTCTGCACCATGTCTGCTAGGATGTTGCTATGATGCTCTCACCTTGATGATGATGGACTGAACCTCTGAACCTATAAGCCAGCCACAATTAAATGTTGTCTATGAGTTGCCTTGGTCATGATGTCTGTTCACAACAGTAAAATCCTAACTAAGACATAGAGGCAGACAAATTGAAAGTAGGTGACACATGAGAGAAATATTGAGAATAAGTCAGTGCTGGCCAAGGTTTGTTAACATTTTTAGCAAAAGTGACCACTTTCTATTATTAGGTAACCAATAAGGATGCTCATCACTGGGAAAAGCTAATTCTCACTTTCCCAGAAATTACTAGTTGCTTATAATTCTTTACCTAGTGATGGAACCCTGTAAAAATTCTCCATTCCACATTATCATGTCTATTGATATTGCTACTGTCCTAATCTTGTTTGCAACCACTTCTAGAAGAAAGTATTTTACATTACATCAGAACTTCCTAGAATTCTGGCTCTTAGTGTCTTTCTGCCCCTTCTCCTATGATGTTTGCAGGACCATAAATGCAGGAGCTGGGATGTAGATGTACTCATTGGGTCTGAACTCCCCATTGGCCACTACTTTGTGTCCATTTGTAGTTTTCTGTGATGGTCTGTACTTGCTATAAAGAAAAGCTTCTTTGATAAGGGGTGGTAGTTTCACTTATCTGTGGGTATAATGATAAGATTTAGAATATAGTAAGGAATTATACTGGTTTAGAAAAATTTGTTTATATTGTAGAAATTTTTAATCCCAATCTGGGTTTCTACCCCTCATTTGAAAATTCAGTTCCTGAATAAAGGGCATACAAATTTTATTATTTATAATAAGCTTTAATCAGCACCAAAGCTGAACAGATATCTACCCTTTATGCTAATAAAAATCTATTTATCAATAACCCTGATTTATTACTATGTTTCATCTGGGCTGCTCTTAACTCCAATTTGCCCCCACTCAGGGCCATGCTTTCTTAACTCTTAAACTATGGGATCTCCCTCCTCCATACATCTTTTTCTCCCTCCCTCTTTGTTCAACATTGGTTGACCTCTAGCCTGGGAATCTGAAACTCTGCCTGTGTCTCTTCTTCCCAGCTACTAGCTGTCAGCATCTTTATTTACCAGTCAGAAATAACTTGGGGGTAAGGTCACATCACCTTGCTTGTGCTTGTGTCAACATATGGACTCTCTATTCTCTGGGGCAACAGGTCTTGAAGAACCAGTATTATCAGCATTAGAATGCAAGCAACATCAAGCCAACCCACAGTAGCAGTAAATTGTTAATCACTTCTTTTCTTCCTGGCTAGGGTAGAAGAGTCCACCCACCCCAGTACTTTGAAGTCCCTGAATAAAAAACATACACGTGTAGCATTATTTTTAATATGTCTTAACTAGCTCAATGGTTGAGCTACTCCTGAACCTCCATGTAGCTAACACATTCCCATCTAATTTTCTTGAGTTATTTTTTTTCTAATATCAATCCCTTATTTCTGATACCCCAGGAGTGGCCCTTGGAGCCACTTTTCCCTGATTCTTACATGGTTGTTACTCTGTCTTCCACAGCTCTTATGTTTGTACCTTTTCCCTTCCTTCTGGGTCAGTGACTCCTTCTTCCGGTCTTGTATTTCCTCTCCTGGAATTCTCAAAGTCCCACCTATGTCACCCTGCCCAGCCATTGGCTGCTGATTCTTTATTGACTAGTCAAAAAAAATCAACTGTTGACAGAGACCCACATGGGAATTCCCATGTAAGTACAAATCAAACCTCCAACAACCCACTACAGGGGTAGTAGATTCTTTTCTAAGGTCCATGACCACACAAGCCCCGGGAAGCTGCCTAGTACTAGCTGTGAGTGGGCCTTCAGTCCAATTAGGTATCTGTGGGTTTCCACTGACATGAGCTTGACTTATTTTACCTCTATAGATATCTTGCCATGCTGGACATTCTTGTAGTAAAAACATGTATTAAAAATAATAAATAAAATATATTTATAGAGATAAAATTTAGCAAGGTATAAAAATAGAAACTAAAAACAGTTCTATCTTTGGCCACTTCATTTGTACTTAATTTGTAACTCTGATCTAGTATTTTTGCAGTAGCCTAATTTTCTTTTATCATCTTATTTATGCAAAGCAATCTTTACTCACTGAAGGAGCCCTGCACTTAAGTGGTGACTGGCTAATTTGTTATTCTTGACCACAAGAAAGGCTCATGCTATTTTTCCTCTGCAGCATTCAAACAGAATTGTAAAGTTGTCTAATTAGTAAATAGATGTAATTGGGTTAAAGCGTGTAAAAGATAAAATGTTTTATTTTGTATTTTTTATTATCTTCATTTTTAATGAATTTCACACACTAAATGTCCCTTAAAATCTACATGGTTGCTTTCCTTGTAAAATTTTTCATGCTAAGGGGAAAGGATTTTTGTGATAAGAATAAATTAGATAAAATGAGACAATGACAAACTTCTTTCTTTTGGGGAAGTAGATGCATGATGATGTTTCTCATTTTCTAAACACATGTGTTTCTTACTGAGGATTTCAGTGGTTGCTAACCCTGCAGTTCTGCTTATGGAAGATATTCAGGGATAAATATTTCTATAGGATTAATGGAAGAGAATAAGGGATTTGTCTGACTTGGAATGTGGAAACTATGCCTTTGTTTTTCCAGCTGCACTTACAGTGCAGAAAGGACTTAATGTCTGCTGCATGGTACATTTTCTCTTGTGCTGAAGAGAATAGAGGTTGTGATTTATTCCTCCCAATAACCCCTTTGAATTTACATTGCCTTTCCTAACAAAATTATAGCCATCCTGAAATGAAGGTCACACCAAGTACCAAAGATATTTCAATTCTGAGATGGATAATCAAATGGGCTGTTTCAATCACCCATTTGATGTGTGTGTGTGTGTGTGTGTGTGTGTGTGTGTGTGTTGCTTTGGCTTTTGTTGTTGTTTGTTCCTAGTTTTGTTTGTTTTGTTTTTGTGAAATCTAAGCACTCAAATCTTGTTCTAGAGAGGAATCCTGGATGGTGCCCATCAGGTTCTTAGGAGGCATTTAACCATTATCATGAGGATTAATTCCTTAAAATATTGCTATCTTAAAGCCTTTAGTCAATTAGTAAAACTTTAATAATGTTAGCTCATCCAACAATAACAAAATAAGACTCTTTTTCAAAAGTATGAGAAATTGTTTGATCTAGATTCTTGCAACTGGGTAAAAAAGTCTAGTTTTTAACTGGCACAAAGGATGTGTGGTGTTATTAGCCATGAACCCTCTGTTTTCATGTTGAATCATTTATTCAAATTATCAGAACCATCAAACTTGAGCAGGCTTAACTTAATTAATATTTGAATACATTTAGTAAATAGCACTGGAGAGATATTTCTTATTAATAAATAACACCCATCAGCCTGCTTATTGGGGCTAACCTACATGTAAGGGTCTGATCTCTATCTATCTTTCCTTCTGTCTTTCTTATTTGTTTTGTAATAGACATATCATTTATGTCCTTAAAGAGAAAAAACAAAGATTTTGTGATATTAAGTACTTATATCTTGTACTAAATTCTTCAAGACTCCCTTCTGTATTCTTTTCTCTTTAGGAATTGACACTACATAAAAGTTATCTAGTTTTGGGGAATAGGGTGAGAGTATAATTCAATGGTAGAACACTTGGGTTATATAGTAAGGACTTGAATTTGATCTGTATAAACATACACACACATGTCTATTTTATATGGTTACTGACTTGTATATTACATATATGTAAACTAGAATACAGGTTCCAGAAAAACAAACAAACAAAATGTTCTTTCTTACCTGGTTCTTCTTAGCACCTAGAACTATTCTTCCTTCAAACTGCACATTCAAAAGTGAATGAGTATATAAAATTGAGAACCCACTTGTTTAGAACAAGACAAAAAATGAATTTGTCCTATAAAATAGAGGAGAGAATTGTATGAGAAAATAGAATAGCTGATGAAGATTCCCACTAGTGAAGACTGGTTCCTAGCTGAAATCAGGTGGCTTTATCAAAGATATCATTTCTGTAAAACAGACACTAAAAGAACACAAATGCCAGCCCAGGCTTCTATACCCAGCAAAACTCGCAATTACCATAGATGGAGAGACCAAGATATTCCATGACAAAAACAAATTTACACAATATCTTTTCACAGATCCGGCCTGACAAAGGATAATAAATAAAAATCTCCAACACAAGGAGGAAAACTACTCCCTAGAAAAAGCAAGAAAATAATCAACGTTTAACAAACACAAAAGAAGATAGCCACACAAACATAATTCCACCTTTAACCACAAAAATAACAGGAAGCAACAATCACAATTCCTTAATATCTCTTAACATCAATGGACTCAATTCCCCAATAAAAACACATAAACAAACAGACTGGAACTCAAACAAATCAGTAGCCTTCCTATACTCAAAGGATAAACAGGCTGAGCAGAAAATTAGGAAAATGACAACCTTCACAATAGTCACAAACAATATAAAATATCTTGGTGTGACTCTAACCAAACAAGTGAAAGATCTGAAGGACAAGAACTTCATGTCTCCGAAGGAAGAAACTGAAGAAGACCTCAGAAGATGGAAAGAACTCCCATGCTCTTAGATTGACAAGAGTAATATAGTGAAAAATGGCCATCTTGCAGAGAGCAATCTACAGATTGAATGCAATCCCTATCAAAAATCTAACTCAATTCTTCATAGAGTTAGAAACAGCAATTTGCAAATTCATTTAGAATAACAAAACACCCAGTATAGGGAAAACAATTCTCAACAATAAAAGAACTTCTGGGGGAATCACGAGCCCTGACCTCAAGCTGTACAACAAAGCAACAGTGATTAAAAACAGTGACAGGCAGGTAGATCCATGGAATAAATTGAAGACCCAGAAGTTAACCCACACACCTATGGTCACTTGATCTTTTATGCACAGATTGGGATGAACTATTTCGGATAGAATCTAAAATGGCTCTAATACATGTACTGCAATGTACATGTAATAAGCTCTACTGTGAACTTTTCTATTTATATGCTGTAATCTTAAATACCTTAGAATGTAACTATGGGAGCTAGAGAGATAGCTCAACAGTTAAGAATACTCTCTTAACACTTCCAGAGAACCTGGGATCCATTTCCAGCACTTACACAGCTGCTTACAACTCTCTAATTTCATAAGATCCAATGTCCCTCTCTGGTATTTGTAGCTACCAGGTACAAACATGGTACATATACACACAAGCAGGCAAAACAACCATATACATAAAACTAAAATTGGATAAGTCTTTTAAAATTGTGACTGTTTAGAAATAGGTCTTTAACAAGCTGATTGCCTTAATACACAGTTGTTAAGGTGAGCCCTAAACTGATGTCTTTAAAAGTAAGATTAGCAAACAAACAAACAAACAAACAAACAAACAAACAAAAAACAAAACACCAACACCAAAATACTCAGGAAGGAAGGCAACAGAACCCATGAAAATATATGCCAGAAGGTGATCTCTGAAAGACAAAGTTGGAGATACTCAGTAGAAACCTAATTTGCCAACACTTTGATCTTGGACCTCTTGCTTGCAGAACAAAAGACAAATATCCATATGGCTTTGAAGATTAAAATGTGGTGTAATAATATATGTGCCCTGTACTGGCAGGTTTTGTGTGTCAACTTAACACAGCCAGAGTCATCAGGGAGGAAGGAGCCTCCATTTAGGAAATGCCTCCATAAGACCCAGCTGTAAAGCATTTTCCATTTAATGATCAATAGGGGGTAAGTTTGCAGACTGCAGAGGGTGAGCAAGCAGACTGCAGAAGCAACACAGCTTCTGGGACAGGCAGGAGCCATACAGCCTCTGGGACAGACCCCCATTTCTGACTGCAGAAATCCGGGCACCTTCCCTGCCAGAGGAGAGGTGGCCACCCAGAAGGGCTGTGACCCTGAGAACAGGTGAGGGAGCCATCTTGTCATCCAGGTCCCTCTAAGACCAGTCTGCTCAGATCAACTTGCAGACTGTAGAGGGTGAGTGAGCAGACTACAGAAGCAACACAGCGTCTGGGACAGGCAGAAGCCACACAGCTACTGGAAGAGACCCCCTTTTCAGGCTGCAGACATCCAGGCACCTTCCCCACCAGAGGAGAGGTGGCCACCCGGGAGGGCTGCAACCCCCCAGAGCACTCTGTGCAGGTGAGCACACACACTGTGGAGGCAACCCATCTTCTGGGACAGGCCCTGTTTCAAACATTTACCTTCAATCAGGAGGCAAGTCTGAATGCCAGATCTCTGTGCACCTTCCCTGCAAGAGGAGAGCGTGCCTGAAGAGAATATTCTGAACACCGAGACTCAGAAGAGAGCTAGACTCCCAAGACAGCTGACAGAGGCTAAAAATCACAGGAGGAACAGGCTCCAGCCAGAGACAACTATAACAACTAACTCCAGAGATTACCAAATGGCGAAAGGCAAACATAAAAATCTTACCAACAGAAACCATGACTGCTCACCATCATCAGAACCCAGCGCTCCTACCTCAGCCAGTCCTGGATACCCCAACACACACGAAAGGCAAGATATGGATTCAAAATCATATTTCATGATGCTGGGAGAGGACCTTCAGAATGACTTTAATAACACATTTAAAGAAATACAGGAGAACACTGCTAAAGAGGTAGAAGTACTTAAAAAAATCACAGGAAAACACTGCTAAACAAGTAGAAGTCCTTAAAGAGGAAACACAAAAATCCCTTTAAAATTACAGGAAAACACTACCAAACAGGTGATGGAATTGAACAAAACTATCCGAGACTTAAAAAGGGAAGTAGAAACAATAAAGAAAACCCAAAGTAAGACAACTTTGGAGATAGAAACCCTAGGAAAGAAATCAGGAACCTTAGATGCAAGCATCAGCAACAGAATACAAGAGATTGAAGAGAGAATCTCAGGTGCAGAAGATTCCATAGAGAACATGGGCACAACAATCAAAGAAAATGCAAAATGCAAAAAGATCCTAACTCAAAACATCCAGGAATTCCAGGACATGATGGGAAGACCAAATCTATGGATAATAGGGGGAGATGAGAATGAAGATTTTCAACTAAAAGGGCCAGCAAATATCGTCAACCAAATTATAGAAGAAAACTTCCCAAACCTAAAGAGAGATGCCCATGAACATACAAGAAGCCTACAGAACTCCAAATAGATTGGACCAGAAAAGAAATTACTCCTGACACATAATAATCAGAACAACAAATGCACTAAATAAAGACAGAATATTAAAAGCAGTAAGGGAAAAAGGTCAAGTAACATATAAAGGCAGGCCTATTAGAATTACACCAGACTTCTCACCAGAGACTATGAAAGCCAGAAGATCCTGGACAGATGATATACAGACACTAAGAGAACACAAATGCCAGCCCAGGCTGCTATACCCAGCAAAACTCTCAAATACCATAGATGGAGAAACCAAACTATTCCATAACAAAACCAAATTCACACAATACCTTTCCACGAATCCAGCCATTCAAAGGATAATGACAGGAAAACACCAAGACAAGGACAGAAACTACAAGCTAGAAAAAGCAAGAAAGTAATCCTTCAACAAACCGAAAAAAAGACAGCCAAAAGAACAGAATCCCAACTTTAACAACAAAAATAAAAAGAAGCAACAATTACTTTTCTTTAATTTCTCTTAACATCAATGGACTCAATTACCCAATAAAAAGACATACACTAATAGACTGGCTACACAAAGAGGACCCAACATTTTGCTGCTTATAGAAAACCCACCTCAGGGAAAAAGACAGACACTACCTCAGAGTGAAAGGCTGGAAAACAATTTTCCAAGCAAATGGTCCAAAGAAATAAGCTAGAGTAGCCATTCTAGTATTGAATAAAATAGACTTTCAACCCAAAGTTATCAAAAAGACAAGGAGGGGCACTTTATAGTCATCAAAGGTAAAATCAACCAAGATGAACTCTCAATTCTGAATATCTATGCTCCAAATACAAAGGCAGCCACATTCATTAAACAAACTTTAGTAAAGTTCAAAGCACACATCGCACAATAATAATGGGAGACTTCAACACCCCTTTCGCACCATTGGTCAGATCTTGGAAACAGAAACTAAACAGAGACACATGGACACTAACAGAAATTATGAAACAAATGGATATAATAGATATCTATAGAACATTTTATCCTAAAACAAAAGGATATACCTTCTTAGCACCACATGGTACCTCCTCCAAAATTGAACATATAATTGGTCAAAAATAGGCCACAACAGACAAAAAAATATTGAAATTATCCCATGTATCCTTTCAGATCACCACAGACTAAGTCTGATCTTCAATAACAGTATAAATAATAGAAAGCCACCTTTCGCCAGGCAGTGGTGGCACACACCTTTAATCCTAGCACTTGAGAGTCAGAGGTAGGAGGATTTCTAAGTTTGAGGCCAGCCTGGTCTACAAAGTGAGTTCCAGGACAGCCAGGGCTATACAGAGAAACCCTGTCTCGAAAAACAAAACAAAAAATAAATAAATAAATAAATACATAAAAATTTAAAAAGCCAGCATTCACATGGAAACAGAAAAATACTCTAAGCAATGATAACTTGGTCAGGAAATAAATAAAGAAAAAAATTAAAGACTTTTTAGAGTTTAATGAAAATGAAGATACAACATGCCCAAACTTATGGGACACAATGAAGGCATTACTAAGAGGAAAACTTATAGCCCTAAGTGCCTCCAAAAAGAAACTAGAGAGAGCATACTCTAGCAGCCTGACAGCACACCTAGAAGCTCTAGAACTACAGGAAGCAAATTCACCCAAGAGGAGTAGAAGGCAGGAAATAATCAAACTCAGGGCTGAAATCAACCAAGTGGAAACAAAAAGAACTATTCAAAGAACCAACCAAAACAATAGTTGGTTCTTTGAGGACGTCAAAAACCTTTAGCCAGATTAACTAGAGGACACTGGGACAGTATTCTAAATAGGAAAATCAGAAATGAAAAAGGAGATATAACAACAGAACCTGAGGAAATCCAAAACATCATCAGATCCTACTAGAAAAGGCTACACTCAACAAAACTGGAAAACCTGGATGAAATGGACAACTTCCTAGACAGATACCAGGTACCAAACTTAAATCAGATCAGATTAAAGATCTAAACAGTCCCATTTCCTCTAAAGAAATAGAAGCAGTCATCCATATTCTCCCAACCAAAAAAAAGCCCAGAACCAGATGGGTTTAGTGCAGAGTTCTATCAGACCTTCAAAGAAGACCTAATCCCAACTCTCCTCAAACTATTCCACAAAATAGAAACAGAAAGTACTCTACCCAATTCATTATATGAAGCCACAATTACTCTGATACCTAAACCACACAAAGAACCAACAAAGAAAGAGAACTTCAGACCAATTTCTCTCATGAATATGCATGCAAAAGTACTCAATAAAATTCTCGGGAACCGAATCAAAGAACACATCAATAGGATCATCCATCATGACCAAGTAGGCTTTATCCCAGGGATGCAGGGATGGTTTAATATATGGAAATCCATCAACGTAATTCACTATATAAACACACACAAATGCATCTTCTCAGAGTCTGAGAAAGCATTTAACAAAATCCAACACCCATTGATGATAAAAGTCCCGGAAAGATAAGGAACTCAAAACCCAAACCTAAACATAATAAAAGCAATCTACAGCAAACCAGTAGCCAACATCAAACTTAATGGATAGAAACTCAAAGCAATCCCACTAAAATCAGGGACTAGACAAGGCTGCCCACTTTCTCCCTACCTTTCAATATAGTACTTGAAGTCCTAGCCAGAGCAATTGGACAACAAAAGATCAAGGGGATACAAATTGGAAAAGAAGAAGTCAAAATATCACTATTTGTAGATGATATGATAGTATATATAAGTGGCCCTAAAAATTCCACCAAAGAACTCCTAAACCTGATAAACAGCTTTGGTGCAGTAGCTGGATATAAAATTAACTCAAACAAATCAATGACTTTTCTCTACACAAAGGATAAAAGGGCTGAGAAGGAAATTAGGGAAACAACACCCTTCACAATAGTCACAAACAATATAAAATACCTTGGTGTGACTCTAACTAAGGAAGTGAAAGATCTGTATGACAAGAAGTTCAAGTCTCTGAAGAAAGAAATTGAAGAAGATCTCAGAAGATGGAAAGATCTCCCATGCTCATGGATTGGCAGGATTAATATAGTCAAAATGACTATCCTGCCTAAAGGAAACTACAGATTCAGTGCAATCCCCATCAAAATTCCAACTCAATTCCTCACTGAGTTAGAAAGGGCAATTTGCAAATTCATCTGGAATAATAAACCTAGGATAGCAAAAACTATTCTCAACAATAAAAGAACCTCTGGTGGGATCACCATGCCTGACCTCAAGCTGTACTACAGAGTAATTGTGATAAAAAAAAAAAAAAACTTCATGGTACTGGTACAGCAACAGACAGGTAGATCAATGGAATAGAATTGAAGACCCAGAAATGAACCCCCACACCTATGGTCATTTGATCTTTGACAAAGGAGCTAAAACCATCCAGTGGAAAAAAGACACCATTTTCAACAAATGGTGCTGGCACAACTGGCAGTTATCATGTAGGAGAATGTGAATTGATCCATTATTATCTCCTTGTACAAAGCTCAAGTCTAAGTGGATCAAAGAACTCCACATAAATACAGATACACTGAAAATTATAGAGGAGAAAGTGGGGAATACCCTCGAAGATATGGGCACAGTGGAAAAATTCCTAAACAGAACACCAATGGCTTGTGCTCTAAGATCAAAATTTGACAATTTGGACCTTATAAAATTGTAAAGCTTCTGTAAGGCAAAAGACACGTAAATAAGACAAAAAGGCCATTAACAGATTGGGAAAGGATTTTTACCAATCCTAAATATGATAGGGGACTAATATCCAATATATACAAAGAGCTCAAGAATCTGGACTTCAGAAATTCAAATAACCCCATTAAAATGGGGTACAGTGCTAAAGAAAGAATTCTCAAGTGAGGAATAGGGAATGGCTGAGAAGCACCTGAAAAAATGTTCAACATCCTTAATCATCAGGGAAATGCATATTAAACAACCCTGAGAATCCACCTCACACCAGACAGAATGGCTAAGATGCAAAATTCAGGTGACAGCAGATGCTGGCGTGGATGTGGAGAAAGAGGAACACTCCTCCATTGCTGGTGGGATTGCAAGCTCATACAACCACTCTGGAAATCAGTCTGGAGGTTCCTCAGAAAATTGGACATAGTACTACTGGAAGATCCAGCAATACCTCTCCTGGGCATACACCCAGAAGATGTTCCAAGTGGTAATAAGAACACATGCTCCACCATGTTCATAGCAGCCTTATTTATAATAGCCAGAAACTGGAAAGAACCCAGATGTTCCTCAACAGAGGAATGGATACAGAAAATGTGGTACATTTACACAATGGAGTACTACTCAGCTACTAAAAACAATGAATTTATGAAATTCTTGGGCAAATGGATGTTTCTGGAGGATATCATTCTTAGTGATGTAACCCAATCACAAAAGCAGTCACTTGATATGCACTCACTGATAAGTGGATATTAGCACAGAAACTTAGAATACCCAAGATACAATCTGTAAAACACAAGAAAATCAAGAAGAACAAAGTCCAAAGTGTGGATACTTCATTCCTTCTTAGAATAGAGAACAAAAACTCATGAAATGAGTTACAGAGACAAATATTAGACCTAAGACGAAAGGATGTACCATCCAGAGACTTCCCCACCTGGGGATTCATCTCATAATCAGCCACAAAACCCAGACACTATTGAATATGCCAGCAAGATTTTGCTGAAAGGACCCTGATACAGCTATCTTGAGTGAGGCTATGCCAGTGCCTGGCAAATACAGAAGGGAATGCTCATAGTCATCTATAGGAAGGAACACAGGGCCCTCAGTGGAGGAGCTAGAGAAATTACCCAAGGTGTTGAAGGGATCTACAACCCTTTAAGTGGAACAACAATATGAACTAACCAGTACCCCCAGAGCTTGTGTCTCTAGATGCATAGGTATCAAAAGATGGCTTAGTTGGCCATCATTTGGAAGAGAGGCCCCTTGGTCTTAAAAACTTTATATGCCCCAGTACAGGGGAGTGCCAGGGCCAAGAAGTGGGAGTTTGCGTGTAGGGGAGCAGTGTGTGTGTGTGTGGGAGGGTATAGGGAACTTTCGGGATAGCATTTGAAATGTAAATAAAGAAAATATCTAATAAAAAAAGAAAAACAATGATCAATAGGGGAGGGCCTAGCCCACTGTGGGTGGTCCCATCTCTGGGCTGGTAGTCCTAGGTTCCTTAAGAAAAATAGGCTGATGTAGAAGGAGGTAAGGAGGATTGTAGGAACTTTGTGATTCAAGGATATCACAAGAATACCTACAGAATCAACTACCATGGGTCCATAGGAGCTCACAGTGTCTGAACTGCCAAGGGAGAGCAGGCATGGGACTGACCTAGGCCCTCTTCACATATGTAACAATTATGTAGCTTGGTATTCATGTGGGACTCCGAACATCAGGAGCATGGACTGTCTCTGACTACACTGCCTGCCTTTGGGACCCTTTCTTCCTATTAAGCTGCCTTATCTAAATCCTCAATAAGAGAATCTCATTCTTAACTGCAGCTTGATATGCCAAGGCTGCTTGAGATCCATGGCAGATCTCCCTTTCTCTTCAGTAAAAGGGAAGAGGAGTAGACGGGGAAAATGGCAGACTGGGAAATTCGAAGGGAGTAAAAACTGGGGTTGGCATATAAAGTGAATTAATTGATTATATTTTCTGAAAAAGAAAGCAGGCTAAGCAAGTCATGTGAGGTATTCCAGGAAAGAGCATCCCTCCATGGCCGCTTCATCAACTCCTACCTCTAGGATTTAGCCCTGCGACTTCTTCCAATGGTTGATTATGATCTGGAAGTGTAAACAAAATAACCCTTTTCCTCCTCAATTTGCTTTTTGATCATGGTGTTTCCATTACAGTAATAGAACCCCTAAATAAGACATGCCCTAATAAGCCAACATGGCTACTTTAATAATTTTATTCCATTTGTTACAGGTGTGATAACTTAGTCAAAGAATCAAATGAGTAAAAATAATATTATTTCATAATAGAATCCATTTAGAAATAAGGGATATCTTAAAATAGTCATAGTAGCTGTTTTTGGTTTCTCTAGTGTCTTTCTTAGATTTCAATGCCAACAAGATCTGTGAGAGTGATCTTATTTAATATATTTCTGACAATTTTAAGGCTTTCTCCAGAAGGAAAGATTATGTCTGTGCTAGAGAAAGAGTTAGAACAGTGTTTCTCAACCTGTGGGTCACAATTCTTTTGAGGGTCATTTATCAGATATCCTTTATGTCAATTATTTATACTATAATTTTGACTTATAATAATATCAAAATTATAGTTATGAGGTAGCAATGATAAATTTTTTTTTGTTTGGGGTGACTCCAGCATGAGAAACTATATTGAGGGGTATTCGGAAGGTTGAGAACCTGGGCAACAGGAAATAATCTTTGTTTTGTGCCATTTTTAAAATTCTGTGTTACTATCTTCAGAATGTGTAGACACCCATGGCTGGCTGAGTGCTACACAGATTATACAGTATTGGGTACCTGTCTGCCTTCCCCTCTAGATGATGTGCAACCTAAGGACTGGCTTTATTCACAGCCCAGCATCTATGCAAGGCTCAAGTCAGAACTTATTTGTACTGAAAGGGTGTTGATGACTTGTTTGCCTTGCCTTCTGCATCACAAGGGAAAGGCCATCACACTGAAAGGATTAGACTTGGGAAGCCTGAGTTTTATTCCAGCACAAAGTATTTTTTAATGTTGTGACTTTGCATATATGGAGATTCTATTAGAAACCTAATTGGTACCCCTGCCCTTGAAATGCAAAGCAGTAACAAAAACTCATTATTAGCTTTAAGAATTAAGCTAAATAATTTGTGTAAAGTACCTGGGGCAGCCCCAGTTTGACTAGGGAACTCTATTCAACTCAGTGTCAAATATAATATTTTCTTATTATTGCTTTGGTATTAAACCTGTGTGCTCTATAAACCAGCATACTCTACTTATATATCAGCTCTCAGTCTACATTATTCTACTTATGTGAACTATGCCAGCATGATTCATTGATTAGTTGATCTTTTTATTTAGAAAGATAGTAATTAAGGCTAATGTAGTCTCATTTTCCTCTAGCAAATATATCTATACGTAATCAGAAGCTCAGAGCCTGCCTTGGAAGAAAGCTTTCCTTGATCAAAGACATTTATCAGATTTATAATGCCAGCCCATGCTTTGGTTTTGCTGAGGGGTTCTTTGATGGCTTATATATAATTTGAGTGAACTAAACCAGAGAGCCAGATCACAGTGAATTTACTTAATGGTACACAACCTTTTCCCTTAGACATTTTTCTCTGCTGAGATGATCCAGACACCTCCCCTTAGATACATACCTATTTGCTAATTAAGCAAACCTGTCTATAACACAGAAATATGTTTTTCTGCTTCCGTGACCTCTGTGTGAGTCCTCAGCATGTCCCCATGTTTGCACTGCACCTTGGAAGCTACTGCACT
This sequence comes from Mus minutoides, assembly GCA_902729485.2. NCBI lineage: Eukaryota > Metazoa > Chordata > Mammalia > Rodentia > Muridae > Mus > Mus minutoides. The sequence goes on from LR750072.1 coordinate 219,958, forward strand.
GGCTTGTCCTCGGTCAGTCATGTCACTAGTGTAGTCAAGCTCATTTACCATCTATTCCAGGATCTTGAAGGGCTGTCCGAAAGGAAAGTGTCTCAAAGCAATCAGAGGCAACAGCATTCAGGAGACTTGGTCAGGAGTAGAGAGGTAGAAAAAGAAGAAGTGGGTGGAAGTAAAGAGCCAGGCACATCCAACAGCAGGAAAAATGGAGTCCTAATTAGAATGCAATTTCCAACATGGGATCCTTACAGTGACATACCTGGACTTTCTGGATTCCCCCATATACCCTACACCATACCTTAAAACACAGGATATTGTGGCAATAGACCCTGGTACAATCACAGTCCCCAAATAAATCATACCTCTAGATATCATGTGCTGACTCTGATATGGGTCACAATGATCAGATATGAGGAGATTTGCTTACTGTGTTTAGGACTCCATGACTACTCTACAGACTGCTTTGAAATGAGAGCCCACACTGAGAGCAGTCCTCATTCTTCTAGCTGTCTCATCATTCAGAAGGCATTATCAACCAGCCAGCCCCAGATGAACCATCAGTCCCATGCACAAGCTCAGCAAGAGTAATCAAGTCAGGGTCAGACGAGATCTACCCAGCTGAGCTCAGCCTAAAGTACTGACTTGTGTGCTTCAGCCCCCAAGAAATGCCACAAAACTTGAAGATGGTTGTTACACAGCAAAGGATAACTGATAAATACTCTAGCTCTTGTCTTCCCTGTTCATCTTAGGGATAGTTTCAATTAAGTCTTTCATGTGCATTTTCAAGGTTTCATCTTTTTAAAAGGCTGCTCTAAACATAAAAATATGAGAAAATCTCATATACTGTTGCCATTGGGAAGGACTTTTTCCCCCCTCTCTAAAACAGCCTCTCCTCATGACTTTCAGAGGTATTTGTGAGGTGAGATGGGGGGTGGGAAAATGATCTTAAAATAACAGTGTGGAAAGGAAGTGGCATTCCTTAAGAACAGGAACATTTCATAGCCAGAGGATTTCAGCAGCCCCCAAAAGTGATACAGCAGACATTTGCACTGGTCCAAGTTTTGTCTCTGTTGACAAATAGAGTGATTAGAAAACTTGCTTTGCCAAAAAAAGCAAGCACCACGAGCTTTACATTTGAGTTGAAGGTATAATTATAGAAGAAAGTAAGGGAAATTAAAATATTGCCATTTATCCTTTTGCAGTTTCTAATACTGAATTCATTCTTTGGTTCAGCAAGGGCTTTAGCCATATCTGGGCTCTGCTAGACTGCACGCTCTGAAAAGAATAAATTTGAACCACATAGGAAACACAGAACAAATGATCACTTCCCATGACTTTTCCAAGAAGTGTCTCCTTTTCCTAGCAGACATATCTACAGCTAGATCCTCTGTCTTCCTAACCATTCTGAATACACAGCTACCTAAAGCAAGGATAGATCACATGCTTTCTAATGCTTTAATCCATAGAAAATAAGCTGGCTACTTTTAATTTGTGTCATCTTGACACAAATGAGAGTCATATTAGAAGAGGGATCTTAAACTGAAGAATTGGCTCTATCAGAATTAGCCTGTGGACACACTTTGGGGAGTATTTTCTTAATTGTGCCAATTATGTAGGAGGGCTAAGCCCTCTATGGATGTTGCCATCCCTAGGAAGGTAGGTTGAATAGGGGAGGGATTATGGGAGGGAGTGACTGGGAGGGGGCAGTGAATAGGATGTAAAGTGAATAATTAATAATAATAATAATTTAAAAGTATCCAAGTAACCCATTAAGTAGCATTCCCCCTTAATCTCAGCTTCAAGTTCCTGCCTGGAGTTTTTACCATTTTGGTCAATGTACTATCACAACAGAGAAGCAAAGCAGAAAAAGGAGCAACAGATTCTGGAGAAGGAACACCAATTCCTCTGTCCAATTGTTTTATTCAAATAACTATAGTGTGATGATCTTGGCCAGACAACATTCCAATACCTTATTTGTTTATATCACAGAGACCAGATGAAATCAGTGAAAAAGTGTGGTTGGTATCAGCAGCAGTGAGTCCACATGGCACTTCCAGCTTTCCATAGTGTTATCCTGAGAAAGGTTACTATCAACTGGTGTCCATGAAACTCCTGTGTTGGGGACTGGTTCTAATTAAATTTTTCTATTTAATCCAACCTGCAAAATCAGGAATCTGCTTATCCAAGCATTGAGGGTCCTTGTCCCCAGTTGGTTTTTGATCGATCAATAAAAAGCCAATGGCAAACGGTTGGGCAGGTAGACTGAGGTGGGCCCTTTAGATGTGCACAGGGTAGGAACTGGGAGGAGGATAGGAGAATTGCCATGATTTGGAGTCAGACCTATCAGATTTAGAAAGAAAATCATCCAAAATGTAGGTGAGAAGGAATGTGGCCCCCAGACAGGCTGCCCAGAAGTGTATTGGGCAGCAAAGACTAGAGAACTCCACAGAAGGAGTCACGGCAAAAAAGATAAAATATACAAGTAGAGGGCTTTAAGCCAGGAAGGATTACAGGAGAAAAATATATGCTAGCCTCGGGGAGGATTAGAACTGCACAGCCTTTCAGATAGCCAAGGCATACTAAAAATTGACTGCTCTGTGTGTGTGTGTGTGTGTGTGTGTGTGTGTGTGTGTGTCTGTGTGTCTGTGTCTGTGTGTGTGTGTGTGTGTCTGTGTCTGTGTGTGTCTTTCCTTCACAAAGCCTGATAGCTCTTCAGCAGCTGCACACATGCAACCCATCAGGGGCACAAAGCAGTAGAGATAATTTGCTGCTACAGCTCCCAGCTTGTCTGCTAAGGGTCTAAACACATATTGCATTCATTATCTCTTGGGACAGATTGAAGCAAGTCTTTCTGTGAGAATTACCATGATGTTCCTCTTGCATAATATGATGAACAAAATGTGCATATCTGAAAACAGGATGACATTTCCCCTTCCCATTTTTGGAGCAGTGACTGGCTTGTTGCGTTATTATTCTTTGTGATTTAGGTATGTTGAATACAGCAAGGACCATTCTGAGACATGTGTTCTCACATGATTTCATGATGGCTGACTTCACAAAGTACACTATTATCTGCATTGCATGAATGAATAACTTAACATAACCTCTTGTTTATTATATTCTCTCTCTCTCTCTCTCTCTCTCTCTCTCTCTCTCTCTCTCTCTCCCCCTCTGTGTGTGTGTGTGTGTGTGTGTGTGTGTATGAGTGTGCCATGGCACATGTGTCTCAGAGGTCAAATGACTTTGTTCAGTTCTCTCTTTCCACTTTCATTTAGTTTCTAGAGATTGGCCTCAAGTTCTCAGGCTTATACAATAATTGCCCCTAGCTGCTGAGCCATCTCATTATCCTTACCTCTATCACCATCATCATCATCATCATCACTACCACCACTGGCTCTACTCCCACCACTAATACCATCACCACTACCAATTATAGTATTACTGCTACTATCATCACTACTATAATCTCTACTGTCAACACCATATTCATAACTATATTGGATAATCTCAGGGATCCAACTTCTTGGATTCAAGTCCTGATCTCGCCATTAAAGTTGCATGTCTATGGAGAATAGATACTTAGTTTGAATTGTCTAATGCAACAAGTTTAGATACAAATAATATTTAGAATGTAAGGTACTTGTCAAAATAAAATAAGTTAAATAATCTAAATTAGCAACAAGCCTATCATGTGTAAAACATGCAGGAAACATTAACTCTTTTCATCATTACTCAAGTTTATAATTGATTGATGCTACATCAGTTAATCCATTCATATTTAACATGGTTATTGATATAACTGATATATTTTATTTCAATTACTTTATGTCCTAGTTTGCTTTCTGTTGCTGTAGTAAACCCCATGGCCAATACTAGTTTGCAGGAGGAAAGGGTTTATTTCACCTTATACTTCCAGGTCATTCTCCATCACTGAAGGAAGTCAGGGCAGGAGCTCAAGCTGAAAGCATGAAAGATTGCTCCTCACTGACTTGCTCATGGTTTGCTGAGCCTGCTTTCTTACACAATTAGGACCACCTTCAGATTGGGTCCTCACACATCAATCACTAATCAAGAAAATGCCCCACAGGCTTGGCCTACAGGCCAATCTGATGGGAGTATTTTCTTAATCTAGGTTTTCTTCTCCCAAATGACATTATCTGTTTTGATCGTTAATTCTCCCTTCTTACGTTCTTTTCAGGCAAATATTTAAAGTATCTCATTTTACCCATTTTATGGAGTTTCTCTGTTTTACACTGCTGATTTCATTTATGAACTCGTGGTGTAAGAGAAGACAACATGCAGCTCTATCCCTTTACAGTCTGTCTTCTAATAATGCAATGGTTCATGCCCACTGTGGAATCTGACAGTTTCACTTCCTTTGTTGACCATGTATTTTTTTTAAGTAGCTTACTTTCACAGAAACTCAACATTTCAGAACACACTTTAAAATTTGCATATGTTTTTTTCTCACTACTTAACTGAATAAATGTGTTTATTTTGCCTCAATTTTCAATACAACTTGATTGGATATAAAGTTAGCAATATCATTTTCTGCCATTGTTATTGAAGCATAATTGATAAATAGGCATGGACAATTTATGATACAAAATGGGATGTCTTGACATAGAGCAGTCTGTGAGAAAATTATAGTCAAACTTACACCTCCACAGTGTCATAGGAACCTGTGGAGATGAAAATGTTTATGATCCTCAGTAACTTTCAAGTATTTTTACTTTTCAAATGTTTGTAACATTGCTCACTGTGCTGAGTAACAGCACCCCAGAACCTAACTCTCCCATGAAAGAGAAATTGTCCTTGACCAACTTTGTCTCCATGTTACTCATCTCTTAGTCCCTGACAGCTGTTACTCCATTCTCTGCCTCTATGACTTTGACTCCTGAGATACCAAGTATAAAGGAGGTTATTCTAAATTTGTCATTTTGTGTCAGTAATTTCACTTGGAATAATGTTATAACATTTTTTGGTTTTTTTTTCCCTCTCAGTCCTCCTCTCAGAATAATGGCTCTAAGACTATTTATTATGAAATGTCGAGGCCATTAGCTTTGACTCATTCCCTGACTAGTTTGTAACTTATTTAACCCAAACTTTTCCATGTCTACCATGTCTTCAGTCATGGTCTACTTCTCTCTCTCAGCATCTCCCTGAGTTCATTTATGTGCTAAATTATGTCCCTCTTCTCAGTCTGTCTCTCAAATCACTTTCTCTCCCTGCTCTCTCTCTCTCTTTCTCTTTCTCTCTCTCTCTCTCTCTCTCTCTCTCTCTCTCTCTCTCTCTCCATGTATCTCTTTTATCTCCTACTATTTCCCAGAATCCTCTCTTCATCACAGTGTCCCACCTCCTATTTCCTGCCTCAGCACATTGTCTATTGGCTTTTTTTATTGACAGGTGATATGTATATATAAGAGATTCTCTCAACAGGATAATATCCTTCAGCTTCAATCATATCCTCACAATAGCTCACATTTCACTTTTTTAAAGATTGAAGCACATTCCATTCAACTGTTGATGGACCCATATCTTAGTTGTTGTTAATAATGGATGCTACAGTGAATATGAAGGTTCTAATAGCTCTTCAGCATGCTGATTCCAGATCTTGTATCTATAACCAGAAATGATCACTGAGTGAGGAATGGCTCCAGCTTTAGACCCTCTACAACTTTTAATATAGTAGCTGTAGCAATTCACATTCTCAGCAATAGTGTCTAGGGGTGTTTGTCTTTGCTTACACACAATCTTCTGCCTCAGTATGGCTTTTAACTTATTCAGTGATTAACAATGTTGAACTTTTACATGGATGCTTGAGATTCAATGCCAACTGACCATTTGTATTTCGTTGGGGATCCATCTAGTCAAATTATTTGCTCATTTTAAAATTGGGTTATTTTGTTCTTTGCTATTGGGTTATGTGAGTTTCATGAATTTGGAATAGAGACTTGTCAGATAACAATTGAAAATATTTTACTGCATTCTATTGCTTTCCTCTTTACAGATTGTTTCCCTTGCTGTGCAGAAAGTTTGCTATTTGATTAAATCCCATAAGTATTTTTATCTGTTACCTGTATATAGTGTGGCTCCCCCTTTCTTTCAGCACTCTCTGGATAGCATTACAGAAGTCTTCAACTCTCCACTATGCATAATATATCATCTTTATCGCTTTTTCATTCTATGGAGAAAGTTTATCATTTAATTCTCTCTCTCTCTCTCTCTCTCTCTCTCTCTCTCTCTCTCTCTCTCTGTGTGTGTGTGTGTGTGTGTGTATGTGTGTGTGTGTGTCCTTGCATTACACATGTGTGTGCACATGCACATGCCGAAGGCATGGGTCTTCCTCTACCACTCTCTAACCTTATTTTTTTGAGACAGATTTACTTATTGATCCTAGAGCTTGCTATATGATTGGCCATCAAGCCCTACCTGTCTCTATAGACACCTCCTTCTGTAGTAGGTTACAAATGAAGATCTTGGTGCTCAGCTCTTTCATGGATGCTGAGATTCAAGCTCAGACCTACATATTTATTCAGCAAGCTTCATATCTCTCTTATGCCTCCTTTGTCTAGCCATGTTAATAAGCTTTAATTTTGATTTTCAATAAAATTTCTGTTTTTAATTTTATAATACATCAAAATATGGTTTTCTGCTTTTATTACATAGCTGGAATTAATTGAACCTGTTCGATTGATGAGTTTACGATTTTGTCCTTTTAATAAATACTCAATTTTGACAGTTATATTTTCAAAAATATCTTTACCTCCTCTCATGAGGTGATTCAGCTTACATCTGTATGGATGATATTAGATTGGTCTGCATATCTTTTATGCTATATTATATATATATATATATATATATATATATATATATATATTTAAAATCTCAGCATTTCAGTTTGCATTATTTTTATTTATCACTCTCTGCGTAATGAAAATGTACCTTTGCTTAGACTTTGCTTAGAATTTACCATTAGATAAAATGGTCCTTCCTTCACTTTCATTTAGCTCTTTTAATCTTCTACTATTACAACATTCCCCGCAACTCAATAATACCTTATGTCCTCCATTTTTTAACACTTTTATTATCACCAAAGACCCCTCTCTGACATCTGCACCAGGTGGCAATCTCTCAATATAGTTCACTTGATAATCTCCTCTCCTGACTGTGGCCCATATTTTCTTTTCCTTCCATTTTTATTGCTTACTTGACTTTGTGTATTAAAGTCTTGAATATCATTTGTTCCATTAAACAGCAGGGAACATCCTAATAAGACACCAGCACATACTGGAAGAGGGTTAGGCTAAGTTAGTTTAATATTCAGATTATTTGTGTAGCTTTAGTTGATCAACTGTAGCTCTCGTTGAATATACTTTTCCACATCCTCGGTGATTTTGGAGGATGATCAAAACTTTCCCTCCACAAAGGCTTGAGATCAAGGTCCAGAAACACGCTAGTGCTTTCCTTCCCAACAGTCAGCTGCTAGGTTGCTGGTAACTTTTCTTCTATCATTCTGATTCTTGCAAGAATCCCACTCTACTGTCCTGTTGTGTTAGCCATGGTTCTGTAAAGGTATAGAACTATAGAAAGAACATATTCCATATTCTCTCTCTCTCTCTCTCTCTCTCTCTCTCTCTCTCTCTATATATATATATATATATATATATATATATATACATATATATATATACACATACATATATATATACACACACACATAAATATGCTGTATGTATGTATATGTATATGCTGCCACCAGAAGGTGTCACCCACATTAAAGGTGGATCTTCCCATGTCAAAAGTCCTGGATTAAAGTTGTATCTTCCCACCTTAAATGATTTAATTAAAAGTAAAAAAAAAAAAAACAAAAACCTCCCTTATAGATATTCACAGACACTTGGGTTTTAGTTAAATCCATATGTAGCCAAGTTGACAACCAAGAAAAGCCATCACACCTCTGTTTGCTTAGAAGGTCACTAGTGTGTGAAGTGTGGAGCCAGAATGATCAGAGAGACTGCTTTCAGTTCTCCAGTCCTCCCTTCACATCATGGGTCCACCCTGTCCATAAAAGCCCATAATACAAAGTTTGGGTATGTGTAAGAACAATGGCAGGCTTCTTGGTAATATGAACTTTTTTCATGGACAGCCATTGAGACTTCATTCAGGACCCTGCTGGCATTTCTATTTTTACCTCGCTTCCCCTTCCCTTGATTCTGCCAAGGTCCTTGTATGGAATGTAGTTCATTTGGATCCTAATACCCTACTCCAGATACTCAGCCATCTGGTGATTTTTTTTAAACAAAGTTCTTCATTTATAAATTAACTCACTTGCACTTGTTGTCAGCCTAATGTTTTTATACTTACAACCTCCCAGTAGATGCAAAGAGAATATTCCTCCCCCAGAAGACTAAAGCTTGCAGGAAATTTTGTAAAGAATAATGATTTAATCGATGGATGAATAGATTAATTTAATGATGGAGCTGACAAAAAACAATCCAACTAGTTTTCCAAAACAAAAGTTTTATAATAAAATGTATGTTTCCTTTATTATAAAGTTTCCTCCATTATAAAGTACATAAAATCCTAAAATTTTAGGCATCAGTAATGGTGTGAGAATTACTCATTACCCTCTTACCCTACAAGGCTGTTCTCACCATTGGATCTGCCTTGCCTATTTCAGAGTCTTTGCCTGAGAATTTTATCTTTCTTCCTGAGGCAATCCGTAAGCATATAGATTTGCATTTCAAAAGACCCTCAAGCAGAACAACAAAAATTACATGGGGTCAATCCCAGGAAATATATGCTATTATACTGGCTAGTTTTATGTCAACTTGACACAGCTGAGTTATCACAGAGAAAGGAGCTTCAGTTGGGGAAGTGCCTCCATGAGATCCAGCTGTGGGGTATTTTCTCAATTAGTGATCAAGGGGGAAAGGCCCCTTGTGGATGGGACCATCTCTGGGCTGGCAGTCTTGGGTTCTATAAGAACCTGAGCAAGCCAGGGGAAGCAAGCCAGTAAAGAACATCCCTCTATGGCCTCTGCATCAGCTCCTGCTTCCTGACCTGCTTGAGTTCCAGTCCTGACTTCCTTGGTGATGAACAGCAGTGTGGAAGTGTAAGCTGAATAAACCCTTTCCTCCCCAACTGCTTCTTGGTCATGATATTTTGTCCAGGAATAGAAACCCTGACTAAGACAGCTATATAATATATTATACATAATATGTATGTATTCATTTAGTGAATGAAGGCCTATGTACTTAACTTAATCAATCTTTAAAAGTCACCAACAGATCTAAGATGCAGTGATTATTATCCCATTCTAGGAATAAGTTGTGTCATTTAAAATGCATATCTGGGAATTAGTTATGTCAATTTTCCAATTTCTGAATCATGAATCCTAAATAATTTCATGTTAAAGTCCTAAATAGTTAACACCAAAGGTATTTAGACAAAAAAAAAAATACAGGTTGTTTCCCACAGCAACTGTGAATGAAGATGCTGGATTAGCTTCTTTACATCATTTTAAAACAACTGAGAGAAACAAGTAAAGGGAGAATATTCAACAGGGTTCCCTAAAAGTAGAGGTACACATACATATAATGTATCTCTCTCTCTCTCTCTCTCCCTCTCCCTCTCTCTCTCTCTCTCCCTCTCACTTACACACATACACACACACACACACACACACACACACACACACACACAGGCACATGCATGAATGCACATGCACAGAGACAAAGACATTTGCATATACAGACCATGCACTCCCATCTATAGGAACATTATTAAAGTGGTTTACAGGCTGACGTTCAGGTAGTACAACAATGGCTGTCTCATGACCAAGGCCAAGAATCCTGTAGTTATCCACTCCATAACACTGGAAATCTCAGCCTCCCAAATAAGACACTGGACTCCCTGAGGATCCTGGAGAACTGCTGTTATTCAGTCTACATTAGGCTCCTGAAGAAGTCAGTGCTTGTAGCCCGAGTCCTCTGTCCTGCCTGGCATCCCCCTTGGGGGCAGTGGGTGAGAAGGCGTGGAATCAATGGGTCAGACTCTGGAGTAGGTGAGAATGAGGCAGCAAGCTTCTTAATTAATTATAGGGGAGCGCTCTTTATACCCTCCACCTACATCCCATTAATCCTAAGCAAGTATGGCCTCCAAGAGGCAGTTCCCCAGTGGCTGTCATTGTCTGTGTCACCTGTCTCTGGGCTCCCAGGAAGGCTTTAGTTTGGCCCTCATGTGGAAGTTGCCTCCCCAGCTGTGTGGCCCCACTGGCTGTTTATAGACTTTTATGCTGAAACAGCCACTGCCCTGGTGTCAGGGCCTTTCTGTTCTTCCTACAAGATGAACTTGCCAAGGAGAGTGAGAATAAGCAGGCAAAAAGCAAAAGCTTCCTTCTTCCATGTCCCTTTAATGTGGACTGCTTCCAAAAGATATACAGATTTCGGGTGTTGCTTCCCACCTCAAACAATCCAATTAAGAAAATCCCTCACGAGTACCCAGAAGTTTTAGACTGGGTTGATTCCAAGTGTTGTCAAGTTGACAGGCAAGATTAGCTACCAAAAGAAGGAGTTATTTATTTGGACTCAGTTTCTGTGGGTTCATTTTGTCCCATGGCCTTGGATAGACTATCATGAAGGAAGTAGTATATAGTAGAGGAGATCTGGCTACTTCCTGGCCTGGCAGTCAACAGTGTACAATAGCAAATAGCCAGGGATTAATATGCTCCCAAGGACCACCCTACCCACTGACCTACTTCCTCTATCTGGGATCCACTTCCTAAACTTTCCACAATCAAAATAAGAATACCATATGGGACCAGGGTTTCCAAGCATTGGAAACATAATGGGATGGGGTGAATTCCATATTAAGTCCTTAGAATATTATCACTTTGTTTTAAAGAAGCAAGAACTGAGTCACAGATAAGATGAACGCACTTAGGTGCTAAATTTGGTGTTCAGTACTAGACCCAGGAGTTCTGACTACTCCCTTCAGCATATCAAACATCAAATGACAGAAAACAGTTAAGCTTCCCTTTCTCATAACTGTGGTCTCAAATTAAGCAATAGGCAATAAATGTACTTGTAGGAAGAAGCCATTTCTACATCCCACACTAAGGAAGAAACCCACATTAGAATGGAAGACAGCCTAAGAATCTGTTTATAATTTAACTCTATTAGAGGGAAGTTAGCTTTGTTGGGGAGAATCTCATTAACCTCAACAGTGTTTTTCTACAAATGTGTTATTTTACTATGTGTAAGGTTAAAAAACTCTAAGTGTCATATTAAAATAGCTGCAAGCAATTAGAATTCAAAGGTCACCATCTTATGTGGGTGCAGATCATGGCTCCAGCACTTTCCTTTTCGGGTTCACTGGGATTTCTTAGTAGCAATGAAAAGGCTACTCATTTTGCAAAGGTTAATTTGCAGCCCTGATTTGATGAAGAAGTATTCTGCCTGCATCATCCTCATTTTAACACTGCATTTACTTCAATTGTCTTTGGACAGAGGTGGCTCCCACCACAGAGTGAAAATTGCCTTCTCTCTCTTCCTTCTATCTTCCCCCAGGATCCCATTAGCAATTATACTAAAGGAATTGTGGCCCTGTCCTTACCTAGGCAACAGGTGGGCAAAGCTGTGACTTTCAGTTTCATTAAATAACTTTTAAAAAAAAACTTGGAATTTACCTTTTGTGATGGTTTGTATATGCTTGACCCAGGGAGTGGCATTATTAGAAGGTATGGCCCTGTTGGAGTAGGTGTATCACTGTGGATATAGGATTTATGATCCTCAACTGGACCCACTATCAGCTTTCAGATGAAGATGTAGAACTCTCAGCTCCTCCTGCAATGTGCCTGCCTAGATGCTGTCATGCTCCCACCTTAATGATAATGGACTGAACCTCTAAACCTGGAAGCCAGCTCCAGTTAAATGTTGTCTTTATAAGGGTTGCCTTGGTCATGGTGTCTGTTCACAGTAGTAAAACCCCAACTAAGACACTTTTAACTCTTAGGACTTAATGATTAATATCAATGTAATGATGTACTGTTTAAAATTTTATTTTTATAATTAATGTAATGATTTAATATTGATATTCTCTTTATAAATTCAGACAGACAAAATTGTTTCCTTTTCTTATCTGGATAGTCTTTTTGTTTTAGGATTCTATAGGGGACAGACATACCTTAGTCAGTCTAGAGGTTCTCTCTTCCTTCTGGGTACTCAGGGGAGGATTTACATGGGACCCATATGCTTAGGTAGTGATTCTGGAACATGATACAATGTCTAATATCATATTACTTTCTTCGCCAATTGTCTGTGTTTCTCACCAGAGTTGGCTTCATGTCCCATCCAAGGCTTTGAGGAAGTGTCAGAGTCATGTCCTTTCTAGAAGTCATGTCCAAACTATTTTGGTCATACAAATATATGCTCCTCTGGTTGTGGTTGCCTAGCGTCTTAGTAGATGCTTCAATATTTCATGATTATTGGTCTAAGATGCTTCTGTTCTTATGTTTATCACCTAAGAGACAGGACTTGGGGCTCAACACTACATCAGAGGAAGATTGTTTCATCCCTTACACTGTTATTTATGCCTGCACTCCCCCCAGCACGGAATGACATCGTATCCATATTGGATGCATATTTCCTCTTCTGCATCCAAACCTCCTCCTGATTTGGAGTAATCACGCACTGTGTATGTATTTGGAGCATATAGATTCTTTATATTTCTCTCTCTGCCTCCTCTCTGTCTTCTGGGATTAAACCTAAGACCTCAGGCAAACTACATTTTGACTTTCAGTACAATCTTCATAAATTGCAGGACATATTTGACACTGTGTGTGTGATCAAATAGATTTGAGTGACATAATTTGTTCAACTGTAGGCTCAGAGCACATTTAAGGTAAGCTAGGCTAAGCCGTGATGTTCAGCAGGCTAGGAAGATCACATCCAGTTTTTTTTTTTATTATAATATTTTCAACTTGTGATGGGTCTACTGGGATGTGAGCTCATTGTAAGGTGAGGGGCACCTGAGTACTTAAACATGGTACTAAATGACAGCTGTACCAAAGAGCACAAAACCAAACGCATACAGAGATGGGAGCACTGGTTTATTTACACTAAGCTTTAACTATTGTATTTATTTATAATTTCAGTCTGTCAATTTCCACAGGGGATTTGCAGCAGCTGAGCCTTGGTTGACATTCTAATGAAGCAGGATCCCTATGAATCACCTTGCCTGCCCAAAGCTCTATTCATTAGAGCTTGGAGGGAGGTGTGGGCTGCTTCAGGCATGCCCAGCCTGTGCAGCCATTAAGCAGCTCAGCAGCTGCTCTCCCAATCATTAGAGGCATGCTGCAGCCTCCAAGAGAGGAAGCACTCACATCCCTGTCCAGCTTCCAGAGAGTTTGATCTCCCAGGATCGTCTCGCCCTGGCTTTATGTCAATGGAATGAAGTTCATTACTTTTCAAAAACACCAGCTTTGTCTGTTTCTGATAATAGTGGCTGTCAATCATCCAAGTGGATGTGAATGTGCCATAAGCAGGCTTTATATAAACATAGAGATTTTATGTAAGGCTCCTTCCTCATATTCTGAATGCAGAACTCACTGGAAAAGGAGATTTTCTGCATGTGAAGCTGAAATTGAAGGAAAAGAATAGAGTATGGAGACACACATCCTAACAGTAATAAGCCTTTGCTGAAGCCACACAAAGAGCTTGACATACTTCCCTCCTGGATCCTGTTGAAAGGTCTTTGGTATTCTATCCACTAGAAATCCCACAGTCAATGGCTCCTAATATATCAGAAAGTCTTATAGCTTTAATGTCAGATGAGTCCTTTTACCAAGGGTGTGTACGGTACACATCTACCAAGACACAGAAATCACTCTATTTTCTGTTCTTTCCTACATCCAGTCTCAGGGAACACCTTGGAATTCAATCAATTTCCTTGAAGAGGTCACTGGTTTTGCTTGTTGTGCCTAGTATAAGACATCCCATAACTCCCTGAAAGTTTAAAGGTGCTGCGTCAACTCACAGAGACATGGGGAGCCTCAGAGATGAAGATAAAAATTACAGTGTCTGTTTGCTTTCCTGATGGTGGAATGCTCATGGGTGTCAGAGCCCTCACTGTTGTATTGCTAAAGTTGTGCTACTTCAACTGATTATTGTCTCAAGACCTTAGATATCAGAGACTTGAGATGTATCTTATGGGGCTAAAATCAAGTCAGCATCAGAACTAATACAGTTCTTCCTGAAGGCTCAGGGTGTTAGGGGCAGGGATTGAGTTCCTTGCTTTTTAGTTTCCTTTGTCCACATTGTCCACCTTCAAAACAAGGGATATTGCATCCTACTGATGTTTTCTTTCATACTCTATGTCTTCCTCCAACTCTGTGCTTTCATCTCACTTTTCAGAAGACTGGTTTCATGGGGGTCCCCTGGATAACACAGGGTACCATTTCTTTCCTCAGGTTAAGGTTAACTGCATATCCACTGCCATTCCTCTTTGCCATGGAAGCAACTATCATGTAAGCTAAAATATTCATATATTCCATGCTTTAGGACATAGGCCTCTTTGAAAGAGAGAGGATATATCTGCCTATACTAAGACTTCTTAGCATTATTTGGGTCAAAAATGTTAAGAACACTTTGAAGAGTTAAGAATGATAAACAATGTGGTGGTTTGAATGAAAATGGTCCTTATTAAGTTCATAGGATCTGGCACTATTAGGAGGTGGGGCCTCAGAGGAAGAGGTGTGGCCATGTTAGAGGAAGTATGCCACTGGGGATAGGCTTTGAGGTCTCAGATGCTCAAGATGAGCTCACTGTCTCTCTCTTCCTGCTGCCTGCAGATACATATGTAGAACTCTCAGCTACCTTTCTAGCACCTTGGCTGTCTGATTGCCACCATGCTTCCCACCATCATAATAATAGACTAAACCTCTGAAAAATGTTATCCTTTATAAGAGTTGTCATAGTCATGGCGTCTCTTCACGGCCATAAAGTCACACTAAAACAGAAGTTGGTACCAGGGAACACCTATTGCTGTGATAGGCTAAGGTTTTTGTTGGGAATAATGTGGAACACTTTAGGATTTTGGACTAGAAAGGCGATTGGACATTTTAATCAGAATTAATGTGGCATCCTGGTAGGAGCACACAAGACAGTAGTGTTGATTTGATTTGTGAGACAAGACTCCAAAGGTTTTAGAGGCGAAGAATTTTAGTATATAGCCTAAAGACTGTCCTTGTAATATTTTAGTGAGGAATGTGCTGCCTTCTACCCTTGTCCAAAAGTTCTGCCTAAGGCTAAATTAAAGAGTTTTGGATTAATTACATTTGCAGAGACTTCAAAACATCCTAATGTGGATTGTATCCTATGGTTATTAATGACTATGCTTATGCAGATCTATAATGAAAAAGTACAAGCTAAGCAAGGAAAAATGCAAACTGTATGGTTTGAGGAGAAATGGGGCACCAGGAAGTTTAGTGAAGCTAGATCCTATGTTTAAGGAGATAAAAGATTAAAGAAAAGCCTGATGTCAGGTGGAATAAAGAGGGTAGTGATCTCAGGGCAAGACCCCACCCAGCCAAACTTCCAAATTGTGAAAAAGAATTAAATAAAAGAATAGGGCCAGATGTAGGGGCACACACCTTCAATCTTCAAACTGGGTAGGCAGAGGCAGGCAGATGTCAGAGTTCAAGGCTAGCCTAGTCTAAAGAGCTACTTCCAGGACATCCAAACTTAAGCAGTTTAAGAATCCCCTGAAAGATCTCTCCTCTGAACCCAGCGGTCGCACCTAGGGCCTGCCCTGTGCTTCGCATACCCCAGGACTTTAAGATCGCATCGGGGTTACTCGTGAGTGGAATTCAGCGGAGGTTTGGGGAGCAGTGGGCCAGCAGTTGCCTGCAGGGGCAGGATCTGAGAATTCCGCCCCACCGGAGGCTGGGCCTGTCCCAGCCAGAGCACCACCCACTCCGCCATCTCTCCTCTG
>LR750072.1:255599-317340 GCA_902729485.2 Mus minutoides
CCCCTGGGCTCGTGTCTCTAGCTGCATATATAGAAGATGATGGCCTAGTTGGCCATCAGTGGGAAGAGAGGCCCCTTGGTTATGCAGACTTTATATGCCCCAATACAGGGGAACGCCGGGGCCAAGGGGTGGGAGCGGGTGGGTAGGGGAGCAGGGCCGGGAGGGGGGAGGATATAGGGAACTTTCTGGATAACACTTGTAATGTAAATGAAGAAAATATCTAATAAAATTTGAAAAAAAAAAAAAAAAAGAATCCCCTGAAAAACACCTTCCCACATCATAATAATAGACTAAACCTCTGAACTTTAAGCCAGCCCCAATTAAATGTTTTCCTTTATAAGAATTGCCCTGGTCATGATGTCTTATACCAGCATTAGAAACCCTAAGATGAATGCAAAGCTAGCAATATCTTCACATAGTGTCAGAAGTCAAAAGACATGAGCTCTATCTAAAGCTTTATCAACATTTATCAATGATAATTCCTTATGCAATTTCTCTGTCTGTAATTTTTTATATGAATCCATGTTTTTGTTTGTTTTTGAAAGCCTCTGTATCACATTCATGCCTGGTATTTGAGAAGGAAATGAGACTGTGTCAGATCTCCTGGAGCTAGAGTTACAGAGAGCTGTGAGATATTATGTTGATTCTGGGAGTTGAATCTGGGGCCTCTGCAAGAGCAGCCAGTGCTCTTAGCCATCTCTGCAGTCCTTCCATCATTTTAAAATGGTGGAGCAAGATAGAGAAGAAGGATAGTTCTGAGATCAAATACATTTTAGAAACATAAATTTTCTAATTCTCAAAAAAAAAAAAAATCTCGGTGAAGCTTAGAATCTCAATTACTCTGTGAAGTTTTGAGCCACCAGGTCTATTCCTACGAAGCATTAAGGCTTTCCAAAGGAACAGGTATGTGTGTCTCAGACAGCCACTGATCCTTAGTCAATGCTGGAAATCTAGAAATTCTGGCTTTAATATCAGACAGAGAATCGCCAACAGCTGCACCAGAGTGAATCAACTCAGTGACAAGAAGGAAGGTCAAGAGAGTAAGTGCCAAATACTCTTCCTCTGTCATGCCCCTTTCATCTAGTCTACCACCACAGGCTCCCTTCTACTTTTAGGAATTGTCTTTCTACATTAATAGAGGCATAGAGACACCCTCAGGTATGGCTCTCAGGTCAGGTATTTATTATCTGTGCCAAGATGACACTAAGCCCACCATCACAAATACCATTAATACTGTTTTCTATATATTTGAAGTGTTTATTGCTGTATTGTGGATATGGTTGGTCCTACAAAGGTTCATGAATAAAAATTGAAAACCAGTTTCATAGGGTAAGTTGGTCCCTATAATAGACAATTGTAATAATAACAGCAAGACTGCCCTCCCTGTGCTCTCTGGTTTCCTGATCATCATGAGATCACATCATCTTACACCTACCCATCTTGCTGTTACCAACCTTGAGACCTCATAAGACAGCAAATAAATGGGGCCACCTGATTCACTTTGACTGAGACTTTAAACCTCCAAATGTGTTAGCCAAAGAAACAATATCAGGTGTTCGGCTACAGCAAGAGGGAACAGATTAAGACATCTATCAGCAGTTCAGTTCTGCAAATGCTTCCCATCATCACTGAGGTTAGCATGAATTCCCAGGATGCTATAAAGCAAAGCATCACTGGAGTGATGGAAAGGTGGCCTAAATCAAAAGAGTGTGAAGTGCTGAGACAATCTGTGTCTAAAGGCAAACAATGTATTAGGGGGAAATAAATAAAAAACACCTTAACAATTTATAAATTGTGAAACAAAAAATTGCTAAAGCAGTAAGAAAAAAGGCATCTTGGCTAAAGAATCAAGGCATTTGTTGATGTACAAATGTTAGTGATTCAGGGGAAGAAAGCAATGTATAGAGGTTAATGGATTATTTTTTCCCTTCTGAAGATAATTTGTCATATATTTTTGTTATAAAGACAGTCTTCTAATGTATAGAAGTTAGAAGTGATTAAATAAAAACATAATAAATAAGATGAAAACTGTAAACCTGATTCCAAAGCTAGATATGGATTACAAGGGCCACATGAATGTCTCCCAAGAAACAAGATGCTGGACAGCAAAGTCAGGACTGATGAGGCAATAGAAAACCTTCCCATTGTATGCTGTGGGGAGGGACATAGAGCACATACTGTCACCAGAAATGTTCCAGAGGAGCACTTGGGACACTTGGACTAGTAGATGAGCTGACAGCTTATCTAACATGAAAACAAATCAAAGAAACATGATTTAAGAAGTAGTGACAGATGATAAGCATTTATAATGTTATGGCACAGGTGGGTAAATTAATACATGAATAAGCAGAACCTGACAGACCCCTGAAGTACCATTGTGAGCTTTTCCAAGGTGTATAATGAAAAACCTTTACATTTTTCTCTTTATAAGTTGGAGACATGGTGTAGAAAAAGACAAAGATTGAGGACAGAGAGACACATCTGGGCTGCGGGTATTTATGGAAGAGATAAAGCATATGATATTGAAAACAAAAGCACACAATAATAACACTTTTAACCTTGAATCTGACCCTGAAGTTTTATGGTTGAAAAGCTAATTTCTGTATAGCTAAAGCTCCCAAGGCTAAAGCTGTAGAAAAGGAAAAGTTCAAATGAAAGCATGAGGGGACCAAATAAGAAATGTTGGTAAAGGCCTTTTCTCCATGAAATACCATTATGGTTGACATAGGGTCATTCAAATATTCATGAGCTATGTATGCTTCTTGGTCTCCAGATGGTTATGGTCTTGTAGTGAAGGTAAAGTCATGAATGCACAAGAAATTCTGGAAGAGAATAAAAAGTTGAGTGGTATTTCTGAAGATTTGTTTGATTTAGATGTAGGCTGCATACAGAAAGAATCAAACCCACGGTTCTAAAATAGATTTGTGTTGTACTTCTGGAAGGGATTTAAAACCGCATCCTCTGTGGTCACTTCCAGAAAAGTAAGAATAACAACCCATGTCCTTGGCTAATGTCCCAGGAAGTCCCTCTAATTATCAGGAAGCACTGACAGTTAAAATGACACAACAGCACTGTGAAACCTTGACAGTTATTAGATGGACCTGGATCTTTGAAAAATCTGGGGCATGGACAGCAGTGTTGTAGAATTTTAAAATCCTAATCCAGGGTTTCCTACCCCACTTTTGATCATTTAATTCCCAGATAAAAGACACACAACTTTTATTATTTACAATAAGCTTTAAACAGCACAAGATCTGAGCAGATAGCTATCTACCCTCTATGCTCTTAGAACCTACTTTTCTATAGATAACCCCGAGTTATTACTTACTACATTTTATTTGGTCTGCTGTTAACTCCAATTGACCAGTCCTCAGGTACATGTGCACCAGTACATGCAGGACATAGGGAGCCCAGGAGAAGGTGTCAGATCCCTAGGAAGTTAAGTCACAGGCAATTGTGAGCATACATGTGGGTGCTGTGAATCAAACCCTGGTCTTCTCGAAGAGCTGGCATTGCTTCTAACTACTGAGCCATTTTTCCAACCCCATATGTATTTTGACACATACTAATTATACATGGTCTCACAGTGATGTTAGTGTTTATGTGAGAGACCAGAGCCAAAAAGAGGCAGAAGCTGGCTGGCCGAGCTTTGTGAGTTTAAAGCCAGCCTGGTCTATATAGTGAGTTCCAGGCCAGCCAAGGCTACACATTAAGACCCTGTCTTAACAACAACTGCAAAGGAACTCACATCACATTTACTCTTCAGCCTCCCTGACCCTGTGCCTGTGCCTGTGCCTGTGCCTGTGCCTGTGCCTGTGCCCATCCCTGTCCCTGTCTCTCCTCTCTCTGTGTCTCTCTGTCTCTGTTTCTCTCTCTCTCTCTCTCTCTCTCTCTCTCTCTCTCTCTCTCTCTCCCTCTCCCTCTCCCTCTCCCTCCTCATGTGGCTCACACTTCGTCGACACAGAATTCATAATTACACTACACATGGCTCCTCCATGCCATACCCAGAATTTATATAGTCCATCCCAAACCATTGGATTTTTATGTAGCCTCAGGTACATTGTAGTTTCTAAGACTACCTCCTATACCCCCATCCCCACCTTGTGAGATGATAAAATTGAGAATATGTCTGCAGCTCAGTGAAATGCTTTTGAAGCTCCTCTCTATTTGCAGTCCCATCCATCATTAGAATATTTGTATCCTCAAGATATGACAACCCCCACCCCGAGTCCTTCTGTTCTGTGACCAAAATAAGAAGAAAAATGAAGTTTTGCTATCTTAACTTGAAACTAATTATATGGAGGATATATATCTTGGTTTATTCAGTCTCCAGCAACATATGATGATTCTTGGAATTTTATAAGCCTTCCAGATATCATGTATTTCAGGCTTCAAAATGGCTTTTCCCTTTTCTAGTGTGTGTGTGTGTGTGTGTGTGTGTGTGTGTGTGTGTGTGTAGGGGGGAGTGGTTGGTAATTTCTCCTGTCTGTAAATCTTATTGAAATGCATTTGCCACCCTTGTGGTGCTAGGAGGTGGAGCTTTTAAGTATGCCTTTCTCAGTGCACTGGGAGAGCTGTTGATGAGCTCTTGTTTGCTTCCTGTGTTGTGTTTTGTATCCTTTGCACACACCGGTTGCCCTTCTGTTGCCCTTCTGTTTTCTGCTGTGAACTGTCGCACAGAGACTACATGATCTCTGGCTTCCCATCCCCTCCAGAATCAGTATCCGAAATAAACCTCCTTTCTTCATAAACCACACAGTCGGGTTTTTTTTTTTTTTTTTTTTTTTTTTGCATGTAGATTTTTTTATTACAGAATAATGAGTTTTTGGTAGCATACAACATGATAAAATAAGGATGACCTACAGCCAAATGTTAATTATGATTATATATGTTTATAATAGTCAACCTTAGCTATTTTGAAATAGACCACAGTTTGTTAAATACAGTCACTCTACTGTACTGTAGAATAGTATATCTTATCCTTCTAATGTTAATTTTGTATCACAAACCTCTGTCTTTTTATCTTTGCTCCCCTACCAATACCATTTGCTGGTATCACTCTTATATTCACCACATCTATAAAATCCAGTTGATTTATAGCCATACCTATATTATTATTATTATATTATACACATTATTTATATACATGAGAGATTTTAAACATTGGAATGTTGATGAATGATTCGAAATGCAGTTATTTCTTGCTTCCTTCCTTCCTGTAACATTTTACTTTATTAGAAAAGTGACATTTGTTAACCACATTCAACACTGTAGACTTCTTTTATAGGTAAGAATGTTGAATTTGGAAGCTTCTGGCATCCAGGTTGTGAAAATTACTTGTTTTCCACTATGCTTTAGCAACAGAAACTGGTCTGTGCCGGAATAGGTTAGGGTTAGGCTGTGTGCTTGGGACAAATTTAGAAACAACTATCTGAAAGTTAAGACTTCGGAGCTAGACTACTGAGTTTAGAAACTAGCTTTGGAGCTTTCTAGTTGGATAAAATTGCCTCTGTTTTTCTCACATATGAAGTGGGCATAAACCTCATGAATAGAGTTAATTTATGCAAAGCACTTGAAATAACATTTCCCATATAATAAATCCCTTACATACATTAACTCAAATACCCACAGTGTTTTTAGAAGCAAGATTTTATTCTTTTTTTTTTTTTTTTTTCATCTGTCTGAAACAGAGAACTGGCTTCTTCTTTCCTGAATCCAAGTAAGCGGGGATGGTGGAAATCTCAGATAAGCCTCTGGGAAGAAACACACCGGCAAGGAGCTCTTGCAGAAATCCTAGTAGGCTAAACTATAAAACTTTTACTTTTATTCACAAACACAGTTTTATGAATAAATAAATAAATAACCATATTTGGATTGTTGCAAATGAGCTAAACTGAGTTGTCATTCTTTTGATTATAAAGAAGAGGGGGAGATTAACATTCCACAAATTAGAGATTTCTTCCGTATTCACCTCTTTTCTTAGTCTATTTAAAATTACCTTTGTTACATTTTTTTCCCTTTCAAAATAGTAGCTCTCAGTAATGTCTATATTGATCAAAGTATTTTCATACTGATGGTTTAATATGGCCTGGAACATTGTGGCCCAGAAAACCTAAGTCCTAGCTGATCTGATCAGAAGATTAAGAAGAAAGTGGACTTGCCTTCATTCCAGAAGGTAGCTCTGCCCCCAGGCAGAGTTAGCATGTCTTGTGAAGCCTTTGGCAGATTTTTATTCATCCTAACCAACTTACATCTTTCCTATGTCTTAGTGAACACCAGAGCCTGGAAGATTAGAGTCAATTGGAAGAATAAGAAAAAGAAATAAAAACACACTAGTAAATGCAACAGAGAAAAGGTATTTTAAAAATGAACCCAAAATTACATACAGTTTTCTGTAGACAATAGAAAAGACAAAGGCACAAGGACAAAAAGGGCAGCTACACACATGAATATTCAGGAGAAAGAAAGATCATATAAGAAATCTAACAAAAGACAGAGGCTGGAGGATAACTGCAAGTTCATAAGTAGCCTGGGCTATGTGGTGAGTATAAAACCAACCACAGGTACAACAGCTGCATGGGCTTTTAAAAATTTTAAAAAGATACAGAACTTAATAACTATTGTAAGAGCAGTGAGGCTCTTACAGGTAGCCAGCCATGTGTCTGCACCTTGGGATGAGCATCCTGTTTCAGTCTCATTAATGATGCTTCCTGTCCCCTAGAGAGGGTGTCAGCCCACTCTTATAAATAGACATAGTTTAAAATAACTATGTGAAAGAAAATGTGTGAAACGTGTGAGTTTTCTGTCTCTCTTCCTGACACAAAAATACATTTTATTCAAATTAAGTGCAAATTTGATATGATAAAAACCGTCTTATAGAATATTTTAATTTATTTTAATTAAGGATCTGGGGAACTTGTCCCTGTGCACTTCAGTAGTGGATCTGAGTCTAAGTGTTAGCTGAGAAATGAGTGGCTGAGCAGCTATCAAATATTAAATCTCTCAGAATAAATAATTCTTCCTATATAAGTATAACTTTTATCTTATTCACCTTACAGCAACTTAGATATAAGCAATATCTACTCGGATTAGATTTCCAAAGAAACAGACATTTACTTGTAGCAATCACAAGAAATATTTTATACTTTTGCAGATTAGACTTTGAAATATGACACAAGCTCTCATTTTTAATATTGCTATAGTTTACTCTTTTATTCATTTTGACATATCTATGAGCTCTTAGAAGGTGTTTTTTTTTTATCTTACATAGCAAGCACTAAACTAGGTATAGTCATCTCTTCACAATCATAAGAACATGGCCCCAGATTCCCCTGAGGATACAAAATGTACTGATACTAAAGTCCCTTAAGGTAAATGACTTGAGTAAGACTTGTAAATAACCTATGTGTATCCCCTAAGCTCTTGTATACTTTAATTTTCTCTTAAGGATATGGTATCTAATGCAAATATGTGCTATATAAACTGTATTCTCTTGATAATAATCTAAACTGTCCATCCAAGATACTCCTAATGCCACATCAACCTCAAAATCGGTGCAACATAAACTCTCTGTTACAGAGGAGTGTGCCTACAAAAGCAAAGCCCTGATTGTGATGACCAAGCACCAAAACAGTGGCTGTGTCCAGTGTCAGGGCTGTCATCATCGAGGACAATCCGGAAGAAGCCGTTGCTACATTGAGTTAAGCCAAGACATCCCAGTCAGTCAGAGCTTCCATAACAAACAGTTACAGACCATGAGTCTTAACAGCAGAAACTGACTCTTTTCATCACTCTATAGGACCAAGCACATAGTCAACAGAGACAAAGGGTATGATGTAGTCTCTGCTTTCATCTCCCAACACTTGCAGCTGTGTGAAGAAAATGTACTAGAGTGTACCAAGCCTGATGTTTGCAGGGATTAGATGCACTGTGGGGATATTCCTGGAAAGTCAGTCTTACAAGCATCTAAAAAACATTCTCAATTTCTTCTCTTTATGTCTCTGCTTTTATCTCCGTCTCTATCTTTCTGTCTCTTCGTCTCTCTGTATGTCTCTCTCTCTCCTTTACACACACAGACACACAGAGGAGTCCCACCACGAGACCCTTACATGTCCCTCTCAAAGACAAACCTGACATCCCAGAGCCTCAGCAGTCTAAATCTAGGGTCACAAGCACAAGTGCTTCCTGAGGGAAGCTCAGATGAATGGATTGGACTGCAAGGTTCCTGGAACACTCCCTGTCCTAATGGAACAGAGAAGCCTAAGGATCTGAGTTTGAGTCCCTAACATCCATGTAAAAGCCTAGTGTGGTGGCCTGTCTGTAACTCCAGCACAACTCTCAGTGGATTTTGATCAAGTGTGTCCTATTCTCATATCCATTTATTTTTACTGAGGAATTATTTTAAAAAAAATTTTTTTGTTAATTTTTATTTTGGTGTGTGTGTGTGTGTGTGTGTGTGTGTGTGTGTGTGTGCGCGCACATGGCATGTTATGTTTTATAATGTAATGCAGTGGTAGCTGGAACAACTTGGCAGGCTGGCCAAGGTATCCCACTGAGGACTCACGCCATGTGACAGGCCAAGTATAAAAGAAAGTTTATTGAGAGGAAGGAAGCATGGGCTTGGAAAGGGGTAGAGGCAGATAAAGGGAGTAGGAGAGGACAGAAAAAGAAGAAGAGAGAGGAGGAGGATGGTTGGTAACATGTGCGAACAGAGAGAGGGAGAGAAAGCAGAGAAAGAAAGAGAGAGAAAGAGAGATGGAGAGAGAGGGGGAGGGAGGGAGGGAGGGAGGGAGGGAGGGAGGGAGGAAGGGAGGGAGGGACAGAGACAGTGAGAGAGAGAGAGAGAGAGAGAGAGAGAGACAGAGACACACACAGAGAGAGAGAGAGAGAGAGAGAGAGAGAGAGAGAGAGAGAGAGAGAGAGAGAGAGAGACATGGGGGGCTGGTTCTTAACATTCTCTCTGTAATCTCTTCAGCTCTCAGCAGCAATTATCAGAGATCAGGCTTGGCCGGTACTCTGCTACCCAGTTATTATCAATAGCTTCTAATTGAGGACATGTGTTCATTTCAGCTGGGTTATTGTTTGGTTGATCACGATGAAGAAGCTGAAAGACAGCATCTGGCAGGGTTATTTTCTGAAACCCACCCCTTGGTCCCATCTTCCTTCATAACTGCTTGCACTTGGTATATGACACAGGAGGATAAAGGGAAGTGGGCACCCTAAATGGCAGCTGCTTTTGATGTGCCCGCAGGCTCATAATTTTTTCTTTTTTTTTTTCTTAGATATTTTTTATTTACATTTCAAATGCTATCCCGATAGTTCCCTATACCATCCCCCTGCCCTGCTCCCCTACCCACCCACTCCCACTTCTTGGCCCTGGTGTTCCCCTATACTAGGGCATGTAAAGTTTGCAAGACAAAGGGGCCTCTCTTCCCAGTGATGGCTGACCAAGCCATCTTCTGCTACATATGCAGCTAGAGACAGGAGCTCTGGGGGTTCTGGTTAGTTCATATTGCTGTTCCACCTATAGGGTTGCAGACCACTTCAGCTCCTTGGGTACTCTCTCTAGCTTCTCCATTGGGAGACCTGTGTTCTATTCTATAAATGAATGTGAGCATCCACTTCTGTATTTGCCAGGCACTGGCATAGCCTCACTCAAGATAGCTATATTAGGGTTCTTTCAGCAAAACCTTCTGGCATATGCAATAGTGTCTAGGTTTGGTGGCAGATTATGGGATGGATCCCCGGGTGGGGTAGTCTCTGGATGGCCCATCCTTTCCTGTTAGCTCCGAACTTTGTCTCTGTAACTCCTTCCATGAGTATTTTGTTCGCTATTCTAAGGAGGAATTAAGTATCCACACTTCATTCTTCTTGATTTTCTTCTGTTTTGCAAATTGTATTTTGGGTATTCTAAGTTTCTGGGCTAATATCTACTTATCAGTGAGTGCATATGAAGTGACTTCTTTTGTGACTGGGTTACCTCACTAAGGATGATATCCTCCAGATACATCCATTTGCCCAAGAATTTCATAAATTCATTTTTTAATAGCAGAACAGTACTCCATTGTGTAAATGTACCACATTTTCTGTATCCATTCCTCTGTTGAGGGATATCTGGGTTGTTTCCATCTTCTGGCTATTATAAAAAAGGTTGCTATGAACATAGTGGAGTATGTGTTCTTCTTACCACTTGGAACATCTTCTGGGTATATGCCCAGTAGAGGTAATGCTGGATCTTTCAGTAGTACTATATACAATTTTCTGAGGAACCATCAGACTGACTTCCAGAGTGGTTGAATAAGCTTCCAATCCCACCAGCAAAGGAGGAGTGTTCCTTTTTCTCCACATCCTCTCCAGCATCTGCTGTCACCTCAATTTTTGATCTTAGCCATTCTGACTGGTGTGAGGTGGAATCACAAGGTTGTTTTGATTTGCATTTCCCTGATGATTAAGGATGTTGAACATTTTTTCAGGTGCTTCTCAGACCTTTGGTATTCCTCACTTGAGAATTCTTTGTTTAGCTCTGCATGTCATTTTTAATGGGGTTATTTGATTTTCTGGAGTCCAGCTTGTTGAGCTCTTTGTATTTATTGAATATTAGTCCCCTATTAGATTTAGGATTGGAAAAACTCCTTTCCCAATCTGTTGGTGGCCTTTTTGTCTTATTGACAGTGTCTTTTGCCTTACAGAAACTTTGCAATTTCATGAGGTCCCATTTGTCAATTTTTGATCTAACAGCACAAGCCATTGCTTTTCTGTTTAGGAATTTTTTCCCAGTGCCCATATCTTCGAGGGTTTTCCACACTTTCTCCTCTATAATTTTCAGTGTCTCAGGTTTTATGTGGACTTTTTTGATCCACTTAGACTTAGGCTTTGTACAAGGAGAAAGGAATGAATCAATTTGTGTTCTTCTACATGATAACCTCCAGTTGTTCCAACACCATTTGTTGAAAATGCTATCTTTTTTCCACTGGATAGTTTTAGCTCCCTTGTCAAAGATCAACTGACCATAGGTGTATGGATTCATATCTGGGTCTTCAATTCTATTCCATTGATCTACCTGTCTGTCGCTGTACCAGTACCATGCAGTTTTTATCACAATTGCTCTGTAGTACAGCTTTAGGTCAGGCATGGTGATTCCACCAGAGGTTCTTTTATTGTTGAGAAGAGTTTTTGCTATGCTAGGTTTTTTAGTATTCTAGATTAATTTACAAATTGCCCTTTCAAACTCAGTGAAGAATTGAGTTGGAATTTTGATGGGGATTGTATTGAATCTGTACATTGCTTTCCGCAGGATAGCCATTTTGACTATATTAATCCTGCCAATACATGAGCATGGGAGATCTTTCCATCTTCTGAGATCTTCTTCAATTTCTTTCTTCAGAGACTTGAAGTTCTTATCATACAGATCTTTTACATCCTTAGTTTGAGTCACACTAAGGTATTTTATATTGTTTGTGACTATTGTGAAGGGTGTTGTTTCCCTAATTTCTTTCTCAGCCTGTTTATCCTTTGTGTAGAGAAAGGCTATTGATTTGTTTGAGTTAATTTTATATCCAGCTACTGTATTTAAGCAGTTTAACAGGATTAGGAGTTCTCTAGTAGAATTTTTAGGGTCACTTATATATACAATCATATCAGCTGCAAATAGTGATATTTTGACTTCTTCCTTTCCAATTTGTATCCTCTTGATCTCTTTTTGTTGTCAAATTGCTCTAGCTAGGACGTCATGTAGTATATTGAATAGATAGGGAGAAAGTGGGCAGCCTTGTCTAGTCCCTGATTTTAGTGGGATTGCTTCGAGTTTCTCTCCATTTAGTTTGATGTTGGCTACTGGTTTGCTGTATATTGCTTTTACTATGTTTAGATATGGGTCTTGAATTCCTGATCTTTCCAAGACTTTTATCATGAATGGGTATTGGATTTTGTTACATGTTTTCTCAGTCTCTGAGGAGATGATCATGTGCTTTTTGTCTTTGAGTTTGTTTATATAGTCAATTACTTTGATGTAGTTCCATACATTAAACCATCCCTGCATCCCTGGGATGAAACCTACTTGGTAATGATGTATGATAATTTTGATGTGCTCTTCGATTCTGTTTGTGAAGATTTTATTGAGTATTTTTGCATTGATATTCATAAGAGAAATTGGTCTGAAATTCTCTTACTTTGTTGGTTCTTTGTGTGGTTTAGGTATCAGAGTAATTGTGGCTTCATAGAATGAATTGGGTAGAGTACCTTCTGTTTCTATTTTGTGAAATAGTTTGAGGAGAGTTGGAATTAGGTCTTCTTTGAAAGTCTGATAGAATTCTGCACTAAACCAATCTGGTCCTGGACTTTTTTTTTGGTTGGGAGACTATTGATGACTGCTTCTATTTCTTTAGGGGAAATGAGACTGTTTAGATCATTAAACTGATCCGGATTTAACTTTGGTACCTGGTATCTTCTGGGAAGTTGTCCATTTCATCCAGGTTGTCCAGTTTTGTTGAGTATGGCCTTTTGTAGTAGGATCTGATGATGTTTTGGATTTCCTCAGGTTCTGTAGTTATGTCTCCTTTTTCATTTCTGATTTTGTTAATTAGGGCACTGTCCCTGTGCCCTCTAGTGAGTCTGGCTAAGGGTTTATCTATCATGTTGATTTTATCAAAGAACCAGCTCCTGATTTGGTTGATTCTTTGAATAGTTCTTTTTGTTTCCACTTGGTTGATTTCAGCCCTGAGTTTGATTATTTCCTGCCTTCTACTCCTCTTGGGTGAATTTGCTTCCTTTAGTTCTAGAGCTTCTAAGTGTGCTGTCAGGTTGCTAGTGTATGCTTTCTCTAGTTTCTTTTGGAGGCACTCAGGACTATAAGTTTTCCTCTTACGACTGCCTTCATTGTGTCCCATAAGTTTGGGTATGTTGTATCTTCATTTTCATTAAATTCTAAAAAGGTTTTAATTTCTCTCTTTATTTCATCCTTGACCAAGGTATAATTGAGTAGAGTGTTGTTCAGTTCCCACGTGAATGCTGGCTTTCTATTATTTATGCTGTTATTGAAGATCAGCCTTAGTCTGTAGTGAGCTGATAGGATGCATGGGATAATTTCAATATTTTTCTATCTTTTGAGCCCTGTTTTGTGACTGATTATATGGTCAATTTTGGAGGAGGTACCATGCTGTGCTGAGAAGAAGGTATATCCTTTTGTTTTAGGATAAAATGTTCTGTAGATATCTATTAAATCCATTTGTGTCATAACTTCTGTTAGTGTCCATGTTTCTCTGTTTAGTTTCTGTTTCCAGGATCTGTCCAATGGTGAGAGTGGGGGGTGGAAGTCTCCCTCTATTATTGTGTGAGGTGCAATGTGTGCTTTGAGCTTTACTAAAGTCTCTTTAATGAATGTGGCTGCTCTTGCATTTGGAGCATAAATATTAAGAATTGAGAGTTCTGCTTGGTATATTTTACCTTTGATATGTATGAAGTGCCCCACCTTGTCTTTTTTTGATAACTTTGGGTTGGAAGTCAATTTTATTCGATATTAGAATAGCTACTCCAGCTGTTTCTTAGGACCATTTGCTTGGAAAACTGTTTCCCAGTCTTTCTTTCTTTCTGAAGTAGTGTTTGTCTTTTTCCCTGAGGTGGGTTTCCTGCAAGCCGCAAAATGTTGGGTCTTGTTTGTGTAGCCAGTCTGTTAGTCTATGTCTTTTTATTGGGGAATTGAGTACATTGATGTTAAGAGAAATTGAAGAAAAGTAATTGTTGCTTCCTGTTATTTTTGTTGTTAAAGTTAAGATTCTGCTCTTGTGGCTTTCTTCTTTAGCCCTGCTGAATAATTACTTTCTTGCTTTTTCTAGGGTATAATTTCTGGCTTTGTGTTTGTGTTTTCCCATTATTATCCTTTGAAGGTCTGGATTCCTGTAAAGATAGAGTGTGAATTTGTTTTTGTCATGGAATACTTTGGTTTCTCCATCTATGGTAATTGAGAGTTTTGTTGGGTATAGCAGCCTGGGCTGGCATTTGTGTTCTCTAAGGGTCTGTATAACATCTATCCAGGATCTTCTGTCTTTCATAGTCTCTGGTGAGAATTCTTATGTAATTCTAATAGGCCTGCCTTTATATGATACTTGACCTTTTTCCCTAACTGCTTTTAATATTCTGTCTTTATTTAGTGCAATTTTTGTTCTGGTTATTATGCGTCTGGAGGAATTTCTTTTCTGGTCCAGTCTATTTGGTGTTCTGTAGGCTTCTTGTATGTTCACGGGCATCTCTTTCTTTAGGTTTGGGAAGTTTTCTTCTATAATTTTGTTGAAGAGATTTGCTGGCCCTTTAAGTTGAAAATATCCATTCTCATGAACCTTTATTATCTGTAGGTTTGGTCTTCTCATTTTGTCCTAGATTTCCTGGATGTTTTGAGTTAGGATCTTTTTGCATTTTGCATTTTCTTTTATTGTTGTTCCCATGTTCTCTGTGGAATCTTCTGCATCTGAGATTCTCTCTTGTATTCTGTTGCAGATGCTCACATCTATGGTCCCTGATTTTTTTCCTTAGGGTTTTTATCTCCAGAGTTATCTCACTTTGGATTTTCTTTATTGTTTTTACTTCCCTTTTGAGGTCCTTGATTTTTTTTTTTCAATTCCATCCCCTGTTTGGTTGTGTTTTCCTGTAATTCTTTAAGGGACTTTTGTGTTTCCTTTTTAAGTTCTTCTACCTGTTTAGAAGTGTTTTCCTATGGTTCTTTAAGGACTTCTACATGTTTAGTAGTGTTCTCCTGTATTTCTTTAAGTGAGTTATTAATGCCCTTCTTAAGGTCCTCTACCAGCATCATGAGATATGATTTTAAATCTGCATCTTGCTTTTTTTTTGGTGTCTGGGTGTATCCAGGACTGGCTGAGGTAGGAGTGCTGGGTTCTGATGATGGTGAGTGGTCTTGGTTTCTGTTGGCAAGATTCTTATGTTCGCCTTTTGGCATATGGTAATCTCTGGTGTTAGTTGTTATAGTTGTTTCTGCCTGAAGCCTGTGATTCTGTTAGCCTCTGTCAGCTGTCCTGGGAGTCCAGCTCTCTCCTGAGTCTCAGTGTGGTCAAAGTACTCTCTTCAGGCAAGCTCTCCTCTTGCAGGAAAGGTGCACAGAGGTCTGGCATTCAGACCTGCCTCCTGACTGAAGATGAAGGCCTGAAAAGAGCCTGTCCCAGAAGATGGGTTACCTCTGTATTCAGTGTGCTCACCTGCACAGACTGGTCTGTGATGGACCCAAGACACAAGATAGTTCCCTCACCTGCTCTTTGGGTCACAGCCCTCCCAGGCAGCCACCTCTCCTCTGGTAGGGAAGTTGCCTGTATGTCTGGATCTCGAAATATGGGTCTGTCCTAGAAGCTGTGTCTCTTCTGCCTGTCCCAGAAGCTGTGTCTCTTCTGCAGTCTGCTTGCTCACCCTCTGCAGTCGGCAAGTTGATCTGTGCAGACTGGTCTCAGAGGGACCCAGGAGACAAGATCCAATATATATATATATATATATATATATATTTCAAAAATACATGAAAAAATAGCCACAAACTCAGTAATTAACCCGTAGTTTAGGCAGGGTTTGTCAGGCCTGTTTTGTATCCACTCTAGGTAGTGTTTGTTAGTATGACTTGGCTGGGACTGAAGAAACCAGTTCCTGAGTTGTGTGATTCCTATGACTAGATATGTTATGCATCCAACGGATCACTGTGTATCTGACAGGGCTCTTCAGGAAAACTCTGTTTGGATTAATTTAGAGCTAGAGATCTTAATTCCAAAATAGAAATTCCAAGAGACAAAAGCTACAAAGCTTGGCCCATTGTGTTGTCACAGTGTCCCCTCTTGTGCTTTACAGAAAGCTGCTGTCTCGATTCAGAGATGGGACATGTACCACACACTTCCTGAAGAGGAATGAAAGACTGAAGAACCAAATAACATCTGCTGTTTGGAAAATTAATTTACACCTTATTGAAATGAGGTCTTAATAAACAACTCAAGCTGCTCCCACCCCCTTTGCTCTTTCTGCATCTGCCTCTGAAATAATAGGACAATGTGTGTGCACCACCATGCCTAGGTTAAAATACAAATTTTAAATGACAGGTTGACATGATATCACTGAGCTTAAGAGTAACACAGTAAATGGCACTAGTACCCAATGATCCTCTATTTTAAATACACACACATGTATGCACATAGAGACAGATGTGTACACATGCATGCATACATATAAACAC
The DNA here is from genome assembly GCA_902729485.2 of Mus minutoides. NCBI lineage: Eukaryota > Metazoa > Chordata > Mammalia > Rodentia > Muridae > Mus > Mus minutoides. The sequence continues at coordinate 271,810 of LR750072.1, forward strand.
AGACATATAAACATATGTGTACATACATATGGACACAGACATAAATATACACATATTCATGCATAGACATATATAAACATATAAACATATATGCATATGCATATGTGCCAATACATACATATGCACACAGACACAGGAACTACACATACTCACACATATAGATATACATATTTATACATGCACACACATACACACATGTAGACACAGACATATTCACACACACAGTCATCTATACACATACATATAAGCACATACACACAAATAGATACAGACACATATTAACACATGCACAGATAGACACACACCCATATGCACACACATAGACAAAAAGAGACACATATATAAATAGGCATATATACACTTACATTGGTTGTTCCTGGTTTTTTGTTTCTTTTTTTTTTCTAGATATTGAAATTGGGTTTTGTGCTAATTATATTTTAAAGTTTGTTTTTTCGCTTGTTTGCTTGCTTAAATTCTACCTTTCCACACACAGATTTTACCTATCTCTAGTCCTTATTTTTCTTCCAGTGCTATACTTTAGTTCCTTAGTTCATTATGTATGTTGTTTTCCACTCCTGTAGCCTGGGTGCCAACCTTTTTGGAAAGTTCTCAAGCTCTCAACTTGAAAGAAGTTTCTCTTTTTGGTGCTGCCAATAGATTTGGGGTGTTCCTTATCAAATGAGTCATTATAGCTCCCTGGGTTCAGACTGCAAGCCTGGCTTTTTCATTGGACTACAAGGTGTAAAAACACTTGTCTATTTGGCATTCCCAGAACAGAGATTGTTCCATTGTTCTCAACAATGTTTCTCAAAAGACTGTTTCACTGTTGGCACTAAACACTCTTTTAGAGTGTCTTGGCATTTTGTGTGTAAGTCAAGATTGTTAAAACTTGACCCTAACACCACCATCTCCTAAGTGGAGTGATGCAGGTTTCTTTACTAACACTAAAAGACTTTGGAAAACCATGTTCTTCTACTGTAGATGTTTCCTAAAATATGTAAAAGGAACTTAAATGGAGCCACCATACAATGGGGAAGACAATGTCTCAACTAGATAGTACATGCTACCAAGTACGATGAATGAGTTGCATCATTTTCAGTCATTGGACAAGGGTGTCCTTTAGACACACCCACAAGGATTACAGGCTATTGCCAAGGCTATTGATTATACCTCAAAATCTGGTAGTAAGACCCTATTGCTATAGACACATCATCAATATGGAGAAATTGAGCTGGTGCCTAACTAGGAGGTTTATCTCTAATTCTATTGTTCATAGGGCTGGAAGGTACTATGAATGCTAAATGGGGGGGGGAATAATTAATCTTATCCACCTCTGAACCTTTGACCTACAAGAGCAACCTTCCTGCAAAATATACTGATGTAATCGTGGCACGGATGTTATGGAATAATTATCAGTTTTTTTTTGTTTTTTTTTTACTGGATTTAAAGCATACTCCAAGAGATGGAATATATATACCTGACACTATTCAAATGGCCAAGAATATGACTAGATATATGTTATTGGGGGGGGGGGGACCTACCACTATTATTCTGCTAAGGCTGCATAGCAATAAAATTAGTACTAATGACATACTGATATACTCATAGATCAGTGTTCAGACCTCATGAAAGAAGTTTCTTCTTGCAGTAGAGAACCACAGATGCATAGCAGGGCAATGTGCAGAGAATAAGACTTTAGAGTTCCGGGTCACTGTTGATAGTCTCAACCTGTGGCAGGAACTTCTTTACCCTTTCCTGTAACTTAAAGGCTGCACAGACTTATGGTGCCTGAGATTTGAAGATGAGTTCCCAGAAAGGAAATGTGACTCAGTCTCAGCCTCAGAGGCACCAGAATACATTCTACCTTCAAGAATGGCAAGTTTGATAAAAGAGTTCAGACCAAGAAAATTAATACAAAACTTCATTACGGAGTATGTCAATGCTGCAAAGAAGTTCTTGAATGGTGTGTAAAATTCAGCAAACACAAACCACTGTTAAATCTTAAGAAGTATGTTAATGTTTACAAAAGACAGTAAAGGACTTTTACCACATAATGTGAAGATCATGTGACTGTGAACTTGAAGTTTGTGCAAAATGTGGAAAGAAAGAAAAGATCGTTATTCCATTTAATAAAGAACCAGAAACTTAGGGTTCCTTCCTATCTGTGCCAGTATGGGCTGCCTTAGGCTGGAACTCCAAGGACAGTCCCATCGTCCCCAGAAGACTCTCCACTCTCCAACCACCCTAGCATGCCCAGGATCTTAGGATCATTGGTGAGTGGAACACAACATCTGTTTCAACACAACTGGTAGTTCCTGGAGCCAGCAGGAGCAGGGACACAGGAACCCCACCCAACCAGTGGCTCTGGTTCCTTCCAGGTTTCTTCTATCTTGGTTTCAATCTTAGAAGACAGCCCCACAGTCCCCAGAGGATGTACCACTTCCAGGCACTCTTAAGATCCTAGGAACTTGGTCACATCATGATCTCAGGGTCCCAGAGGAAGCTTGATGCCAAGAACTCTGACACACCCAGAATCTCAGGATTGCAGGATCCCAGAATCACAGGGTCATAGAGAAAACTGGACTCTGAGGAGCTTTGACTCAACTGGGATAACAGGAAGGACAGGTTCCAATCAGATATATCGAAAGCAGGGAGCACTTGAGATAATCAGATGGCCGGAGGCAAGCAAAAAAGAATATAAGCAACAGAAACCAAGGTTACTTGGTATCATGAGAACCCAACTCTCCCACCATAGCAAGTCCTGGATATACCATCACACCAGAAAAGCAGGATATGGAACTAAAGTCACTTCTCATAATGATGATGGAGGACTATAAGAAGGAAATAAATAAAAAAAAGAAGGAAATAAATAACTCCCTTAAAGAAATACAAGAGAACACAGGTAAACAGATAAAAGCTCTTAAAGAGGAAACATAAAAATCCCATAAAGAATAACAGGAAAACATATACAAACAGGTGAAAGAATTGAACAAAACTATCCAGGATCTAAAAATGAAAGTAGAAACAATAAAGAAATCACAAAAGGAGACAACTCTGGAGATAGAAAACCTAGGAAAGAAGTCAGAAGCCATAGATACAAGCATCACCAACAGAATATAAAAGATAGAAGAGAGAATCTCAGGTGCAGAAGATAACATTGAAAAAATTGATACAACAGTCAAAGAAAAATGGGAAATGCCAAAAGATCCTAACCCAAAACATCCCAGAAATCTAGGACACAATGAGAAGACTGAACCTAAGGATAATGGGTATAGAAGAGAAGGAAGATTTCCAACTTAAAGGGCCAGTAAATATCTTTAACAAAATTATAGAAGAAAACTTCCTCAACCGAAAGAAAGAGATGCTCATGCACATTCAACAAGCCTACAGAACTCCAAATAGTTTGGACCAGAAAAAAATCCTCCTATCACATAATAATCAAAACACCAAACACACAAAAGAAAGAAATAATATTAAGAGCATTAAAGGAAAAAGGTCAAGTGACATAAAAAGGTAGACCTATCAGAATTACAAAAGACTTCTCACCAGAGACTATGAAAGCTAGAGGATCCTAGGCATATCTCATACAGACCCTAAGAGAACACAAATGCCAGACCAGGCTACTTTACCCAGCACAACTCTCAATTACCATAGTTGGAGAGACCAAGGTATTCCATGGCAATACCAAATTTAAAAAAATATCTTTTCACAAATTCAGCCCTTCAAAGGATAATAAAGGGAAAACTCCAACACAATGAGGGAAACGACACTCTAGAAAAAGCAAGAAAGTAATGTTTCAAAAAACCTAAATGAAGATAGTCACATGAACCGAATTCCATCTCTAACAACAAAACTAATAGGAAACAATAATGACTATTCCTTAATATCTTTCAATATCAATGGACTCAATTCCCCAATAAAAAGACATCGACTAACAAACTGGTTACATGAACAGGACCCAATATTTTACTGCATATAGGAAACCCACCTCAGTGTCAAAGACACTACCTCAGAGTAAAAGGCTGGAAAACAATTTTACAACCAAATGGTCCCAAAAAGCAAACTGAAGTAGCCATTCAAATATCAAATAAAATCGACTTTCAACCTAAACTTATCAAAAGAGATAAGGAAGGACACTTCATACTCATCAAAGGTAAAATGTACCAAGATGAACTCTCAATTCTGAATATCTATGCTCCAAATGCAAGGGCATCCATATTCATTAAAGAAAATTTAATAAAGCTCAAAGCACACATAGCACCACACACAATTATAGGGGGAAACTTCAACACCCCACTCTCAGCAATGGACAGATCATGGAAACAGAAACTGAACAGAGACACAGTGAAACTAAGAGAAAATATGAAACAAATGGATTTAACATGTATCTATAGAACATGTTATCCTAAAATAAAAGGATATATCTTTATCTCAGCACCTCATTGTACCTTCTCCAAAACTAACCACACAATAGGTTACAAAACAGGCCTCAATAGATACAAGAAGATTGAAATAATTCCATGCATCCTATCAGATCACCACAGACTAAGGCTGATCTTCAATAACAACATAAATAATAGAGAGCCCACTTACAAGTGGAAGCTGAACAACACTCTACTCAATGATAACTTGGTCAAGGAAGAAATAAAAAAAGGACTCAGAAGATGTTCCAGCTGGTAAAAAGGACACATGCTCCACTATGTTCCACGCCTTTAATCCTAGCACTCGGGTGGCAGAAGCAGGCAGATTTCTGAGTTTGAGACCAGCCTGGTCTACAAAGTGAGTTCCAGGACAGCCAGGGCTACACAGAGAAACCCTGTCTCCAAAAACCAAAAAAAAAAAAGAACCAGATACCATTTGAATTGTAAATGAAGAAAATATCTAATAAAAAATTGAAAAAAAAAAAAAGGTTTCCAAGGCATGTCAAGAAAACAAAACCACCAGAAACTTAAGAAAAATACTGAAAAATGAAAGTTCTAACCATAGAAGAAGCTGCAGATGGAAGGAAGACAGTGATGAGGACTTAGATGCTGTGTCTGACTTGGATGGAGAGGATGGGGACACTCAGGCCGGACAGCTCTGAGTCAGTTGCAGAGGGAGTCAGAAGAGGCTGTGTTAATCAGCAGAACTGGCTCATGAGCAGCGTCGGTTATTTATAACGTTTGAGTAACAGAATCTTAAAGGTTTTCACAATAACACTTAAGCTGAATATGTGTGGGCACACACATGGCATATTGTATAAAACCTATAGAAATTGTTTAGAAAAACATTATCTAATGTCATATTATTCAGTGTTGAGGATTGGTGATTGTATCAGAACTATGTCATGGAAAACTAAGATGACTTGCTCAGAGTACACTTCTGTAACCTGACCTCGGGTATGTGACTTCTCTAGCAAAAGCCCCCTTACATCATACAAAGCTAAAACGTTTATTTTTACGCACACATACAATCATGTGTGATGATTTTCCATCATAAATGTTTTTATATACTTCATTCCATTTTTTTAACCTTTTCCTAGTTTGGAAATTTATACTTAGAAAAAATGTGTAGACTGTATATCTAGAAAGAAATACAACATTCATCTACTATTCATGTACTATCTAGAAAGGAATACAACATTCATACTGGAGTGGAGATAACTTACAGTATCAGAAGCTCCTGTGATGTTCTCCCTCATAAACTTATTCTTCCCAGAACTCCATCATCCTGAATCATCACTTTATTGCCAATATTTTCACCTGTACGTTAGCATCATGTGATTATTGAAGTCTGTGTCCTTAGGTTTAAAACCCCAAAGCTACAGAAGAGTGGCCAGGTGGTACAATGAACTTTTACTCTAGCTAGATTCACAATTTTAATGGTTTACTATGTTTTCTGTGTGTCTTAATTTCTAGGAATGTATATATGACACACATGTGCATGTACATATGTGTGTATATATTTGCTGAGTCATTGAAATAAATGGGAAACTGTGAAAAAAAAGTTTAGAGCACTCAGCCTTAAATGGGGTGTCTACCCTCAGGGACCAAGTAGTTGTACAAAAGAGAAGGCAAAATGACTGTAAAAGACAGAGCCAGTGGAAAACACCAAGGAAACAATATCTTCTAGAATCAATAGAACTGATGCACATATGAATTCACAAAGTCTTTGAACCAATGCACAAGATCTGTATAGGTTTTAGCCAGACAGTGTTCCAGCATGGTGAAGGGAACGTAGATACACAAAGTCCCAACCATAACCAAAAAGCTAATTTATTTTTTACTTAAAAAAAAAAAATGAACACACTGTAGCTGTCTTCAGACACATCAGAAGAAGGCACCGGATCCCATTAAAGATGATTGTGAGCCACCATGTGGTTGCTAGGAATTGACTGAACTCAGGACCTCTGGAAGAGCAGTCAGTGCTTTTAACCACCAAGCCAAATACCCCAAAATCTACTTTTAATCTATGCCTGCTGGGAAATGGAAAATCAGGTTTCTCCAGTGAAGTGATAAGGATGATATCAACCATGTTCTAAAGCAGCACTCTAGACAAAGCAGACCATGTGCCCTCCCCCCACCCCGTGTGTGTGTGTGTGTGTGTGTGTGTGTGTGTGTGTGTGTGTGTGTGTGCTTTTTGTTATGGTTATGTATTATTTTGTTGTTTGGTTTGGTTTGTCTTTTGCCTTTTGGGGTTTGTTTCATTTTGTTGGGTTTTTGTTTGTTTGTTTGTTTGTTTTTGTTTCTGTTTGGGAGAGATAGAAAGAGCATGAAGTTGGGTGGACAAAGACATGAGGAAATTTGAAGTGACTTGGGGAGGGGAAATAATATGATCAAAACACATTATAAGAAAGTTCTAAAAATAAATTTTAAATGTAATAAAGATTCGAACTCAAAATTTCAAAAAGCAGAAAGCATGAAAGGAAAAGTTCACCCAAGCTCTCTGAACGGTGGCTGTGAACAAGGGCTTAATGTGCTAAGGACAGTTGTATTAGGTCTGTATTCCATGCAACATTTCTCTATGGTATTCCATACGCAATGAAATAGGAACTTTCATCATGCCTCATTTATCTCTGTTGGTCCCCTGGACATTTGGAAGCAGGATGTATCAGCTATGCTCAAATTGATCACAACTGATTTAATTCCAAACAAATACCACCAATCTCTCTTTTAATGCCTTGCAGAGAATGTTTGCAAATTAAGCATGCAATAGCGCACGTTTGAAAGAGAAATAAATGTAAGATTTAGTGATGCCATCTTACTGTCTTATCAACTGAATTTAAGATGTACATTACTTCTGCTTCTTAGGCACAGGAATCAATGAATGGAAGTCTCATATTAAAAGGCGAGGGTGAGGCATATTGTCTTTTATTTTAGAGAGTGAAGATGGCTAACTTGGGAGGAAGAGCCTTGCTCACACTTTAGAAACCTTGACCAGGAGTCTGAGGCCTCCAAAGAGAGAATCACTGGACATTTTGTTGTTGTTGTTGTTGTTGTTGTTTTGGAGACAGGGTTTCTCTGTGTAGCCCTGACTGTCCTAGAACTCACTCTGTAGACCAGGCTGGTCTCAAACTCAGAAATTCACCAGCCTCTGCCCCCAAGTGCTGTGATTAAAGGTGTGCGCCACCACGCACGGCTTATCACTGGAATTTAACTTCTGCACAATTTTACTACAAATTCAGGCATGGGCTGTAAAGACTGAGTCCAGTGCATTGTGTCCCAGCTCTCAAGAAGCTCTGGCCAACAACTAAGGAGGGAGACACAAGTTGAAGGGTAGAGTAGATGACACAACCCTTCAGGGACATAAACATTTGAAAGCCAAAGCTTGTACCTGAGCTACTTCACATGCCATTTAAATCCTCTCTGCTTCAGTTTTCTCCTCTGTACAATAATGTTGATCATGGCAAGGACTAACATAATTAGGAGTGCCCATCTTATGCCTCTTTGATGCTTGCTGTTGCAAGGAATGCACTGCAGGTGGTCAGTGATTGATGGGTGATTTCGTGTTGATAGAAAGTGTTTAAGCGTGCTGTTTGGCACATACTAAGGATTCAATAAATGTCTGTCGTTAAGATACAGTTACCAGAATTGTGTAGTCATGGCAACATCAGAGCTATGTAATGGCAATAGTAGTCACTAGTGGTAATAGTAACAAGAATAGAAGCATGAAGCCATGCCTAGCTAGGAGCACAGATGAATACAGCTACAAAGATGAGTTGGCCACATGATAGGAGTATATGGAACAAAACAGCAAGGAATTTTTCCTTATTAATTAGGGCAGGCACTACTGAAATCTTCCAACTAAGAAGACACACAATGACAGCATGATAAAGTGGACTAGGAAGCAAAAACTTCTTAGAGGCTACAGGGAAAGTGTGTTTTCTGAACACAGTAGTGAAGTTGCACACATGAGCTCCCAGCATGTTCAAGACCTGAGAAAGCTGAAGACAGACAAAACTCTCAGCATGGAGAACAGGTGGGACATGAAGTTCTACCACAAGCTTGGGGAGGAAGAGTCAGTTTTCTTTAAAGAATGTTACCTCTGGTAAGAATGCCAATGGAGTTTATGAATAGCACATCTTGCTAGATGGAAGGAAGGAAGGAAGGAAGGAAGGAAGGAAGGAAGGAAGGAAGGAAGGAAGGAAGGAGGGAAAGGGAAGGAGGGAGAGGGAGAGAGAGAGAGAGAGAGAGAGCACAAACTCAGGTAGGTAGGTAAGGTGGTTAGACTTTAGAGGAGTTAGTGGAGTGTAAACATGATAAAAATACAGAGTGAACATCCACTTCTGTAGTTGCCAGGCACTGGCATAGCCTCACAAGAGACAGCTATATCAGGGTCCTTTCCAGAAAATCTTGCTGGCATAGGCAATATTGTCTGCCTTTGGTGGCTGATTATGGGATGGATCCCCCAGTGGGGCAGTCTCTGGGTGGTCCATACTTTTGTCTCAGCTCCAAACTTTGTCTCTGTAACTCCTTACATGGGTATTTTGTTCCCTATTCTAAGGAGGAATGAAGTATCCACGTGCTGGTCTTTCTTCTTCTTGATTTTCTTGTGTTTTGCAAATTGTATCTTGGGTATTCTAAGTTTCTGGGCTAATATCCACTTATCAGTGAGTGCATATCAAGTGAGTTCTTTTGTGATTGGATGGAACACAGGTCCCCCAATGGAGGAGCTAGAGAAAGTACCCAAGGAGCTGAAGGGGTCTGCAACCCTATAGGTAGAACAACAATATGAACTAACCAGTACCCCCAGAGCTTGTGTCTCTAGCTGGGTATGTAGCAGAGGATGACCTAGTCAGCCATCATTGGGAAGAGAGGCCCTTGGTCTTGCAAACTTTATATGCCCCAGTACAGAGGAATGCTAGGGCCAAGTGGGAGTGGGTGGATAGGGGAGTAGGGCAGGGGGAGGGTATAGGGGACTTTTGGGATAGCATTTGAAATGTAAATGAAGAAAATATCTAATAAAAATTGAAAAAAATACAGTGTATAACTCTCAATGAACCAATAAAAATAAGCCAAAAAGGAAAGTGGTAAAAACAGAGGTATTGATTTGATCCATTACATTTGTCTAGGTGGTGTACTTAGAACAGATCTGAATTATAGGCAAGGGAGGTGAGCAGGAAAGAACAGGTGAGGAAAGGAATTTATAACTTGAATTAACAGTATCGATTATACAGAGACAACATGGGTCAAACAAGAACCAAATGACCTGAAAACCAAAAGGTTGGAAAATATGCTATGACATCATCAGAAATGAAAATGGCAGGCATTTGGGAAAGACAATTGCTTTGCTTCAGCTCGTACATTTGTGCCAATGAGATAAACGCCAGTTAGAAGTCACCATGAGCATCTGGAGATTCAAGTGTGGAGTCTTCTTAGAACAGAAGGGATTTTTTCTTTCTAAAAAGGGAACTAGAAGTATCTATGACATTATGAAGTGAAAGGGGCTGGAGAGAACACGGTGAAGAGGGAAAGATCCCTATGTAATGGCAGGAGGAGCAGTGCTGATGAAGTCAGAAGGGTATAAGGAGACAAGTCCATGCTATGCACTACAGGACAAATAGCTGTATTGCAAAGCTGACAACTGGATATTGTGTCCTGTTCACAAAGGGTGGTGAAAGTCATAGCTCTTCTCTGGAAACAAGTGTCATGGAACTTGGTGACTAGCTTGACATCTGACCCTCTAAATTCCCATTTGAATCTAGTATCTTGTCTTTCAAAGAGAGCTTTGTGTTTGTTAGAATTCACCTAGTATCAATCAATGCTTACCTAACCATGTGTGTGCCTGTATATAGTGTTTGTTAACAAAGAATTTAAGATATATAGTGTAATCACATTAATGATTCATCTTCCAGTTCTGTCCTCCATATGTTATATATGCTTCTTACCTAAGACCAAAAATCAAAACAAGTAAAATTCCTAAGGTCAACCCCTTAAACAGGAAGGGTCACTGAGCAATGGAGTGTTTACATCACACACCAATTATTACAGATAAATCTTGCTTAGGACACCAACTTATAGACCAACTTCTGGCAAGAAGAAAAGAATAGCTATGGTTGACTGAAAGGGCAACCAGATTTGACTGTGGGCCCGGGTAACCTCCTGGCAACCCAAGACCAGTTTTTTTTCTCTTAGTCAGATGAGGAAAATCTGGTATAAGTTTGGAAAATAACAACTACAAGCTATACAACAATATAAAGTTAGAATTCCTATGTTTGACCCTAAGCATATGTGTCATTCAGCTAGAGTGGATTATAGACATGGACATACAAGGGCTATATCCCAGAAACTAGTGCTATCCCTGAAGTTGCTGTGGCAACCTGGATACACAAAGAGGAAAAGCATAGTTTGTTTTCTCATTGCCATTTCTCACTCTGCTTAACTAATGATTTGTTTTTTATTCATTTTTGATTTCTTTGTTTTCTTTTATGTGCCCAAATGTTTTGCCTCCATGTATGCATTTTCACCACATGTGTGCCTGGTGCCCTCAGAGGTCACAAGAGGCCATCAGATCTGCTTGGAACTGGTGAAATGGATGGTTGTTAACTACCATGTTGAGGTACCAGCCTGGTTTGGATACCCTTAGGGTATCCAAGCACTGTTTTATACCAGGCCAGAATGAAGGGAAGGAAGCTTATCTGATTGGGTAGGTTCATAGGATATTGGCCAGCTTGAGTGCGAGACAGAAATAGCCTTCTCCAAGATGGTTTTCAGTGAAACATCTCTCCTTTATTGGTGGTAACAAGGGTTATATAGACCTTGGGGAGTGGGTATGGGGTTTTCAAGATGACTTTACATTATCAGTTGATACCAAGGTACTGGAAATGCTTCATTTGCATGAAGAAGAATTCCAAATGTTTGCTGGACATGTCTTTATAGGGAGAGAGGAAATTAAACCTGTAATTTGACAACTAGGCGTACGTGACTACCTCAAGATGTCAAGGGGAATATAGGCTACCTGCACTGGGACAAGCAGATCCAGAGCAAGAAAGGATCAGCCCTAACTCCAGATGGTCTCAGGATGAGATTTTCAGGGCTTTGGACCCATCTTTTTCTCACACTTGCTCTGGACTGGTTCTCACAGTCAGGTGGCTGTCATATGCCACATCGATGCTGGGAAATGAACTTGGATCCTCTGAAAGGTCAGCCAGTGCTCTTAACTACTGAGCCTTCTCTCAATTCCCTTAACAAAACAATGTTTATTCGTGCATAACGGCAGGTCCCACCTCTCTGTCACACCAAGGACTGTGTCACTCTCACTCTGGATCCAGATAATTTCATGATGGGGCATAGGGACCATTTTACCTTGTGACACAGACAGTTCCACCCAGTCACCATATCCATGTTTCATCTGCCCAATGAACAAGACTCCCACATTTATTCTGTTTATCCTGTCTAAAGTTTCTCTCCGCTACCAGAATCCCAGGTACATCAATTATTTCACATTTGTCACCACTTCTCCACCTTTGCCTCTGCCATTTGAACCCCCAGATTTAATTGCTAATGATACCCTAATCATATCCATTCTTGATAGTAGTTAATGGCTTTTAAATAAGTGTAGATAGACATAGGCAGCATGCCTAAATCTTGTCTGTTAAACAACATTGGCCTCTAACCCACAAGTTCTTTCAGTTGGTCTCTGGCTGGAGTCAATTATTTAATTTAAATACAGAGTTTTCTTGCTATAAAAATCAGAACTAGCCAATGAGGGGTTCTCCAGGATGTTCTGATGTACTACATGTAAATGAGGAGTTAGAAGCAAAATGGGTGAAAAGAAATTCAATCATAAATTCTATCTCTGGTTATAGCTGAGTCACTATATATCATGAATAGTTATTTACAATAAAATTAATTCAGAAGCATATGTTTCTCTCAAAATTAGAATTTTACTCTTATTTTGTAGTAACACTTTAGTATGAGTTGGTTTGTCAAATGGTCAAGCCAGTTGCTCTTCAGTCAATGTAGAGAAAGAAGCTAAGAAAGAGTTCAAAGCCTCTTCCAGCTGCTTCTTCATTCCTCTTGAGTACAGCCCTGGATTGTAGACCTCTGGGCAAAAGGCGGCTGATCCCATACTCTGCTTACTTTGTAGGAAGAAGCCCATTGTCATCCATCCTTCACAGCATAGATCATTTTACCCATGACCAACAAAAAAAATCCTATCCTCTAGAACCCAAGAGGCATTTCTTACACCTTGCTGATATCAATGGTAATCATCAACTTTGTGCGGTGGGCATTTATATGTGTGCATTATTATTTACATATATGCAGACACTTCTTTGTAGCATTATCAGCCCTATGAGACTATTGCAAGCAGAATTTTTATGTAATTCTACTTTATTATCCTCACACTGTCTTATATTTATGCTTTCTCAACATGTCTCAATTGATCAGCTAAATAAGTGATATTTGAGAACCCTACCTATTTCAAATTTTGTTTCTTTTGATTCATCTTACTTATAATTTTGTTAGAAGTTAAATTTGGACTCACACTCCATTTTGGTTCACATTAGGGGGCATAAAAATGGAACAATATTTTTCTCATTCTTTTAAGATTGTGGAATGAGAAAACATATATACAAGCTACACAATCTGAAAAATCTGACAGAACTCCAAGTTTCCTTCCCTACACTCCCAAACATCTCTGTTAATACTTTTTGTAGTAGATACTTGACAGGCCAAGAAAGAGGGAACCTCAGTTGAGAAATTGCCTCCCTCAGATTAGCCTGTGGGCATGTCTGAAAGGCATTTCCTTGATTGCTAATTGATGTAAGAGGACCCTGGTAGAGTCATCCCTAGGCAGGAGCAGGGAGACAGATATATATTAAAGGTAACTGAGCAAACCAGTAAACAGCACTCCTCCATGGCCTCTGCCATGGTTCCTGCCTCCAGGCTCCTGCAGTACCCTTGCTCATACCTCTGTACCATACCCTTGTATGTACCAAGAGGTGATAGGCTCTAACCTGTGAAGTAATCACTTTACTCCCATAAGTTGCTTTTGGCCATAGCATTTATCCTAGCAGCAGAAACCCAATGGGGATGCTTTTCTTGAACTATATATGTGAGTGGAAATTCAGAAAGTTCATCATAACAAATTCAGAGTGGGGCCATCTGGACGTCCCTGACCATAGGTCAGCTCCATCTCTTGGGAAAAGCATGAGTAGCTTACGTGTGTCTCCCAAGAACTGGGAGATTGTTGGTTCTTATATGACCCTGCTGCAAAAGGGAAGACACTAAGATTCAAGAGGGGAAATCTCATTGAATATTGATGACATCTGGGGGCTGGAGAGATGGCTCAGTGGTCAAGATCACTCACTGCTCTTTCTAGAGGTCCTGAGTTCAATTACCAGCAACCACATGGTGGCTCACAACCATCTGTAATGGAACCTGATGCCCTCTTCTGGTGTGTCTAAAAAGAACAACAGTGCAATTTCATAAAATAAATACATGAATAATTTTTTAAATGATGATTTTTCACAAATTCATTCTGAGATATTTGTTTTTTCTTGAACTGAGATAGTAACACCAGTCATTACTCAGGAGCATTAAAACACTAGTTAACCTAGACAGAAATTATTTCATGACCCCAGTTCAAAATATGCAGTCTGGGGGCCTTATCCTTGCACTCAGAAGCAAAGGCAAGCCTCATTCTTGAAGGTATAATTGTTCCTCTAGACCCTAATCTCTCCTGTGTAATGGGGCATGTGTCTCTCTTCAGTGAGCAGTAAACCTGTAATTCTCTCTAATCCTAAGTGAGGTTTAAAGAGTAGGGTTTCAAATATTCAGTCTCCTATAACCTTCCATGGGCTTTTTATAATCACAGACAACCCACGAGAGTGTGTATAAAAGCAAGAATTTGTATAGTTCATCCCTAAGAAGATGTTGCAGGTGGCATTCATTGTCTAGGTCAACTCTATCATTCAGGAATGCCTAAAAGGAGGTAGGGTTTGGCTGGAAGTCATGACTGCCCCACTGATGTCAGATATATTCAACCCAATTCTACTTGATGGTGTGAAGTGACTATAGTACTATGTTATAAACACATAGCCTTAAGTTTGTAATCACTTAGTACTTAGTGATAAGCATACACTCTGAGAAGAGCATCATTAGCTGATATAGTCACTTTGGGACATCATGCCATGCATTTGTGTATATGGTGCAGATCCATAACTCAATATGGCTACTTGATGCAGGCAAGAATTGTAAATAGGATAAATATGAGGCTGCTGTGAACAGAACACAAAGTACTGTTTCACAGTAAACATTTTTATGAGTAGGACACTTTACCACAGAAAGAATAATTTAACAAATACCTGAAGATATATTTTTTTTACCAGTGTTGTGTTATTTCATGACTCTACACATTTTATTTTTCTAGGACTAAACACATAGTAGTATGTATCTTACACAAGATCACCACAAATGAGTGTGTTACCCATATCTATGAGGGCCAAGTCTCAGTCCTATAGATAATAGGAAATTTTTACTCTGTTTTAATCTTCTGGAAACACTATGATATATGCCATCTGCCACTAGCTGAAACATTATAAACCTGTGGATGACTATGTAGAGTCTATGAAGGAAATTTCTAGGAAAAAAAGCATATTACTATATACTTTAAGCTAATGCAGAAGTCTTAACAATGAAAAATGGAAATTTATGAAATGAGTTTGTTCATATAGTTGTGTGTGTGTGGTTGTGTGTGTGTGTGTGTGTGTGCAGTAATAACAAAAGGAAAAAAAGAGAGAACTGAAAAAATAAATGCTTTAAAAAGTCCTTTGCCCTTGGCAACTTCATAAGCAAAAATGTCAATGTGTTTTGAAATAATGTTTCTATTCTAAACACATTTTTACAAGTCTATTCAAAGCATGTTTTCTCTCCCTCTCAGGGAATTTTAAATCCTAAAACAATCCAAACTTTCCTTTCCTTGGGGAACCAAGAGACACAGATATTTGGAATCTGTGGTTCCCTTATCCAGTCCATCAAACAGAGGGCTTTCTGTGACATGTGAGTTGATCTGTGAACAAATTTACCTTTCTGATTATGATGCTTAAGCAGTTTAATAATGTGTGAATACATTTCCCTAAAGGCTTTGTGTGACAGATCTCAAGTTACTCTTCCTTCAATCTCACCAAGGTAGCAAATGTTCTGTTCTACTTTAGAGGTGAGTCTTTGAAAGTGATGATTGGAATCTCATGTCAATGTGACTTAATAACCACATCAGTGAATGAGGAAGAAGAGAATGTATTTTATCAATAATAAACCACTCTGTTTTACATATATTAGTTCAATATACATCAATGGAATTAAATTTTAAGGAAGGACTACTTACTGAAAGACAGGTGTTATAACTGGAAAGGAAGACAGAATTTGGTTTTAGATTGATCCTTCTGATTTCTACCCTTTGCACAGATTTCTTCCAGCAAGAGATCTCAACCTTGGCTGTTAAGATCATAACCTTGAATGTTTGATCATACTGCTTTCCTAATAAACATTATGTTACTTTCTCAAACTTGGAAAGGGAAGAATTGTTCTGTAGATAATCATAAGTTCAGGGGAAGACTGATTTGGATAGAACTGAGAAAGGAGAGTTACAGAGTCAAAGACAGAGGGACATTTTAGTTCAAGATGAACATCTGACTATTTGATTTAACTATTATGCTCCCAGAACCACCAACTGGGGTGATTAAAAAAATGGGAGAGTGGAAAATGTAAATAGACTGTATAGGCAAGGACACAGAGTAATCATACAAACTGTGGTGGAAGAAAGGCAATGACAGGAAAATTGTAAACTGGTGACTTGATGCTCACAAGAGAACCGTGTAGTGTAGGCATGGAAACTCATGACCAAATGACACAATAGTTTTCATTGGGGTAAAGTGAAGATAAAAAAGTCATATCAAATGGACAACATAAGCATAAGGTATATTTTGATGTTAAAGAAAGGAGACCAAGGGATATGCTAGATGTTGAACTGTACCAAGAAATATAGTAAGAACATAAATAAGAGGGCTGGAGTGATGGTCTGTGCTAGAGAGCACTTGCTGTGCTTGTGGGGGCTCCAAGTTCGGTTCCCAGAACCCACATCAAGAAGTTTACAACCACATGTAACTCCAGCTCCACGAGATGTAGTATCTATCCATTTTTGGTCTCCATACACACCAGCATGTACTGGGTGTGCATACATATACATATGCATACATTTTCCTTTTATACAATGACATAGATAGGAGATTTGTTCTTCTCATAGATCATAGCAAGCACAGCATTGGTACACATACACACACTCACAAAAATATATAACAAATATTGAAAAAAAAAAGGAGTAACAGTTGCATATATATATATATATATATATATATATATATATATATATATATATATATATTACTGTGTGCTGAACACTGGTTTTAGTGTTAAGTATTAACTCCATCATCACAAGAGACTATCAGTAAGAATTTTGTGCTGTCTGTGACTATTAGAAATAAGTGAGTCTTGGATTTTTTTCATGGTAGGATATCAATAGATGATATAATTAGCTCTCTGGACAAATAAATTCAACCGAAAATAATTAGGCCAAAAAAAAAAAAACCCTCCAGTTATATATCAGTTATTTAATAGATTTCTTATAATAAGCAGCCTGTTAGAAAAATCAGTCAATAAATAAACTATGCAAGAATAAACTTAATGAAAATGCAAGTTTTTCTGTGGAAAGGTAAACTGTCCTAAATACTATTAAGATTTTCATTTCTCATTTAGTGTCCATTTTTCATTGTACAAAGGTAACATCCTTTACCTTGGAAAGTAAAATCCAACAAGGGAAACAAATTTCATAGGCATATTTCCTGTAGGATGTTTTTAAAGCTGCTTACTTAACTGTGTCTGCTATTTTATTATGCTCAGATTTCAGTGGCACCCTCTGCCTTGTCGAGTCTAAACACATTCTCTGTCTAACTGCATTTTTTTGGTAGTGGATGGCTTTCTTTTAGCAGCCTTGAATGTGGGTCCCCGCTCTTAGTGCTTGTAGATCAGTTCTACTGTGCTGACTATGGGCATAATAGAAGAAGCTGTTTGCCCTTCAGTTACAAGTCCAGGAAAACTGTAGTTATCCAAGCCCTACATGTACCCAGGTAGAAAAATTCAGAACATATAAATTATGATGCTAGATACTTATTCACTTAAGACTAATTGACCGTATTGATCAATTTTGTATAATCCTCCTAACTAGCGAGACTATTTGCTATAAGTATTATTTGTTTTCCATGAGCTGATTCTGGCCCTTTTAATTCTTAAAATCCTTCATGGCTAATTGGAAATTACTTAGACTTCAAGGTCAGTTTCTATGTATATTTGCTGAGTCATCAGACTGTGGGTTGGAAAACACTCAAGTTCTTAAATAATTATAAATACAAAGTAAATTGAAGGAACTGATAATCACAATGAATGTATATATTTTTTAAAATCCAGCTGTATATTTTTAATAATCAAAACATCCTTTTTAAATTAAAGAAAATGTTTGAAGTTTTAGCTAAATATGATTTGGCAGGTTAGTTCTCAAGTACACACATTTCACTGGTGAGTTTAGAAATTACAATGTGTTTATTGCCCGGTTCTGGGCTTTCAAATCCCTATTGAATGCCTCTAAGATAAGACTATCAATGTCTATACGCAATATCAGGCTTCTAGAGACCTGGGAGAGTCTTGTTTTCAGAATGAGGGTCTCTGCGAGAAAAAGGATCCATGGAGTCCCATGAGGCAGGCTCCTCCTTTTCCCCATACCTTTATCTTTGATGGATGTAAAAACCTTATTTTTTACTCCTTCTGTAAGAATTGAATTCATTGGTTCCTATGAAATCTACTTCTTCAGAATCTAGCATTTACCACCCATTTTGTAATAATTGTATCCTAGTGAATAGCTAGGGAAAAAGTGGGCAGCCTTGTGTAGTCCCTGATTTTAGTGGGATTGCTTCCAGCTTCTCTCCATTTAGTTTGATGTTGGCTAGTGGTTTGCTGTAGATTGCTTTTATTATGTTTAGGTATGGGCCTTGAATTCCTGATCTTTCCATGACTTTTATCATGAAGGGGTGTTGGATTTTGTCAAATAATTGATCCATTCTTATCTCCTTGTACAAAGCTCAAGTCTAAGTGGATCAAAGACCTCCACATAAATCCAGAGACACTGAAACTTAAGAGGAGAAAGTGGGGAAAAGCCTCGCAGATATGAGCACAGGGGAAACATTCCTAAACAGAACAGCAATAGCTTGTGCTGTAAGATCAAGAATTGACAAATGGGACCTCATAAAGTTGCAAAGCTTCTGTAAGGCAAAATATACTGTCAATAAGACAAAAAAAGGCCACCAACAGATTAGGAAAGGATATTTACCAATCCTAAATCAGATAGGGGACTAATATCTAATATATATAAAGAACTCAAGAAGGTAGACACCAGAAAATCAAATAACCCCATTAAAAAATGGAGCACAGAGCTAAACAAAGAATTCTCAACTGAGGAATACCGAATGGCTGAGAAGCACCTGAAAAAATGTTCAACATCCTTAATCATCAGGGAAATGCAAATCAAAACAACCCTAAGATTCCACCTCACATCAATCAGAATAGCTAAGATCAAAAATTCAGGATGACAGCAGATGCTGGCCTGGATGTGGAGAAAGAGAAACACTCCTCCATTGTTGGTGGGATTGCAAGCTTGTACAACCACTCTGGACATCAGTCTGGCGGTTCCTCAGATAATTGAACATAGTACTACCTGAGGATCCTGCAATACCTCTCTTGAGCATATATCCAGAAGATGTTCCAACTGGTAATAAGGACACTTGCTCCACTATGTTCATAGCAGCCTGATTTCTAATAGCCAGAAGCTGGAAAGAACCCAGATGTCCCTAAACAGAGGAATGGATACTTTATTTTTTCGAGACAGGATTTTATTTGGTACATGGCTATCCTAGAACTTACACTGTAGACTAGGCTAGTCTCTAAGTCATAAATCAGCCTGCCTCTACCTCCTGAGTGCTAGGGATCCCATAGATAATCATTTCCTATTTCTCTGCATTATTACTCAGGCTTGGAGATTTAGACATTTTTCTCAAAAAACCTGAGCATTGACACAGATTTCCATCCATCACCTTTATATACTGAAAGACCACTCCCGATTGGCATCTGCTCTGTTCTAGTCAAAGCTTTCATGGTCTGTATGTGGGCTATACCTCTGTGAATATTTGAATTAAGAGTAGATCATTAGTGGCAACGCAGATGCTGCTTAATTGCATCTAAATATAGTAAGCCTTAATTAAATATTGAGAACTTAGTATTCTCTTAGGACACCTACCCCACTCCTGGTGGAGGCTTCCAGACTCTCTGCCTTCTGTCAGTTCATTCCAATTCTGTGCTGCGTGGAGCAAACGTGTGCAGTTGAAATGTTTGATGAGACAAGATGCATTTTTCTGTTCTCATGTTAATAGCAATAAAATATTTCAAACAATGGAAAAACTTCAAAGTAGTAAAGTGCTTATTTTGGGCTGGTTGTTATCAGTTGTGGAAACAACATTTAGGTTGTAAATGAGAAAAATCAAATTGCTCCCACTGTGGTACAGAAAGCTGTATTTGCAGATGGGAAGTGTCTAGCCATTTACTCTGTATCACTTTTCAAATAGATCCATAGAACAAACCTCAAGATTTTTTTGCATAGGATATAAACTATCATTCATTTGTCTTGAATTTTTCTTTTAAGTTGAAAGTAATTCATATACTTCAACTAAACATACTTACTGCTGCTGCTTATTTATTTATTTATTTATTTATCTATCTATCTATTTATTTATTTATTTATTTATTTATTTATTCATTTTCGAATCACTGGAATTTAAACAAGACAGAAAACTTTGGTAAGCCTATTATAAAAAAGACCATTAAAGCATCATCTCTCAAATGTCAAAAAGAGCTAACATTTCCCTGGCAGAATCCATATAAACGTAAATGATTTACAGCTTTGATCTCTAGTTTGATTTTACTAGAACTCCATTTTAACAGCCTGTGCCTAGCCTTTTAAGAACCAAGTTGTAAGCCACTATATTAAACAGGCAACATAAAAGAGAAAGTGATGGATTAAATAACATTTCCACAAGATGATATTAAAGGTCGGGAAACTTAGACTAGGAAGAAGTTATACATAGTGAGCTGGTGGAAAGCAATGGAAGAAAAACAGAGATGATTAATGAATAGGAGACACATGAGAATAGAGATCTCCCAGATTACCTCCTGATTCACACCTATACATGAAGTCAACTGAACATAGCAATTAAAGAAAGTCAAGGTTCTGTGACTTTGACAAATTCCCCTCCCTTTCTTACGTTCTGTTATTCCTTTTCCCTCCCATCATTTTTTAAATCTCTTCTTCCCTTCCTTCAAACCAGAGTTTCACTATGCATCTGTCTTAGTTAAGGTTTTATTGCTCTGAAGAGACTCTGTGACCACAAGTCTTATAAAGGAAAACATTTAACTGAGACTGGCTTACAGTTCAGAGGTTTAGTCCATTATCATCATGGTAAGAAACATGGTGGCATGCAAACAGACATGGGGCTGGAGAGTCCTACATTTGGATTCACAGACAGCAGAAAAGACCATGACACAGTGGGCCTGGCTTTAGCATCTAAAACCTCAAAGCCCACTCCAAGTGACACTCTTCCTCCCACAAAACCACACCTACTCCAACAAGAAAAAAACCTGCTAAATATGCCAGTCCCTATGAACCTATGGGATCATTTTCATTCAAACTATCACATACTATTCCCTAGCCCCATGGGTTTATGGCTGTATCATAATGTAAAAAGCATTCAGCCCAATTTCAAAAGTCCCATAGTTTTAACATGTTTAAAACTCCAGTTTCAGAGAGTATACTTTTCTCTAAATCCTTCTATTGTCTATAGATCACTTGTTTTTATTATTGGATATTTTCTTTATTTACGTTTCAAATGTTATCCCCTTTCCTAGTTTCCCCTCTGGAAACCCTCTATCCCTTCTCCCCTCCTCCTGCTCTCCAACATGTCCACTCCCAATTCCTGGCCCTGGCAGTCCCATATACTGGGGGCATATAACCTTCACAGGACCAAGGGCCTCTCCTCCCATTGATTACCAACTAGGCCATCCTCTGCTACATATGCAGTTAGAGCCCCTGAGTCCCACCATGTGTTTTCTTTGTTTGGTGGTTTAGTCCCAGGGAGCTCTGGAGATACTGGTTAGTTCATATTGATGTTCCTCCTAGGGGGCTGCAAACCCCTCCAGCTCCTTGGGTCCTTTCTCTAGTTCTTTCATTGGGGACCATGTGCTCCATCCTATAGGTCACTCTTTACTCACCTGTTTAATTAGAGTGTACAATGTAAAACATTTTTGTCGGGATTCAATAAAAAAATGATAAAAAAAATCAATTATACCTAAATAATGAACTTTTTTTTTTTAATTCTTGCTATTTTCTACAAAGCTAAGAACTGTGACTGGTTATTTGCCATCCAGTTACAGAGGTTCTGGAATATAAACCTGAGTATAAGAGTATAAAAGTATAAGAGTATGTCTTTTTAAAGGGCTGCAAATTTTGAACATCTAGACTACCGTATGCAGCAATCATCAATTTGTCACTTCTCTTTGCTTGATCAATCCTATTAAACTTGGGACAAAACAATGCTTATGACAGAATCCTCAGGGCACTGAGATACCATTGAGTGATCTCTTCATAAATATGAAACAAATCTTCTAGAAAGAATGGATTTCAACTGTATGCTCTAAAGGAAGTATTACGCATCTCAAATTTACCTTGTAAAGACCATTAAAGAAGCCAAGGTTTGACTCTGCATGTATCTAAGGACCAGAAGCACATGGCTGGAGCTGCCAAGGTCTACTGTTTGCTGGGGTTGGAACATGGCCCCTTGTTTGACTAGGTTTTCCCCAGCTTTCTGTTTTTGATCTTTTCCTTCACTGTCTAAGGGGCTCTGTAGATGAGGTTTGCCTCCAACTCTGAGATCCTCCTGCATTTTCCTCCAGAGTGCTGGGATTAAAGGCATTCACCACCACACCACACTCTGAGTATCTCCTTAATTCCTTTTCACTTTTCTGTTGAGAGCTTAGCTGGGTGGAGTCTCGCTGTGAGGTCACCACTCCCTTTATTCCAATGAGCATCAGGCTTTTCTTAATCTGTTGACACTTCTTGGTGACCCCTCTTTCCACAAATTGTACATTTTCTTTTTGTTTGTTTGTTTGTTTGTTTTTTTATCTCACTCATCTTGCTTCTTTTCATTATAGAGCTAAATAAGCATGACCACTAATAACCAACAACACAGTTAACACTAAGCTGTTTTGGAATCTCCTCTGCCAAAGCTGTTAACCTATAACTCTTCATTTTAGCCTCAGGCAGAATTTTTTTGGACAAGTGCAGCCACATTCTTCACCAAAATATTAAAAGAACAGTCTCTAGGCCACATACTAACATTCTTCTCCTCTAAAACCTCTTAAGCCAAGCCCCCACAGTTCCAATCACCCCCAGCACCACTGTCTTCCATGCTCCTAATATGGATGGCCCATTATACCCCCATTTAAATTGTTCAGCTGCTTTTCTAATCCAAAGTCCCATTCCTCCAAACTTAAAAGCATGGTCAGCATATCTCAGCAATATCCTAGTCCCTGGTACCAACTTCTGTCTTAGTTAGGATTTTATTGCTGTAAAGAGATATCATAACAATGGCAACTCTTGCAAAGGAAAACATTTAGTTAGGGCTGGCTTACAGGTCAGAGGTTTAGACCATTATCATCGTGGTGTGAAGAAGCATGCAGGCAGACATGGCATTGGAGAGGTAGATAAGAGTTCTATATCTGGTTTGTCTGGCATCAGGAAGAGAGTGACACTGTCCATTGTTTGGGTTTCTAAAGCCTCAAAGCCCACCCACACTGGCATAATTCCTCTAGCAAGGCCACAACTCCCTATGAGCCTATGGAGTAGTGCAGCTCCCTATGAGGCTATGGAGTCATTTTCATCCAAACCACCATATATACTATCCCCAATTACATATAGTATGTTGCATATTTGACAGACTTAATGAAGATTCTAGGTATATAAATGTGGTGTGCAAAAGCCAAGATTTGGTGTTTGTCCGATTCTACAAAGATTTCTTAAGCCTTTGGAGCAAATGAGTTCTACATTGTGACAGTTAGTTGTCTCTCATCACTCTTATCTCCCTTCTCCTCTTCTCCTCTCCTTACTGTCTGTATTAGTCAGGGTTCTTAAAAGTGACAGAACTTGTATATATACTCGCTTATAGGCTGCAGTTCTGATAATCCAACAATGATTGACTGTGAATGAAAAATCCAAAAATCCAGTAGTTGCTCAACCCACAGGGCTTTATGTCTTGCCTGGTCATTAGTATATGCTAGAATCCCAAAGGAGTTGGCTCCAATGCCAGTGAAGAAATGGATGTGCTAGAAAAGTAAAAGCAAGCAGACAATGACCAAAAGCTTCCTTCTTCCATGTCCTTATATGAGCTTCTAGCAGAAGGTGTGGACTAGATTAAAAGTGTGTCTCCCATCTGAACATTCAAATTAAAGATGTGTGTCTTCAGACCTCAAGATCTGGATCAAAAGAGTGTGTCTTCCTACCACAAAGGTCTGGACTAGAAGTAAGCAAAAATGATGTCTTGTGCAAAGGCTCAGCCTCAACTTGGATAGGGGTTCAGGGGAAGAGGTGTCCAGGAGCAGCAAAATCTAAGGACTCCGAAGTCAAATTGTTGGTCCAAGCTGACTATGTTCATTCTGCTCAAGATAGCTTTCCAGCCTGATTTCTCTGTGTTCTGCTTTCTTTTTCTTTGATTTGCTTTTTCTGGAGGTCTCTAGACAGTTTTCTTTTTATGTTCTACTTGAGACAGTTTTCTAAGCAGTTCTCTCTTGCCACTCTGAAGGTTCTATGCCACAGTATAGGGGAAGGCCAGGACTGGGAATGGGAGTAGATGGTTGGGGATCAGGGGAAGGAGGAGATAGGAGTTTTTCACAGGGCAAACTAGGAAAGGGGATAACATTTGAAATGTAAATAAAGAAAATATCTAATAAAAAATTAAAAAAAAAGAAAAATGGCAAAAAATTCTCTGGATAGCTCATCTCTTGAAGATCATATACCCAGTCTTTTATTTTACATATCAATCCAGTCATTTACTCCAGGTTTTCTTTTGTTTGTCCTATGAATCTGCATACTGTGACTCCAGCCCCTTATTTCTTAGGAGACTCTAGGCAGACATTTCTTTTAACATTGCAAAAGAATTCAGAGATCATCCTGCTTCTTTTAAGCAAAGACAATAAGCTAGCTGGGTGGGACCAAATCGTTACCATTTCTACTATACCTGGATCTAAATTAGCTCTGTCCCAGGCTGACCTTGAACTCAGGAATCTGCCTGCATTTGTATCTGCCTGTCTTTGTATCTTTCTGACAAGCTGGCTCATATTAGTTGCCTCTGTTCCTTTAGATCTGTAAAGCCCCTTATACAATTCATATTGCATCCTTATAATTTTGCATATTGAGAAATTATATACTTTTGAACTCATGTTTTTAAAGTCCTTTTCTACAGCCTTAAGGGCTATTCTGAAGGTTCCAGCAATTACCATTTTGCTAAAAATGATAGCCACACCTTGGTCTCCTATAATCCTGCTGTCTCTAATCATCAAGGAGTCATTAATGTCAACAGAGAGGACATTCCTCAAAGGAGGAACATAAAATATGTACATTATTATACAAACAAGTCTTATGCCCACAGCAGCCATGGACACTTATGATGACCCATGCCTATCTTGCCTGTCCCAGGGTCAGGAACCATGTCACTCTGTCCCTATCAAGGCCATGCCAGATCCAGCACTCTTATACTGTGCCCTCCTTTCTGGATTGTAGTTCATTCCAGAGATAGTCAAATTATAGTCAAGGTGTTTAGTAACATTAATCTTTTTTTTTAATTTAAGATTATATAAATGAAACTAGAAAAGTCATATATGTAGTGTTTGGGGCAGATGTGTGTCATAATCATGTAGCAGAAATTCCTGAGACCTTTCTAGAAAAATTTGCTTTAAGCCTTGCTCTGTTCTGTTACTATTTGTCCATTCAAATAGAATCCATGTTAATACTCCTTGACTCTTGTATTCCTTCTTACCCTGAACAAATGTCCCTGGGTTTCAGATGCTGAGGGAGCTCAGCTACTGAGACAGGTGGACCCAAGAGATACCACTTGACCGCTGCTTCTTACTTTATCCCCGGGGACACAGCGACACCCAGCTCAGTTTGGGATCTGAGCTGTTAGACTGCTGAGAGCAGAGTAGAGGCTCTTACTTGATTTTAGAACTTGACTTCTGCAGAAAGGAATGTAATAATCACTAGGGAACATGACCCCATCAGCACTCCTGACCACTTTCCATAGGGAACACAAAGTTGAGTCAAAGACCTGCCTGAATCTGTGCTAAGCAGGAATGGAGGGCCAAAACCACACATTGACTCTTTAGTTCTCTGAACTTAGCACAACATGTACACCATGTTGAACATTGTCTTATTTACTTTCTTATGCCTATGATAAAATACCTTGACAAAAGCAACTTAAGGGGAAAATGCTTTCTTTTGGCTTATAGAGCCAGAGTGATGTAGTCCATCACTGAGAGGAAGCCATGGCAGTGTATAGGGAAGGCACAGTGGGGGGAACATAAGGAACATTGCATCAGCAAAGAGTGAACAGGAAGTGAGGCTGAGCTATAAAGCCTCAAAGCCCACCACCAACAACATACTTCTTACAGTAAGACTCTACATTCTAGCCGGGCGTGGTGGCGCACACCTTTAATCCCAGCACTCGGGAGGCAGAGGCAGGCGGATTTCTGAGTTCGAGGCCAGCCTGGTTTACAAAGTGAGTTCCAGGAGAGCCAGGGCTATACAGAGAAACCCTGTCTCGAAAAACCAGAAGAAAAAAAAAAGACTACATTCTAAGCATTCCACAGTTTTCCCAGTGTTACCAGCTGGGATCCAAGTGTTCAAACACATGAGACCATAGGAAATATTTTACACTTAAACCACAACAGTTACCAAGTGCCTGTGTAAATGATAAATGATAAATACAATCCTGTTTGAGCTCCTAAATCTAAATTGTGCCATAGTTTATATTTCTCACTAAACTAAATAATGTGTAAATTACTGTGGGTAAATGCCTGTATTTGATTCATACAGCAGAAATGTAGACTAGGAGGAATGTCTACATTTGTCTAGGAGACATATATGAACACATGTACCTTATACCTTATGCCCTTCACATACACACAAACACACACACACACACACACACACACACACACACACACACACATATCCCCTGTTCCTTAGTAAGTTTGTTAGACACTGAATTATTTAAAAGTGTTAGTCTAATGTAAGATGTTATGAAATTTTTAATAAGATTGAGCTTTAGATTGAGTTTATCGGATCTGAAAATACATCTTTGAGCTGTCTTCAATATTAAGTAATATGCCACAGGCAATTTATCTATCAAAATATTCAATATTGTGTAGGCATTTAATGAATATTCAGTGGGTTTCATAAGTATAAATAGAAGCATTTGTAACCAGAAATGTATCTAAAACTTGTAAATCCTTTCTGATAAGGATCATCAAATGTTTGAAAAACAGGATTTGTTACATTAACCAACAAGAGTCATGTATTAGTCTTGCTTTCTACTTTATGTGAAAACATGTTCAGTATATGACTCTTTAAGATTAGATATTGTTTGTTCAGACATGAAAAATGAAGTAGAATCCACCCTGAATTTATTCTGTCTTTCCTCGGTGCTGTGACTCAAAAGAAAAGGAAAATGTTATGAACCATAAGAAATATTTTTTTTATTTTACCATCAGGTGGTATTATAGGTCACTATGGAGGAGAAAACTCTATTCTGAAGAGATATTTCTAGTGTATATCTGATTTGCCAAATGTGAAAATAGTCAGTTTTTAAAAACATGTCTGAAACATATCTATGTATTTTTTCAGTGTTTTGAGAATTTTTTTCTGTGAAACAGGTGACAAATAGCTATTGTATAAACAATCAGAAAAAGAGGAAGGCTAAACCTTGCTAGGAGGTCAACAGAACACGTCACAGGGTGGAACGGATTAGGTTGGCATTCGCAATAGCACTCTTAACAGAGAGGTGCCATGATGGTAACCACCCCATAGTAAATCAGTGCTTTAGAGTGGGCTAATATTTGGACCAATTATTCAGTGAGTCATCACTCAAGTTTGCCCTACCTACATCAACTCTACCTAAGCTTTGACCTTCTGCCAGTCTCTGGGCTACAAATTGAAGAAAATCACTTGATCTTACTCAACTTCATTTTGTAGTCTGTGAAGTGGGTAGGATAATTGTATCTAGTTCTTTGGGGTGTTTGTTTTTTGTTTTGTTTTAAGATTAAATTAAACTCCTTATGGTTTCCCTTGTGGAACGCTATTTTAATATATTTAGGCTGCTATAAAAATTACCATAAACTGGGAATATGCAGGCAATAGAAATTCTATTCTTACAGTCTAGATGTTAAGTCCAAGACTAGGAGGGCAGCAGAGTGGGTGCCAGGAAGGCCCTGTTTCCAGGGCTCAGAGGATGGTGCCCTCTACTGTGTCCTTAAATGACAAGGAAGGAAAAGCAACTGTCTCAGCAGCCCTCACTCACAAGGACTCCAACTTCATGACTTAGTACCCCCAATCCCCACCTCCTACAGTCTCAGTATATGAATTTTTGGACAGACACAAATATTCATGCAGAGTGGAATGCCAATATTAAGAAGCTAGTTACAAGAGATGCCTGCATTCATCTCAGGACTCCATTATCTATGCACTGATGACGGAGGCAGGGGCAGGAGTTGGCTAAGTACCGAGTATTTAGGAAGAAGCAGGGGAAAGAACAGCCTAACCAAGCAGGAACAAGGAAGAGCCATATTTACTGGACACTCTTTCCTTCACTGTTCAGATCAATTCACTGAATATTTTTGCACTGAAACTTCCTCTGTAAAATGCTCAAGATCCTTTGTTTTCTCTTCACCACCTATCCGACCAAAGCCAATAACAACACAGACAGTAGAAGGGCTGGGTAAGGGTAGCTCTGGCTCTGACATGACCTGATAGCAAAAACAGTGCACAGTCCAGTACCAGCCTTACATGGAGTCTGCCACAGAGCCCACAGAACATCTCTGCTTAAAGCTACATCTTTGATGGTGAGAGGTGTTGCTCTGATTTTCTGGACTACATGGTTGTATAGCTTCAGCAAGAGCATTCTTTACTCCTTAAAAGGTAGTACTCACTAGCCTGCATCCCTATCAAGTTATGTAAACCTTGAAGGTCCCTGCCTATGTTTTTTGCAGCATGCAAGGTCCTAGAGAGCCTGTGAGTATTATTCTGAACTTGTATCCCTTTTTGCTAACAGGAATCATACTCAATGCTCCTTGTATTTCTCTTTGGTAACAGAAATTACATTCAACTACCCTACTAGAGAGTTAACTTTGAAAACACACCGAATTCAGGAAATCTTTTTGTTAGACGCCTAAGACCTTCAAGGACAGGCAGGCATGTGTCTTAGTAAAAAGGGTCCCACAGGTTTAAATGTAAATTCTAGTGAATCTTTCAAAGCTGGATAGAGCTGGTCAGTGGTGCTTACTTTGCCTTGTTAATCTACTGTAATGTGGTGATATTCATGGAGGATCAATCTCACATAGACCTGTGAGGAACTTCCTGCATTGAGTTGTCTGTTCATCTCTGTTGGTGGTGTTCTTAATCTCACTGAGACTCACTTCTTCCCATGGCTATAAATATCCTACTCAATTCTTAAGAGATTATTAAAAAGAACAATGTCTTAATTTGATTTCTATTGCTAAACACAATTCTATTGATAAAACACAGTGACCAAAAGTAACCCGAGGAGGAACGATTTTATTTCAGCTTGTAGCTTTTTGCCCATCACTGAAGAAAGTCGTGGCAGGAACTCAAGGGAGGAGCCTGAAGACAGAACCTGAAGCAGAGATCATACAGGAACATTGCTTACTGGCTTTCCTTCCATGGCTTTCTCAAGACTTATACAACCTAGACTCACCTGGCCAGGGGTGGCCCTCCTTCCCACAGACATGTCTCATAGGCCAATCTGATGGAAGCAATTCTCAGATGGATGCTCCTTCTTGTGAGGTGATCCTAGCTTGTGTCACATTAACAGAAACAACTAACTAGCATGGGCTGCATTGGACTCTTCCACTCAAAGTGTGGGTAGGTATATTCCTTCATGTTTTTTTCCAAGGGAATTCACCAAACAACTGGGTGACCACTTCTGCCCCACTGACCACTTCTGCCATCTTATTATCCTGACAGACAGGAAAGCTTGCTTCCTGCTTTCCACATTACAAACAGGGCTGGGGATTCCTTCTTACCACACATGTGTGAGAAGTCAGTGCCATGGTTGTGTTTTTCTAGGTCACTGTTAATAAGTACTGACAAGATGCCTGTAAGCATTTTATTTCTCTTATACTAAAATACACACATTGGATTTCAGTTTCTCTCTTTTTAATGTTTGAGGGAGTCTGCACTCATCATCAAAGAGACAGAAGATAGAGACTGTGGCTTAGGGCCACAGTGCCTGTAACAGCTTACACTGTGGATTTAATAATGTATGCTTTCTCAAGCAGTGTTTGCCTTCTGCACCTATGCCTTATCCCCACTGAGAGAGAGTCTGATTTGTAACACCTATAATGAAGGTTACTGGCAACTAGCATCAGGCAAACAAGTGTAAAATCCAGCATTGCAATGAAAGGAAAGGGACTTCCCTGATAGCCTATCAACACTTCAGATGAGCCATTGCTGTTTTTGAAAGAACATAATGTACCCCACCAACAGTTGCTTTCTGCATTTTTGACCAGATGTTTATTTCTGTGATGGCCTCTGCTTGCTACAAAAACATGCTTCTTTGATAAAGGGAGAGAGCCACACTTATCTGTGGATATAAAGATGATGTAGTTGGGAATATTGATTTAGGAATGTGGTAGTAGTAGGTTCTCCTCTAGTGTTCATGACCCCACCAGCTACAGGTAGTTGGCTAGGCTTACAGGACCAGTCATGAATTACCTCCTATTGAGCATGTCTTATGTCTAATTAAATGAGAGTTTGTTACCCGAAAAATAAGTGTCACTTTTACACCCTTGGGGACATTTTGTCATAATGGTTATCATTCTGGCTTGTAAGCATTACATTTGGGTAGGGCCATTGATTGCTGCCTCCCCCATGACAGTTTGAATGGAACCTGCAGATACTATAAACTGACAAAACCAATTGATATCCCAACACAGATAAGGAAAATCTCACATGCCCAATCTCTACCCTTGCTTTCCTCTCAGAACTTAGATTTCTCTCTGCACCAGAGAACACAATGTATACCTTTGTGCACTACCCTGATAAAACAGAGAGCAATGATTTATCAGCCCCAGGCAGGAGCTGAAGATCTTTAAACTATAGTTATAAACAGTGGCTCAGAAGCAAATGGTGGAATTGAGCTTTGACTGTGATTCTCCCAGAGGTTGTTGGTAGATGCCCACAAGAGTCACTTCCTGAGGAGTTTATAGCATCTGAAACTCATTGGCAGGAGAAGGAAGATCTTCAGGACTTCCTATTTTGTCCCACAAATGCCAAACAAAATACAACCCTCTTATACACCTGATTCTGAGAATTCCACTATGGCCCAATGAAGTACCCATGCTCCAAGTTACAGCCTTTTTCTCTTCTAAGTCATGATGGGTCCTTATGTTTGAAGGTGTATAGCTTCCAAAGAAATAGGTCTATAGGCCAACTCCATCAAATGTCCTCCCCTGACTGCCCAGATAGGAAATGGGATATCTGACCCAAACAGTCTTTGTAGTGGGACCTGGTCAATTGTCCTTTAGTAGCAACACTAGGAGATTAATCAAAAATATATAAAGACACCATCTAGAAGTGGGGAGTAGAATTCCTCTAGGACAAAAACACATCAAAGCAGACAGTGCATCTTTGATGTATAATACAATCACTGTCACTGTTCTTCCCAAAATGACTTAAAATAAAGAAACGAATGGGAAAATAACAACAAAGAGTCCCTAGAGCGTTGTGACACATATTTCACTACCCTTCCCTCTCCTTCCTTATAAGAATTCTGCTTAATTTTTCATGACCTATTTGGTTTAACTTTGAGTTGAGAATCTTTGGCCATTCTTTAGTTCTCTGAGACTATCAAAACCAGGACAATCATAGTATTAACCAGCATTTTCTACTTTTTTAATTGTATTGGTCCATTGTGAGTTTCATATCATGTCTGCTTTATCTTCTTGCAACTTCTCACCCAAAATTAAAACAAACAAACAAACAAACCAAAGCCAAACCATAGAAAAACTTCTCATTATGCAAGCTGTAGTATGTCACAGTGTGTCTCATAGTATATCCTCTATCCATACATCTTTTCTTGCAAATGCTCATTGTAACAAGTCAGTGGATTGGTTTGAGCTCTCTGGATTCTGTGACATCATCAATATTGGATCTTCACAGGGATTTCTCCCACTTACCCTGCTCTTGCCCTGTGTCATGAAGATCTTGCAGCTTTGTATCAGAAAGACTGGTCCTTTCATGCATCTCAACTGTTTAGATTATATAAATTTTGGGGTGGGACAACTCAAAGCCTTTGGATCTTTGCCTGGGTGGTAGTTGAGCTGGTCAGCTCTCCCTAACAGGGCAAGCTCTCTAGCACTGCGCTGCCTAGGGCATCCAATAACAACATCCATAAGAGGCAGGGTCAGCTCTCCCACTCTTATGCTCCACTGTGGTCCAAGGCAAAGTGCAGGGCCTGTTCTCCAGAGTGCTGCTGCCTGTGAGGGGTGGGGCTAGTTTTGTACAGCCTCTGAATATCATATCCAAGTGGTCCTCTGAGGCTACCAGACCCTGGAGGCCACCATCTCCAAGTTCTCTGGTATGAACCGTACACACACACACACACACACACACACACACACACACACACACTAACCCCTGCTGCTGAGAAGCCACAGACAATCCAGACATGGCCCTCAGTGGGACCTCACCATAGGACTCACAACAGGCTATTCCTCTCTACCCTTGGATCTCCAGTTCTATCTCTCTTCATAATGCTCAAGCTGCTCTACTGCTCTTTCTCTCCCATCTGTTCACTGAATACTTGTACACTATGGTGGCTGTTACTCTAGGCTGATCTCTGGGTGACATCCCCAGCTTATGATAATGACCACCTGTGTTGTGCACTGGAAGACAGGTCTGTGGGTAGCATGGCAGTCTTCCTCCTCCTTTGCTGTACTGTGGGGTGGTAGGTGTGGCTCTGTGTGTCTATGGCCTGCCTATGCCATGGGGTGAAGGGGCATTTCTATTTTAGTAGAAGAACAATAAAAAGGGAAGACGAGGGCAATTAGTTTAGGATATCTTCTCCCAAACCCTAAGGAACAGAACAGGAGTGGTAGACACAGTCTTCATGATTTTGTCATCTCCTTTCTCTCTTACCAACTTCTTTTTTTAAAATTATTTTTATTTACACCCTGATTGTTGCTCCCCTCCCAGTCCCCCCTCCCAGAGTTCTTCGAACTCTTACTAACTTTTTTTTTTTTTTCATGGTTGCAAATACTCTATTTTTGTTAATTGAGAACATTTATTTTGAGACACAAACATGTTTTATATAGCTTTTTAACAAGGAATATTATTTCTATGTATTTACTCAGGTATCCATTAACAAATTAGTAGGTAAATAAATTGTGGCAAATTTATTCTTACCAACTTCTTATATTTGATGGTATTCCATTTGCCTGGGACTCTTCAATTAATAAAATGCTAATCCAATTTCTAATGGATCCAAGCCCTCAGTATTGAAGATGTCATTGTAACTTCAGGGTTCAGCATAGTCACTAATGTTCCTTGGGGGAAAGCACTCCTCATGTTAGCATCAAAATGGCAAAACCAAAGAGCTGAGGTTTGCATGATTAACGTTGTCAACTTGACAGAACCTAGAATCACCCAGAAAATATATTTCTGAGTTTGTCTGTGAAGAAGACTGTGGACTGGGTTAAGTGAAGTAGGAAAGACTAGTCTAAATGGTGGCAGTGCCATCCCACATACTAGGCTCTAGGCTAAATGAAAAAGGAGAAAACACAGTATGTACCAGCAATTGTCTCTCTCTCTGCTCCAAACTCTGAATGCAAGGTGATCAACTGACTGCAGCTGCTCCTGCTGTGACTTTATCAGAATGATGGACTGGGCTATATCCTCTTAACCTATGAGCAAAACCAAACCCAAACCTTTTAAATGCTTTCTGTCCAGTATTTTGTTATAGCAACAAGGAAAGTAATAAACACTGTGCTGAGTGGTCTTAAGTCAATTTCATACAAGCTAAAGTAGTTAGAAGAACAGGAATCATAAGGAAGAAAATGTTATACCATTGCTGGTGAGAGTGCAAACTTGTACAACCACTCTGGAAATAAATTTGGTGGTTTCTCAGAAAACTGGAAATAGTTCTACCTCAAGACCCAGCTATACTACTACTGGGCATCCACCCAAAAGATGCTCCAACATATAACAAGGATACATGCTCCACTATCTTCATAGCAACATTATTTATAATAGCCAGAAGCTGGAAACAATCCAGATGTCTCTCAGTAGAAGAATGGATATAGAAATGTGGTACATCTACACAAATGGAGTACTACTAAGCTATTAAGAACAACAACTTCACAAATTTTGTAGGCAAATTGATGTAACTAGAAAATATCATCCCAAGTGATGTAACCCAGTGCCAAAAGGACATGCATAAATGTAATCACTTGTAAGTAGATATTAGCCATAAAATATAGGTTTCCCATGCTACACCCCACAGACCCAAGGAAGTAGGGCACAAGCAAGGAAGGGGGCTCACTTGGAAGGGGAATGGAAGGGTCATGGAAGGCAAATGGAGGAAGGGAACTGGGTGAGGGAGGGTGTTGGAATGGAAAAGGAGGGAGGTTTGGGTTTGGGTGTGGGGAGGGGCAGGGATGTCCATATGACCCTGAGAATGAATGAAAATCTAGTGAGTAGGTGGCATCTCCAAGAAGAGATGGAGACAGGGAATAGAGGAGATACTCAAGAATCAATATGGGTGCCCTTAGCTATGACTCACAGCATTGGGAATATGAAGCCTGGGGAGGCTGCCACCTGTGGCCAAGCAGGACACCAGTGGATCAATATGGACACCAACCTATCCACAAAACTTTCAACCCAAAACATATCCTGTCTATAAAAAATGCAGGGACTGAGGATGGAGCAGAGACTGAGGGAATGGCCAACCAATAACCAGCCCAACTTGAGACTTTCCCTATGGGCAAGCACCAATTCCTGATAGTCTGTTATGCTTTCAGGAGTCTAGCATGGCTGTCCTCTGAAAGGGCGCATCCACCAACTGACTCAGAAAAAAGCATATACCCACAACTGTGGATGAAGAACAGTGGATGAAGTTTGGGAACTCTTATGGAAGAATAGGAGAAAGAATTGCAGCCCCTAAGAGGTTAGGAACTCCACAGGAAAACAAATAGAATCAGCTAACCTGGATCCTTGGGGCTTTCAGAGACTGAACCACCAACCAAAGAACATACATGGACTAGACATAGGCTTCCCCACACATATGTAACAGATGTGGTGCTTGGTCTTCATGTGGGTCCCAAACAATGAACAACTGGAACAGGGGCTATCCCAAAAGCTGTTACCTGTATGTGGGATAAATTCTAGCTTGTTTGGCCTCAGTGGGAAAGCCTAGCCTCACGGAGACTTGATGTGCCAGGATTAGGGGACATCTGGGGGTGGGGGTCACCTGTTCAGAGCAGAAGAAGAGGGGAATGGGGGAAGGATTGTAGAAGGGAGTGACTGGGAGGGCAGTGAACAGTATGGAAAGTAAGAAAACTAATAATAAGTTAAGTTTAAAAAGAAAGAAAATGTTTCACCTGATTGGCCTGAGGGCAAATCAATAGGGCATTTTCTTGATTGACAATAGAATTGGGAAGTACCCGCTCACTGAGGGTGGTGTCACCCCTCGGTTGGCAGGCTCAGCAAGCCACAGGGCAGGAAACCAGTAATCATCACTCCTCCATGCCCTCTGCATGAGTTCCCGCTCATGGCTCCTGCCCTATTTTATATCTACCCTGACTTCCCTCAGTGGTGGACTGTAAGGGATCAATGCTCCCCCTCTGCACCCTGGACTAGGTTCTGACCACACCCAAATACAAATTTACAAATACAAATCAAACACAAAGAGATCCTTTATTAAGCAAGGTAAAGAGACAAGGTGGCTGAATCTGAATTGGGCAGAAACAGCAGCAAACAGCTTTGCAAGTATGAATTCTAAGAGAGGAAAAAGGGAAGGTCTGTGTTAGAATGAGCTAGGACAAGTCGGTGAATTCTGGTTGTGTATTTTATTATGTAAGTCAAAAATAATAAACTTTGATTGCTTGAGACCTTGATGTTTGATAAATGGACCTTGGTGATCAACTTCAAGAATAAGTCAGGCATAAAAAGCTGGTCAAATAAGTGAATAGACATTGGTGATTAGCTTTAGGGATGTAATCTAGCCGTTTAGCAAGGGAGAGGGCAAGACCTGATTTCCCAATGTTTGCTGGGCTTGGACCTGTGTTTGCTGTGTTCAGTCTTGCTAGAGCCCTTCATATTGTGTTGTGGAAATGTAGGCTAAATAAACCCTTTTCTTCCCTGATCTGCTTATGATCATGGTATTTTATCGGAGCAATAAACACTCTAATTAAGACAATGACTAAAACCCATAAGGAGCTAAGGACTGTTTCTTGAACCTATATTATACACTTGCTCTAGTCTAAAAATTTTAATCTTCTAAAATTTTCATGAAAGCTTGTTCTGAACCACAATCCAGGAAAAAACACTTCCACTAACACTGAACATAACCAAATAACATGGGTTTTATATCACAGCCCACACTTGCTCAGAGTGCTACACAAGTTCAAGAATATCTATAATACTAAAATGGCAAACTGTGGAATGATGGACTAATGAGGTATACCAGGGCATGTGATCTAGGCTCACATCGCAAGACCTTTCTGTTAGTATCATCCAAACTAGATGACAGAAATCAAATGTGGTACAATTTACACTTCTCTGTCTTTCCAGCTTTTGGTGATAGTCCTATTCTCTCAGGAATATTGAAATAGTGTTTTCTTAACTATTACAATAAAGAGGGATAACACCAATGAGACATCACTGGCCATCCTAGCAATATAGCTGAATGGCTGATAAAAGAATCAATATTTATATTTTATAAGCAAAAAAGAAAAATGACCACATTAAGAGATATTATAGACATTTTCCCCAAAAATATATGAAAATATATAGGAACATGAAAAGATGCTCAACATAGAAATCTAAAACAACCATCAGGCATCATGCTTATTATAGCATCTATAGGAGGGAGGGAGTGGGGAAGGAGAGAATATGATAGTATACAGAAGAAAGGCAGACAGGGAATGTAAGTATTCCCAAAAATGCCTGAACCCTGAGCACTGTTCTAATTTTTTTTCACTGTTTCTTTTGCCAACTTTGGACAATCTCATTACACTCATGCACTAATAAGTCACCAGTTGAATACACAAGCAGGTCTACTATAGGCTCCTCATATATTGAGCTCTATGCAATTTCTCCTTCTTGAGATTCCGTCCAGTGAATGATACACTACCATGCTTTGTCTCTAATATTGGCGTCATGACTGAGGTGGGTGCTACAGTTTGAACACTAACCTGTGGCAGGAATTAGAGATAGGTGAAAAGCTAACTTAGCTTCTTTGGGGGCTGGGGGTTGGGAAACTGTCTTTCATTGATTCTCTGCTTCAGACTCATCTATTGGGAAGTTACTTTTCATGCTACAATGATGGTTCCTAATGGAAAGTATCTTGATTGTAAGGTTACCATCCTTAGCAATGGATTAATGCTGACAAGAAAAGAATTACAGATGTGCATTAAAGATGGTAAAGACCTTTGAGAAACAGAAACGGCAGTACAAGGACAAAAGAAAGCCAAATTTGTATTCCAGAACCAGAGAACAGATGAAGAGCACTTATGAGCACTTACTCCTCTTACAGAGGACTCAGGTTCAGTGACACTCACCTGATGACTCACAGACATCTATAAATTCAGTTCTCAAGATCCAGCACTTCTTTTAGCCTCTGTGCTTACATATACATCCAGGCAAACACAAACATATGAAATAACAGTACATAAAATGCATAAAAAGAGTCAGAGAAAGAATAAAAGCCAGGTATTCATAAGCAGTAATGGAATGGGCAGTGGGTAAGAAAAGTTGAGTTTCAAACAGTTAAAGTAGCTGTGTTATCACTGACACACAAAGCTATTCTACTTCAGTCTCTGGAGAGCAGTGACTTATGTGTTCCTGTCCAGGTGGATGGAAGTTATGGTGTACATGACAGTTTCCTCTTTTCTTATTCTCAGGTTCATTTGAAATGAACTTATCTCTAAACAGAGACGTGAGGGTGTATCTGTTATATGACACCTGGAATAGATGAAGGAACCATGCTCTGAAAGTATTGGGCAGGGGGTTGTTGCTGGCAATTGTCTGGCCTCTGTGAAAATCTAGGTCTCAGAAACAGATATCACACCCTTACTCTCTTAAGTCTCACTGGGACCATCTATGCCCTAGTCTTTGAAGAATTAGTTTTGCTGCTATGTTTCAATTTCCTCACAATAAACATCCCTGATTTGACTGTTACTCCCCCAGCAACTTCCTACTAGGCATGACTCATTCAGAAGAAATCACTATGCATGAACATTTTTGCCAATAGCTAGAGAAATAAAGTGCCCTATCTTGATTCTTCCAAAATCTGTACTTCCCCACCCACCTACACTTAGGGCTGGGAACAGTGGAATTTGTCTCTAAAGAACCAACTTCCCCCTTGAGTACAATCAGGTGTAAGGTAGGCGTTGTGAAGTATAGAAGAAAATTAAAATTAATATTTAGCTTCCTACCAGAAGAAGCTTGCCCAGTTAACAGGCTACACTCCTCTGTATGTGGGGTGTGTAGAGTTTTGGGGATAACCATCTGCTCTTTGGGTGGAATCACTGATTGCTTTTGTTAAATAGGAGGGCTCCTTTTCCTCTGTCAATGTTGCTTGCACTTCCATTTTATGCTTAGTTGGTGAAGCATTAAGTCTACAAGCTAAACCCCAATTACAACCTTCTCACAGAAAGCAAACCAGATTGTGATAGAAGAAATAGAGAAGAGGATTAGGGTTGAATGCTTAATGATTCCTTCAATTTGTTATCATTTTAATGTATGAAAGAAAATTTCAATCAAATGAATTAAAATCACAAGTCCCCTCCCGCCAAGTTCGAGATGGGAGAAACTTGTGTTTAGAGACTAGATTTTTCAAGATGGCACATGCCTGTGGTTCCAGCACTTAGAATGCTGAGGTAGAAGGATCATGAGTTGGAGACAAATCTGGGCTACATTGTAAAACACTGCATCAAAGAGGGAGGAGAAGGGGGAGAGGAGGGAGAAAAGAGGAGTAAATGTTAGATTTGAACTGAAGGATTGTTGGTTCAGAGTTCAGAGACAAAGGCTCCTATGCGAGATGCTCAGGGAAGCCTTTCTTAGCATTGATTATCACGGGCTTTGGACTTATTCTTTGTAGAAAGTGCATATTTACAGATTATAGAATTTCACAGTATTGTGTCTAGATTTTAATGCAGTGTTGTATTAAATATGATTTAAGTAATTATAAGAAACTATAATCTGAACCAGTGGATACCTGAAAGTATTCATATATCAATTAGTGGGATCTGCTTATATGGCATTGGTCAAAGCTTGTTAGTATTTGTGACTGCTCCCAGCTGCTGTCAGAGCCTCATTGTTCAGATTCAGTAGAGGAAACCATGCTCATTCCTGTGTCTAAGGTCTACCACCACCCAAATGGAAAGAGTTTTGGGGTCATGTGTTCATTCTCCTGAAAAGATTTTCTCTTCAGAAGAAAGACACATTTCCATTTGAGTGATCACACAGATACATGAAACCATGGATAAGGATGGAGAGCAGCTGAATAAAGAAAAGTTCACGTAGGTAGATAAAGGCCATAAAACTGTGGATGATGGAACACGAATAAGTAGTAACAAGGAAAATAACCTTAACTTTGCAGGGAAGATAACAGGCTTTCGAAGTCTGCTTTAAAAGCTAGTTTACAAAGAGAACAAAAATGAACTGGTATACAAGCCCACGTCGACACCTATGTGTGTTGGAGCTAGCTGAAATAAGAAGGGTTGGTGAAAAGAGAGACTTTGCACATAGGTGGCACTTTGTATTTCTTCCTTTGTTCTTCCAAGGTTACATTTCTTACAGATTGTCTCAATCTCTTCACTCCTAGAGTGGACTGGCACTAAACACTCTGCAGTCTCACCAGCATCTTGGACAGCACCAACCACCCATGAATAGCCTAACAAATTTTCAGCATAAATTGAATAATTTCAGGATTTTTGCAGCTCTTCTCTGTGTTAAGCTGTAGTCAGAGAACTGCATTTTTATTGAACTTCTCCAGTTAAAATAAGGCAGTAACTCACCAAAACATGAAGAGGAACATTCTGGCTGACTGTTTATAGCAACACTCTGGGAATAATTCCTTGTCAGCTCTTGATGAGCTCTATCTGCTCTCAGATGTAAGGAGAAGGATGAAAGGTGTGAGTTACAGAACTGAGCCAGGTAATTATGCTTGCTGGAGAGAACAGCAGATGGAAGAAAACAGCATAAAAATATAATAAGAACCACAATCATTGTTCTTTACAGAATATAAAATCTATTTAGAGAAAAGGATAACTAAAGGAAGCAAACATGGGGAAGTCACACATTCCCTCCAATAACAGAGCTATTTTGACAATGATGGAAGGCGTTACCATCATTACCACCAAAACATAATTAAGCCTCATTATACCTTATTTTTGTTTAGCTATCCCAAGAGAAGGGTTTTCGTTCAAATCTCCTTGACAAATTCATTCTCACCTAGCTAACTTGAAAACGTACTTTACTGTCAGAATCAGAAGATAGGGCAGAAATCAGTATGAATATATACCGGTGGATATGACCTACTGAGAAATGTGTCAGATATACCATAAAAATAGCATCTGAACGTAGTTCCCTGTCTCTTTACCACATGTGACATTTTTCACTCAGACTAAATATGCATGGAGACCAGGGAGTTGCTGGAAATGTGACTTCAGGCAGACAGATGCTGAAGAACCAAGCGCGAGGAGTCTACTTGGCCCTTTGACTTTTGCTGTCTCTGCTTGTTCTGCATCTCCAGGATTAAAGTGGTAACCACCTCCTATTCATTTCTTTCAATTGTCATTGTTCATGGTAATTTTAATCTATTTAGATCTAAAAGGTAATGAGATTTTTTTTTAATTAAGGATGGCACTGATAAATAAAAAACAAGCTTCCTTTTTCATCTGAAGAGAAGGAGCTGTCTAAAGGAGACCTCAGAAAGCCAAAGGCTAAAAACTTTATAAACTCTCATCCAAGTAAATCAGAATTCCTGTGGATGAAGGGGCAGAAAGTATTTTAAAACAAGGCCTCCACTGGTCTGAGAAATGACTCAGTGGGTACAGCTTTTTGTGGGATACTCACATGGGAGAAAGGAAAGAACCAACTCTCACATGTCATCCTTTGACCTCTACCTGTGTTCCAAGGCATGTGTACAAAAGAATACACATGGAAATGGAAATAGATGCTAGATAGATAGGTAGATAGATAGATAGATAGATAGATAGATAGATAGATAGATAGATAGATAGATAGACTAACAAGTAAACAAATAAAAATTTTAAGATTTTTTATTATATATTTTCTTCATTTACATTTCAAATGCTGTCCCAGAAGTCACCTATACCCTCCCACCGCCCTGATCCCCAACTCACCCATTCCTGCTTCCTGGCCCTGGCATTCCCCTATATGCCCCAAAAGGCCTCTTCTCCCATTGATGGCCGACTAGGCCATCCTCTGCTACATATGCAACTAGAAACACAGCTCTGGGGGTGGGGGGCAGTACTGGTTAGTTCATACTATTGTTCCTCCTATAAGTTGTTTTAAAAGCTGAATATGTCTGTTTAATGGTTCCTGGCTCTAGTCTTGCTAATAGAGCATGCTTATATTAGACGAGGAATGATCATTACAGTTTAGTATTGAAAATCTCTGGGGAATGTTATCATATGAAGAATAGAGAAAAAAATAACGGAAGGTGGGAAAGTAGTATACAAAGAGAGAAGGGGGATGAAGGGCTAGAAGGTAGGAAGAAGACAGAAGATTCCTAAACAAAAGAGACTTTGGAATTCATATGCCCTCATTGATATGTTTAAATCTACAAGCAAGGACTGAAGACAAAAATGACTGAATCCATTCTGTCAATCACTTCAATGCATGTAACAGGATTTTTCTCCCATATCTTGCCATTATAACAGCAAAGATGAGAAAAGATATAAAGACAGAATACAGTTTCAGAGCTTCATCCATGGGTCCTGTGTCTGATCCTTTGTTATTTTCTGTCTTTGCTTTCTCCCCTATACATCTAGGATATAATAATCATACTCTACTCACACCCTAAGCACTCTATGTACAAGATTAGAGCAAAGAGATTAAGAGCAACAATGCATACCTCATTCACATTGTCACCAGCGTTTTAGAATAGTCTCTGTCCTTACAAACAGTTATCACCAGGCAATGTTGTTGGGTGTTGCTTTGATCAGCATTTCTTTAATTATGTGTGCATTTGTGGTATTTATTACTACTTCAGCAGAAATTTTTCTTGAGGAATCTGTTGATAATTTATCTTAGTTAGGGTTTTTATTGCTGTGACAAAAAACAAACAAACAAACAAACAAACAAACAAACAAACAAAATGACCAAAAGGCAAGTTGGGGCAGAAAGGGTTTATTTAGCTTATACTTCCATGTTGCTGTTTATCACCAAATGAAGTCAAAACAAAAACTCAAATAGGGCAGGAACCTGGATGCAGGAGCTGATGCAGAGGTCATGGAAGGGTACTGTTTATTGTCTTGTTTTACATAACTTGTTTAGTCTGCTTTCTCATAGAACAGAGGAATACCAGCCCAAGGATGGCAACACCCACCATGACTGATCACTAATTGAGAAAATGTCTTACAGATAGATCTCATAGAGGCAGTTCCTCAACTATGGCTCCCTTCTCTGTGATGACTGTAGCCTGTATTAAACTGACACACAAAACTAGCCAGTACATAATCTTAGAAAACAAAAATCAAAACAACAACAACAAACCCGATAGATTATCTCTTTGTGTTTGTTGGACCAAGTCCTGAGGTTTTGCGTTGTCTATAGGTCAGTAAAGGAGTAGAGTTTTCTGGTGGATTAGTGAACGGCAGGATGGTAGGAACACTAAAAAAATAAGACCCCCATGTCTAAGATTGAGGCTTAGACAATGATTGGTATACAGGAAATATTGTATAAAATTAACTGTTACTGTAAACTTTCCTCTCAAAGACATATGGTCTCCAAGTTCTCTGTGTGCTGATGTTTTCCTTGAGGCTTTGACTGGTAGAAGTTGGTAGGAATTCAACAATGGCAGACTAAGATCTCAAGAGAGAAGGGGATTTGATAGAGATGAGGACTTAAAAGAAATTGTGATATTGGAAATGCAGAAACCATGTCCATTCACTTTGAGAAAAGAGGCTTTAGTATAGAGAAACAGGCTTCTGAATGAGTTTATCTCTAAAGAGAATGATAGGGTAGATAACCACATCAAATCTCCTTAGGAGCAAGGAATTTGCTCTAAGGAAGAGAGAAATAGGAGTAGTAGCTGCAGGAAGATCTACAGCTGATATTTAATTTGGGGACTATGGAAGCTGTTCTTCTGAGTGGTGTGGATGATAACAGTGAGCCAATGCAGAGCTTAAGGTAATAACAAAGAAGACATAACATTGTAGACACAATAGGCAATGTGAGCCAATTCAGAGAAGAAAGCAGCAGAAGCAAGCCTTGGCATTGACCTCACAGCGACAAAGGAAGTGTGGACTGGGCACTGGATCAGGGGGAGCACAGGATGTGTGTCCCACTTCATTCATTCTGCTCTGTCAATGAAGTAAGAAGCTACCAGCTGAAGAGAAGGAGGAGGAGGAAAGAGAGAGATTATTTTACTTTTGCATTAAGAAGGAAGAGAGGGTAGATTATATGATGTCATATGATTTCAGTATGAATTGCCAGGACTCCCACTGAAAATATGTTTGCTAATATACTTATTAGCAATATTTTCAGCTGCAAAGCATAATGCTCATGACATTCTTGATTGCATGTATAATTTGATTCTCTTTGTGTATTCAAATTCAGTAATTTTTCCTTTATGAATTTGAAATATGAATATTCTTAGAGGACATTTTGAAGTTATGTTAAAAATACTATGCTTGTCCCAGGGTGAGATGTTTCAGTTGAGTCAAGGTGGTATTGCCAGGGAGGAAGACTTGAGGTCTGTCCCTAGGGCACACATGAAAGAAGGAGAGAACCAACTCCTGCAAGACAGCCTTTGACCTCCATAAATGTACCATTGTGCGCATGGGGGCACACACACACATGCACACACACGCACATGCATACACACACAAACACATACACACCAATAAATAAATAAAATTTAATTTTTAAAAAGAAAAGGTATGCTATTTTTTTNATTTGCCTAGGAATTTCATATATTCATTGTTTCTAATAGCTGAGTAGTACTCCATTGTGTAAATGTACCAAAATTTTGTATCCATTCCTCTGTTGAGGGACATCTGGGTTCTTTCCAGCTTCTGGCTATTATGAATAAGGCTGCTATGAACATAGTGGAACATGTGTCCTTATAACCAGATGGAAACTCTTCTGGATATGCTATTTAATTGTAATATTTTCATAGTAAAATTTAAGTTCTCATAAAAAAGTTATATATATAACTCTTCAACCCTATTTTTCTCAAAATTGGAAAACACAATGCTACAAGACCATTCTTTTTAAATTTATTCATTTACTCCTAAATACTATTAATAGGCAGTACAGGGCCTTCTGAACCTTCATGATATCTCAATGTGTCTTTATCTACTTCTAAATTATTGCCACATTGCTTTAATTATGCAGCCAATGGAAGGCATCATGTGAATCTCTTCTGAGAAAGTTTTCAGGCAAGACTTGGAAATTTTACGTACCAAATGAAAATTATCTTCCAGATGAGTCCAATTCAGCACAATAATAGCCTTATAAAATAACATTTAATACTTTGAAGGAA
The DNA here is from genome assembly GCA_902729485.2 of Mus minutoides. Taxonomy (NCBI): domain Eukaryota; kingdom Metazoa; phylum Chordata; class Mammalia; order Rodentia; family Muridae; genus Mus; species Mus minutoides. Next base: position 316,685 of record LR750072.1, read on the forward strand.
TTTTGATCTGGATTTAACTGAATTTATAGATTAGTTAGGGGTAGGAGTTAGCAATTGCATAAAAAGACTTGTTAGTTCAATATTTATCTAGGTCTTCTTTTATGGGCCTTAGAAGAATTTTCAGATTTCTTTAATGAAACAGAAATACTCTAATACCATTTTAAATGCATTTTCTGATACTGACACTGTAAACCAAAACCCATTTGTTAACTTAAAAATGATAATTGGAGCCTGCCATCTTTCCTCTGAGCCCAGCGGACGCAGCTAGGGACACCCCAGGACTTTAAGATCACATCGGGGTTACGCATGAGTGCAGTGCAGAGGTGGTGTTGGGAGCAGTGGGTCAGCAGTTGCCCCCAGGGGCAGGATCCGAGAACTCCGCCCCACCGGAGGCTGGGCCTCTCCCAACCAGAGCAACCACCACACCACCATCTTTCCTCTGAGCCCTGCGGACGCAGCTAGGGACACCCCAGGACTTTAAGATCACATTGGAGCCGGGCTTGGTGGCGCACGACTTTAATCCCAGCACTCCGGAGGCAGAGGCAGGCGGATTTCTGAGTTCGAGGCCAGCCTGGTCTACAAAGTGAGTTCCAGGACAGCCAGGGCTATACAGAGAAACCCTGTCTCGAAAAAACCAAAAAAAAAAAAAAAAAAAC
>LR750072.1:319073-356133 GCA_902729485.2 Mus minutoides
ATAAAAACCACATGATCATCTCCTTAGATGCTGAGAAAGCATTTGACAAAATCCAACACCCATTCATGATAAAGGTCTTGGAAAGATCAGGAATTCAAGGCCCTTACCTAAACATGATAAAAGCAATCTACAGCAAACCAGTGGCCAACATCAAACTAAATGGAGAGAAGCTGGAAGCAATCCCACTAAAATCAGGGATGAGACAAGGCTGCCCACTTTCTCCCTACCTATTCAATATAGTACTTGAAGTCCTAGCCAGAGTGATTCGACAACAAAAGGAGGTCAAGGGGATACAAATTGGAAAGGAAGAACTCAAAATATCACTATTTGCAGATGATATGATAGTATATATAATGACCCCAAAAACTCCACCAGAGAACTCCTAAACCTGATAAACAACTTTAGTGCAGTAGCTGGATATAGAATTATCTCAAACAAATCGATGCCCTTTCTCTATACAAAGGATGAACTGGCTGAGAAAGAGATCAGGGAAACATCACCCTTCACAATAGTCACTAAGAATATAAAATATCTTGGAGTGACTCTTACGAAAGAAGTGAAAGATTTGTATGACAAGAACTTCAAGTCTCTGAAGAAAGAAATTGAGGAAGATCTCAGAAGATGGAAGGATCTCTCATGCTCATGGATTGGCAGAATCAATATAGTAAAAATGGCTATCGTGCCAAAAGCTATCTACAGATTCAATGCAATTCCCATCAAAATTCCAACTCAATTCTTCAAGGATCTAGAAAAGACAATCAGCAAGTTCATCTGGAATAACAAAAAACCGAGACTATCGAAAACTCTTCTCAACAATAAAAGAACCTCTGGTGGAATCACCATGCCTGACCTCAAGCTGTACTACAGAGCAATCGTAACAAAAACTGCATGGTACTGGTACAGCAACAGACAGGTAGATCAATGGAATAGGATCAAAGACCCAGAAATGAATCCACACAACTATGCTCACCTGATCTTTGACAAGGGAGCTAAAACTATCCAGTGGAAAAAAGACAGCCTTTTCAACAAATGGTGCTGGCACAACTGGCAGCTATCATGTAGAAGACTGGGAATTAATCCATTCCTATCTCCTTTTACTAAGGTCAAGTCTAAGTGGTTGAAGGACCTCCACATAAAACCAGAGACACTGAAACTTATAGAGGAGAAAGAGGGGAAATGCCTCGATGATATGGGCACTGGGGAAAAATTCCTGAACAAAACAGCAAAGGCTTGTGCTGTAAGATCAAGAATTGACAAATGGGACCTCATAAAGTTGCAAAGCTTCTGTAAGGCAAAAGATACTGTCAACAGGACAAAAGGGCCACCAACGGACTGGGAAAGGATCTTTACCAATCCTAAATCAGATAGGNGGAAGAAGGAGCTAGAGAAAGTACCCAAGGAGCTGAAGGGGTCTTCAACCCTATAAGTGGAAGAATAACCATGAACTAACTAGTACCCCCTGGGCTCGTGTCTCTAGCTGCATATATAGAAGAGGATGGCCTAGTTGGCCATCAGTGGGAAGAGAGGCCCCTTGGTTATGCAGACTTTATATGCCCCAATACAGGGGAATGCCGGGGCCAAGGGTTGGGAGCGGGTGGGTAGGCGAGCAGGTCCGGGAGGGGGGAGGATATAGGGAACTTTCTGGATAACACTTGAAATGTAAATGAAGAAAATATCTAATAAAAGTTGAAAAAATGATAATTGGAGTATTTTAATTTCTTTATATTATAGTTCCCTGAATTGTCACAAGAAACTATTACACAAACTGAATAAGTTGACACATGTGACATCCTCCAAAAGTAATGATGAAACAAACATTTTTTATTAATTTATTTACTTATTCACTTTACATACAGATCGCAGCTCCCCTTCCTCCTAGTTCACCCCTCACACAGTCCCTCTCTCCACCTCCCTCCCCTTCTCTTCTGAGAAGGGTAAAGTCCCCACTGGCTACCAGCCCACCCTGGCACATCAAGTCACTACAGGACTAGGTGCATCCTCTCCCACTGAGGCCAGACAAGGAGACTCGGGATAGAAACAGACATGGTTATTTCTCCTCTGAAGCTCACATTCCCCACTGACCTTGTAACCTGGATCAAACTGCTGTGGGCCCACGAAATGACACACCTCTGAACCCTCACACATGTGGTCCCAGATTTCATAAGTAATTATAAAAATGTGCAAAATCTATTTTATCACCATGGGATAATTGGCTAATTACATACAGCTTCTCTCTTTTGCTTGAGACTCCCCACATAATCTAAAAATCAGATATGTAAAAATATTTTAAAGGGACACGGGAAGCTGCAATAAACCAGTTCCCTGAATTAGCATACATACTTAGTACAACTGATACAATACAAAATACATCAATTTGGTGCTGTGCAAACATGTGGCTCTCATTGCATAGTTAATGGCTGAGATCTATAAAATACCGTCAGTTTTCATTTCATATAATGGTATTGAGTTACTGATTGACAAGAAGAGAAATGCCTGAAAAGTCTTCTCTAGATTGCTACATTTTCATCTGAAAGCCTGACTTACAGAAACCAGAGATTTATTAGTGCACCTACCTGCATACAAATACATGTGTATACAAATTAAAAATAAGTTTTAAAAGAGGAATCCAGGAACATTTTGAACCCCTAGACCTTGGGGTCCAGGATTATTTCTGCACACATGGTCTAATGGTTCTGTTTTAGCATGACTAACAGAGTCAAATGTTGGAAAGCAATGTTCCTGGAGAATGCCTTCAAAAACAAGGTAACTGGGACACTTGGTCACTGCTCAGATACATCTGAAGGCAACTGAAACAGACAAAGGAGAAAATGGCTCATTTAATTTTAATGCATATTGCACTCAGGAAAAAAATATTCCAATCACCATGCCTCTGTGCCCTAATTACACATGCCCTTTGGACTTACACATTCTTGATCTCTCAGAGTCTTGTTTCTGCCCCTCTGATATGTTTATTTCTCAAAATCCTTACCTTCATCTTTTCCCAAGAGCAGAATATTAAAACAAAAGTCTATCAAGAGAGATGAGCCAGACTTGAGTTGGAAGGAGGGAAACAGTATCACTGCACCTTCTGAGGGTTAAGGAGGTTGAGATCTCCCTATGAGGGAGAGAGCACTGCCTTCTCTGGTCTACAGTCTGTGTTTGTCTCAGTGGAGACCCTGACACTAGATCATTAAACAAATCTAAGGTACTCGGAGTGAGCTGAGCACAAAAAGAATTCCAGAAAAGCTAGGTGATGAACAAGGCGGTCTGTTTCTGGCTTGATACAAATGCAGAGGCAAAAATCCTCAGGATATTTACTTCTATGCAAACATGTTTGTCAAATTCCAAGGTCATTGTTGACTTAAGCATTGTAAAGAATAATGTGCCAAGTTACAAATGATGGCATCGGTGCAAATATAGCTCAGAGGAGGCCCGTAACACCTCAGGATGCACCACACCATTGGGTATTCATCTCCTCCATACCCAAGCTGAAATACACTCCCTGGAAATTTTGCAAGACTGTAAAATCATACTTGCCAAGAGCAATGTTCCACTCTTGGGAGCCTATGCCCTTCTCTTTAGCCTGCGTGATTTCCTAGTCATTTGGTTTCTAAGAGAATACCAGCTGCAACTTCTGCATCTGTCATTTCCACTTGTTTGTGTATACCAGAATGCTTCAGTGTCTAGGAAATCATATAGTTTTGAGTGTTCCCTGAAGGCTCTTGTGTTAGCAGCCCAGTCTCCAGCCTACCCATTGAGCTATGAAACCTTTAGGAAGTGAGAGCTTGCACTAGGGAATTAGTTAGGTCATGGGTTTATCCTCAGAAGGAACACTAGAAGTAGAATCTTTTTCTCACTCTCTTGTTCCTTTCCCACGATGAGGTACACAGCGTTATGTCAGTGTGGCTCCATCATGGTGCTCTATGTCACCAGAGGCCTTATACAAAGCCAGAAGCATCAACTGACATTTCTGAAAATATTGTTTGAAAAAAAAACTGACTTGAAGCTGGGAGGCCTTTTATCTCAGGGATGGATGGCTGACATGGTGATAGCAAAGGTTATCTTACCAATGCTGAGTGCTCTCGGCTGTGAAGGTCCTACAGCCTGTTGCAGAAGGCTATACTCATTGAGAAGGGAGTCATAGTCTCTTCAGGAGAGAAGGCATTCCTGAAACCAGCATTCTTTGCTATGGAAATTTACCTGATTCTCTATTTGTTTTCATTCACACCTATGACATGTAACCCCTTTAATTTTAGAACAACTTTACCTTAAATATAATGAAGAACCAAAAGTAAGCCATGCAGTGTGCCATCCCTTGCTCAAAGATGTCCGTGACTCCTTTTCTTTTTGTTTTGGCTCATCAAGAGAGCAGAAGGAGAATTAGAAATGATCTAAATACATCGCCTAATACGAAATTCTCAGAAAAACAATACAACAGATGCCCTAAACCTTATTAAAGATTTTAAATTTTATTTTAATATGTATGCCTATGTGTGGACCTGCTTACTCATGGAAGCCAAAGGTGATGGGTCCATCTGGCGCTGGAGTTACAGGCAGTTGTGAGCTGCCCAAGATGGTTGCTGAGAAATTGAACTCTGATCCTCTGAAAAAGCAGGATGCACTCACAAACACTGAGCCATCTCCACAACCCCCACCCCCATCAAAGATTTTATTATAATGTTTTTGAAAAGAAAACTTACAAAAATAGGCACTAAGGAGAAGCTGAAAGACCACCAAAAGTACAGAAGAACTGCATGCATGAAAAGTATTGGCCGCTAAAATGATATAGTCAGCTGGTTTTTATTTGCTTAGCTTAACGCACCAGTCAAATCCAAATGTGTAAAAATCTTCACTTTGAAAATACAGATCTTTATGAGTAGAGATAGATAAACAACCATGGACTAGTCAGCAGGTCAATAAGGCAAATGCAGAAATACGGAAGTTGGCAAAGTATGTGGTAGGGAGAGGCATGGAGAGGGACTTGCAACAATGACAATGTTCAGATAAATGGCCTGGAGGAGAGTGGCCATTTTACAATGCATCCCTGGCAGTCTAGAAAGATAGGTTTTCTTTCTAGAAAGGATTCTTGAATGACATGAGGTTTTGTATGAAGGATCTATAGAAAACTACTGGGCTGGCTATCAAAGCAGTATGGTTGTGGAACAGCTACAGGAGTGTCCATGTGCCAACAAGAAATGAAGTACTAGAAGAGGAGAAATAGCATTAAGCTGTAGGGGAGTCAGTCAATCAGGTCAAGGAGGATGCAGTGGACCAGCTGACTCACAGCTGCATTCTTGATGCCAGTCTAACCATAACCATGTTAAACTCAATTCCATATCAAGATGAAAGGATGCTTGGAGGAATTAAATCAAATGAAAAAAATGACCATCAAAGCAGGGAGAAAAATGGGATATTAAAACAATTGAGATGTCCCATTTGTATCACCAACTTTAAAGTATCAGGCTCTACACTTTAAAGCTATGCTCTCCAGGAGGCCCACAGAGTAACTTTTGTGTTTCCAAAAATAACATCAAGTGACACAGTTTCCCAATAGGAGCAACAATTTGTTATCCATCTGTCATCCAATCATGGTTTGTCTTACAAGAGTTGACAGACTTATGTATAGCACATAAGGTGTCATGCACAGAGGACTGCATTAAGAAATAGGTTTCCCTGATGAGGGAAAAAGCGGGACATGACAGTTACTTTTAAGTAAGGGAAACAAGGTAAAGAGAAGTTAGGCATATTCTCAAGTGGTCTGTGTACAAAAGCAATCAGACTCCACATTCTTAATCAGGACAAATATCCACACGTAATATAACTTTATGAAATTTGCATTGTCACCTAAGAGTCTCATTTCCATAGGCATGCATGACACCCAAGCATAAATCAAGCTATTTTTACAGTTATATAAACATGGATTCAGATACATGCACATGAGAAGAGAGACATGTGCATGGATCTTTACACATGTATTTGCACACAAGATGCAAAAGAGCTTTAATTCACACTCAGTTCATTAGTGAAAAATACAAATCTCATCTCTACGTCTACATCAGTCTTATAAAGCCTGGTTTTCTACCACATTTAAAGTAATAGGGCTATCACAGATGCACAAAACAACTAACCACGTACCACTGTCCCCATAATCTTGGCTGTAGAGATTAGATTTTATACTTCTCTGGATCATCTGAGTATTACTATTTGGTTCGCTGGAGGATTCCTTAGTCTAATTTTTAGAAAAAGAATGTACTCATTTTATTTATGAGTATGAGCATTTTGCTCACATGTATGTATGTGTATCATAAGTATGTTAGGTATTCTCTTATTCTAGAAGCAGGCATTGGACCCAATAGAATTAGAGTTATAGAAACTGGTGAACTGTCATGTAGATGCTGAGAATCAAATCCTCGTACCCTGGAAGAGCAGCCAGAACTCTTTAACTCCCAAGCCATCTCTTTAGATATTTAGTATGTTTAACTCTGTAGACCACAGGCCCCTGTGTTTGTTCTTTGTGAGAAGTACAGTCTAATTATTATGTATGAACATGGGTTCATTTCCCAGGAGTGACAATGGGTGGAGGACTAGCAACATGGAAGAGAAAGAAGAATGGTTTAGTGATCAGGGTTCTCTAGAGAAATGGAACTGCTGGGACAACAACATATAATAAAACAACTAATTAAATCAGCTCATGTTAAAATAGAAACAATACCCATCCCACATGTGACAGCATAGGAGCCCAGAATTTATCAGTGTGATTCATCCCACAGGGACAGTCTTAGACTGGAGAGAACAAGGGTCTGGTAGCATCCCAGTGCATGATGCTGGGTACCTCAGTATTCCCAGTCCGGGGCCAAAGATCTGAAAGGTTTCTGGAGAGTCCCTTGTTCTATGTTAATAGTGGAAACCTAGAAATTCTGGTCCTAATATCAGCAAGGGAATGAAGAGCAACAGCAGCAGCAGGGTGAATCACTCAGCATCAAGAGGGAAGGCCACACAGGCAAGAGGCAGGTCATCTTCCTTCTGTCGTGCCTTTCTGTATCTGGGCTACAGCCAGAAGGTGCTGTGCACAGTTGGGTAAGGCTTACACATCAATTAAGGAAATTGGAAAAAATTCTTCAGTTGAAACTCCCTATTGGGGTGATTCTAATTTGTGGCAGGTTACCCTTCAAACCAACTCTTACAAATGAGATTCTTGCCAACTGAATATATGAATAAATAAAATACTTGAATATAGAAGTATTACTGTAGCATGGTGATTATAAAAGACCAATCTTTTGTGAGAGAGAAAAGTGTTGAGAGGGAAGCATTTTCTTTTAGTAATCCTAAAGGAGAGTCCTTCATGGAGAGCATCACTCACTGCTAAGCAATATTTGATGGTCTCTAGTTTTCTACCCATCTTTGTCTTAAAGTCATGCTGAAGCACCAAGTAGCATACTCTTTCTTGGCTCCTGTAAATTGTGGCACATACTCATAACAAGTATTCTTATCGTTTATAAAAATGGACTTGGAGTGTAAGCAGCACTCAGCCCCTGAAGATATCTTGGGTAGAAGAAAGAGGATTACAAATGAGGTAATAAAAAGCAAATCACACAACAGTAAATTCACCAAATAAGCGAGATAACAGAGGGAAACTGCAGAGGTGCTGAGTGAGCAGGCTTCGGGCCCATTCAGAGCTGAGATCTGATGTGATCTGCATGCTAAGCCTACCGTGTATGAGACCCACTATAGAAATGGCATCTGTCACTGAAATTAGTTGTTCACTTTGACAGTTTCATTACTAACTCTCTTTTATTTCCAAAACCTATACCTCAGTGGTAATTTTTTTTTAACTTTTGTTATTTCATACAAACAAGGTTGCCATACAAATTATTGTGTTACAGGTTGGATTTTATTTAGTGAGGGAAATAGGTTGCCTTTGAGTGAGACACTGTGAGAGAACTAGATATCATCAGCTGGCACCATGACAAATTATATTGTTATTTCATTGGGCACAATACTAACACGTTTGGGGCCCTTGGATGTATAATTCTCTTTTAGGTATCCAGTGGAGATATTTCTAGGAATAGATATGTAGAATGGGAATCATATGCTATAGCCTTCAAGGAAAGCTGGGGACCTTTATAATAAGGTAAGCCTACAAGTGGCAATAATGTAAGAAAGAGAAGGTTCTTGCCATGTTGTAACTGATGCTCGCTTGGGTATGCTGTGGCCTTTCCCAGGTTGCTGAGTCTGCCATGGTATCATTAGTCCATCCATTTCTGTCCTTACTTCTTTTCATATACCCAACAAACTTGCCATTCCCAGAGTCTAGTTTTCCCGTGAGTGACAGACAGAAATACAGTCAGCACTCTTCACTTACCACATTTCTTTACTGTGTGAGTCATTAAATTTATCCTGGTTACCCCAACTTCAAGAAGGCAAATAGGAGAGGATGCCTTTGAGCTGGTGGCTTCATAGTGGCCTTTCAAACATGTTAGTCCTCTGGCCTAACTGGTTCTGAAGATATAGAAAAGGAAACTAGAGTTTATAATGTGAATAGACCTCATCCCCCTCACAATTTTCACTCAGAGTGGGTTTGATTGGAGTCCTCCAGCCATGATGGAGACAAGACTGCTAAGTTGATGGCCCAGAAAAAGTCAAAGCTGTTAATAATGAAAAATTAAGGTTATTGGCTCTAACCATTTGCAGAGGCTAGAGGATGGCATCAAATGCCTTTTATTGTTTTTATTAGTCTCTATCTTTTGAGTCAGTGTCTCTCACTGAACCGGGAACTTATTGATTCAGCTTGGCCACACAGTGATCCACCTGTCTCCCTCATCCTACTGCTGCCATTCATACTTCCCCTCTCTTCCTCACTCTCTCTTATTCCCATACATCAGTGTACCTTCTTGTCACAGAAGAAGATATGCTTACACATTAATTTACTCAAAAACCATTTGTTAAAAAAAAAAAAAAAAAAAAAAAAAACTAGTATGGCTCCCGGGTCACTGTGAGACCAGTGTGCACGGATCAGCTTGCAGACTGCGGAGGGAGAGTTAGCAGCAGACTGAAGAAGTAACAGAGCTTCTGGGACAGGAAGAAGCCACACAGCTTCTGGAACAGACGCCCATTTCTGGCTGCAGAAATCCCGGCACATTCCCCGACAGAGGAGAGGTGGCCGCCCGGGAGGGCTATGACCCCCCAGAGCAGGTAAGGGAGCCATCTTGTCTCCCGGGTCGCTCTGAGACTAGTGTGTGCAGATCAGCTTACTGACCAGGGAGGGTTAACAGCAGAATAAAGAAGCAACAGAGCTGGGACAGGAAGAAGCCACACAGTTTCTGGGACAGACCCCCGTTTCTGGATGCAGAAATCCGGGCACATACCAGGAGGGCTGTGACCCAGAGCAAGCTGGGCAGGTAAGCACACAGACTGTGGAGGTAACCCATCTTCTTGGACAGGCCCCATTTCGGCCTTCATCTTCAACCAGGAGGCAAGTCTGAACTCCAGACCTCTGTGCACCATCCCTGCAAGAGGAGTGCTTGCCTGAAGAGAGTACTCTGACCACTGAGACTCAGAAGAGAGCTAGACACCCAGGACAGCTAACAGAGGCTAACAGAATCACAGGAGGAATAGGCTTCAACCAGAGACAACTATAACAACTAACTCCAGAGATTACCAAATGGCAAAGGCAAACATAAAAATCTTACCAACAGAAACCGAGACTTCTCACCATCATCAGAACCCAGCACTCCCACCTCACCCAGTCCTGGATACGCCAACACACCTGAAAAGCAATATTCAGATTCAAAAATCATATTTCATCATGCTGATAAGTTATTCCTTAAGAAGGACTTTAATAACTCACTTAAAGAAATACAGGAGAACAGCTCTAAAAAGGTAGAAGTTCTTAAAGAATCACAGGAAAACACTGCTAAATAGATAGAAGTCCTTAAAGAGGAAACAAAAAAATTCCTTAAAGAATTATGGGACAATACAATCAAAAAGGTGATGAAATTAAAGAAAACTATCCAAGACCTAAAAAGGGACATAGAAACAATAAAGAAAACCCAAAGTGAGACAACTCTGGAGATAGAAACCCTACGAAAGAAATCAGGAACCATAGATGGGAGCATCAGCAGCAGAATACAAGAGATTGAAGAGAGAATCAAAGGTTCAGAAGATTCTATAGAGAGCATGGGCATAACAATCAAAGAAAATGCAAAATGGAAAAAGATCCTAACTCAAAATATCCAGGAAATCCAGGACACAATGAGGAGACCAAACCTATGGATAATAGGGATAGATGAGAATGAAGATTTTCAACTTAAAGGGCCAGCAAATATCTTCAAAAGATTATAGAAGAAAACTTCTCAAACCTAAAGAAAGAGATGCCCATGAACATATAAGAAGCCTACAGAACTCCAAATAGACTGGACCAGAAAAGAAATCCCTCCAGACACATAATAATCAGAACAACAAATGCACTAAAGATAGAATATTAAAAGCAGTAAGGGGAAAAGGTCAAGTAACATATAAAGGCAGTCCTATTAGAATTACACCAGATTTTCACCAGAGACTATGAAAGCCAGAAGATCCTGGACAGATGATATACAGACACTAAGAGAACACAAATGCCAGCTCAGGCTGCTATACCCAGCAAAACTCTCAAATACCATAGATGGAGAAACCAAAGTATTCCATGACAAAACCAAATTCACACAATATCTTTCCACGAATCCAGCCCTTCAAAGGATAATAACTGGAAAACACCAACAAAAGGTCAGAAACTACACCCTAAAGAAAGCAAGAAAGTAATCCCTCAACAAACCTAAAAGAAGACAGCAAAAAGAACAGAATCCCAACTTTAACAACAAAAATAACAGGAAGCAACAATTACTTTTCTTTAATTTCTCTTAACATCAATGGACTCAATTCCCCAATAAAAAGACATAGACTAATAGACTGGCTACACAAACAAGACCCAACGTTTTGCTGCTTACATGAAACCCACCTCAGAGAAAAAGACAGACACCACCTCAGAGTGAAAGGCTGGGAAATAATTTTCCAAGCAAACGGTCCTAAGAAACAAGGTGAAGTGGCCATTCTAATATCGAATAAAATTGACTTTCAACCCAAAGGTATCAAAAAAGATACAGACTGTGGAGGTAACCCATCTTCTTGGACAGGCCCCATTTCGGCCTGTCCTTCATACTCATCAAAGTTAAAATCTACCAAGAGGAACTCTCAATTCTGAATATCTATGTTCCAAATGAAAGGGCTGCCACATTCATGAAAGAAACTTTAGTAAAGCTCAAAGCATACATTGCACCTCACACCCAACTCTCACCAATGGACTTCAACACCCAACTCTCACCAATGGACATGGAAAACAGAAACTAAACAGAAACACATGGACACTAACAGAAGTAATGAAACAAATGGATTTAATAGATATCTACATATCATTCTATCCTAAAACAAAAGCATATACCTTCTTCTTGGCACCACATGGTACCTCCTCCAAAATTGATCATATAATCTGTCACAAAACAGGCCTCCACAGATACAAAAATATTGAAATTATTCCATATATCCTATAAGATCACCACAGACTAATGCTGATCTTCAATAACAGCATAAATAATAGAAAGCCAGCATTCACGTGGAAAATGAACAACACTCTACTCAATGATATCTTAGTCAAGTAAGAAATAAAAAGAAGAAATTAAAGACTTTTTAGAGTTTAATGAAAATGAAGATACAACATACCCAAACTTATAGGGGACAATGAAGACATTCCTAAGAGAAAAGTTATAGCCCCGAATGCCTCCAGAAAGAAACTAGAGAGAACATACAACAGCAGCCTGACAGCACACCTAGAAGCTCTAGAACTAAGAGAAGCAAATTCACCCAAGAAGAGTAGATGGTAGGAAAAAATCAAACTCAGGGTTGAAATCAACCAGGTGGAAACAAAAGGAACTATTCAAAGAATCAACCAAACCAGGAGCTGGTTCTTTGAGAAAATCAACAAGATAGATAAACCCTTAGCCAGACTAACTAGAGGGCACAGGGACAGCATCCTAATTAACAAAATCAGAAAGGAAAAGGGAGATATAACAACAGATCTTGAGGAAATAAAAACACTATCAGATCCTACTACAAAAGGTTATACTCAACAAAACTAGAAAACCTGGATGAAATGGACAATTTACTAGACAGATACCAGGTACCAAAGTTAAATCAGGATCAGATTAATGATCTAAACAGTCCCATTTCCTCTAAAGAAATAGAAGCAGTCATCAAGAGTCTTCAACCAAAATAAGCCCAGGACCAGATGGATTTAGTGCAGAGTTCTATCAGACTTTCAAAGAAGACCTAATTCCAAATCTCCTCAAACTATTCCACAAAATAGAAACAGAAGGTACTCTAACCAATTCATTTTATGAAGCCACAATTACTCTGATACCTAAACCCCACAATGACCCAACAAAGAAAGAGAACTTCAGACCAATTTCTCTCATGAATATCAATGCAAAAATACTCAATAAAATTCTTGCTAACCGAATCTAAGAGCACGTCAAAACTATCATCCATCAGGATCAAGTAGGCTTCATCCCAGAGATGCAGGTATGGTTTAATATATGGAAATCCATCAACAGAATTCACTAAATAAACACACTCAAAGACAAAAACTACATGATCATCTCTTTAGATGCTGAGAAAGCATTTGACAAAATCCAACACCCTTTCATGATAAAAGTCTTGGAAAAATCAGGAATTCAAGGCCCACACCTGAACATAATTAAAGAAATCTACAGCAAACCAGTAGCCAACATGAAACTAAATGGAGAGAAACTCAAATTAATCCCACTAAAATCAGGGACTAGAAAAGGCTGCCCACTTCCTCCCTACCTATTCAATATAGTACTTGAAATTCTAGCCAGAGCGATTAGACAAAAAAAAAAAAAAAAAAAAAAAAAAAAAAAAAAAAAAAAAAAAAAAAAAAAAAAAAAAAAAAAAAAAAAAAAAAAAAAAAAAAAAAAAAAAAAAAAAAAAAAAAAAAAAAAAAAAAAAAAAAAAAAAAAAAAAAAAAAAAAAAAAAAAAAAAAAAAAAAAAAAAAAGGAGATCAAGGGGATACAAATTGGAAAGGAAGAAGTCAAAATATTATTGTTTGCAGATGATATGATAGTATATATAAGTGACCCAAAAAATTCCACCAGAGAACTCCTAAACCTGAAATACAGCTTCAGTGCAGTAGCTGGATATAAAATTAATTCAATCAAATCAATGGCTTTTCTCTACACAAAGGATAAACGGGCTGAGAAAGAAATTAGGAGAACAACACCCTTCACAATAGTAACAAACAATATCAAATACCTTGGTGTGAATCTAACTAAGGAAGTGAAAGATCTGTATGACAAGAACTTCAAGTCTCTGAAGAAAGAATTTGAAGAAGATCTCAAAAGATGGAAAGATCTCATATGCTCATGGATTGGCAGGATTAATATAGACAAAATGGCTATCCTGCCGAAAACAATCTACAGATTCAATGCAATCCCCATCAAAATTCCAACTCAATTTTTCTCTGAGTTAGAAAGGGCAATTTCCAAATTCATCTGGAATAATAAAAATCCTAGGAGAGAAAAATCCATTCTCACCAATAAAAGAACCTCTGGGGGAAATCACCATGCCTGACCTCAAGCTGTACTACAGAGCAATTGTGATAAAAACTGCAAAGTACTGGTACAGTGACAGACAGGTAGATCAATGGAATAAAAGTGAAGACCCAGAAATGAACCCACACACCTATGGTCACTTGATCTTTGACAAGGGAGCTAAAACCATCCAGTGGAAAAAAGACAGCATTTTCAACAAATGGTGCTGGCACAACAAGCAGTTATCATGTAGAAGAATGGGAATTGATCCATTCTTATCTCCTTGTACAAAGCTCAAGTCCAAGTGGAACAAAGACCTCTACACAAAACCAGAGATACTTAAATTTATAGAGGAGAAAGTGGGGGAAACCCTCGAAGATATGGGCACAGGGGAAAAATTCCTAAACAGAACAGCAATGGCTTGTGCTGTAAGATCAAAATTGACAAATGGGACCTTAGAAAATTGCAAAGCTTCTGTAAGGCAAAACACACTGTCAAGAAGACAAAAAGGCCACCAACAAATTGGGAAAGGATTTTAAACAATCTTAAATCAGATAGGGGACTAATATCCAATATCTACAAAGATCTCAAGAAGCTGGACTCTAGAAATTCATATAACCCCATTAAAAAATGTGGTACAGAGCTAAAGAAAGAATTCTTAAGTGAGGAATCCTGAATGGCTGAGAAACCCCTGAAAAAATGTTCAACATCCTTAACCATCAGGGAAATGCAAATCAAAACAACCCTCAGATTCCACCTCAATCCAGTCAGAATGTCTAAGATCAAAAACTCAGGTGACAGCAGATGCTAGCCAGGATGTAGTGAAAGAGGAACACTCCTTCATTGCTGGTGGGATTGCAAGCTGGTACAACCACTCTGGAAATCAGTCTGAAGGTTCCTCAGAAAATTGGACATAGTACTACTGGAAGATCCAGCAATACCTCTACTGGGCATATACCCAGAAGATGTTGCAATTGGTAATAAGAACACATGCTCCACTATGTTCATAGCAGCCTTACTTATAATAGCCAGAAGCTGGAAACAACCCAGATGTCCCTCAATAGAGGAATGGATACAGAAAATGTAGTACATTTACACAATGGAATTCTACTCAGCTATCAAAAGCAATGAATTTATGAAATTCTTGGCCAAACGAATGTATCTGGAGGATATCATCTTTAGTGAGGTAACCCAATCACAAAAGAAGTCATTTGATATGCACTCACTGATAAGTGGATATTAGCCCAGAACCTTAGAATGCCCAAGATACAATTTGCAAAACACAAGAAAATCAAGAAAGAGACCAAATTATGAATACTTCATACTAAACACTCATGAAAGGTGTTACATACTAAACACTCATGAAAGGAGTTACAGAGACAAAGACTGGAGCTAAGACAAAAGGATGGAACATCCAGAGACCTCCCTACCCAAGGGATCCATCCCATAATCATCCAACAAACCCAGATACTATTCCATATGCCAGCAAGATTTTGCTGAAAGGACCCTGATCTAACTATCTTGAGTAAGGCTATGCCAGTGTCTGGCAAACACAGAAGGGGATGCTCATAGTCATCTATATATTTGAACACAGGGCCCCAATAGAGGAGATAGAGAAATTTCCCAAGGAACTGAAGAGATCTACAACACTTTTGGTGGAACAACAATATGAACTAACTAGTACCCCCAGAGCTTGTTTCTCTAGATGCATATGTAGCAGAAGATGGCTTAGTCGGCCATCATTGGGAAGAGAAGCCCCTTGGTCTTTTAAAATTGTATATGCCCCAGTACAGGGGAATGCCTGACCCGAGAAGTGGGAGTTGGTGGGTAGGGGAGCAGGATGGGGGAAGCGTAGAGGGAACTTTCGGGATAGCATTTGAAATGTAAAATAAGAAAATATCTAATTAAAAAAAAAGAAAAAATATTAAAAAAAAAACTAGTATGTGTCAGGCTCTAGGGTATCTTATTATCCTGCTTATTTGACAGGAGATGTTGACATGGAAAACACTGATTAAATATTACTTTATATGCTCTCAAAATTTACTCAAGGCATTGATGTCATGCAAAGCTGAGTGTGAAAGTATGCCTAGGAGAGATATAGGAAACCACAAGAGAATCAGGAAAAATAAGAGTTAGCTGGGAAGGCCTATAGCATACCACAAAGGGTCATCTTGGCTCATCATCCAAGGAAGTCCAAATTTGCTAATGTTCTTTTCCTGGTGTTCCCTAGGACATGTATAGAGACATCGAACAATGCAAGCCCACACTCACCCTGTTCACTGTCTTCGTCTGTCTATGTGATCTTCAGTATTATTGACCAAAAACATCTAGTCCTAGAAACTGAGAGTCAGCTTTAAGTTCAGTTTTCCCTTCATATTCAACATTGTGTGATCACAAGGCCAAGTCCACTTCACTTAAGGAAACTCCATGGGAGCCATTCTACCTTCTTCACCCGAATTCTTGTCCGTCCGCTATCTCTTGGATTGGTGGAGAAGACTGTCTCAAGTCTTACACATTCTTTGCTCTCCAAGTGCATGAATGCCTCACTCTGTGAAGGTCATGGTTAAGCCAAGCTGCAGTGTCCCACGTTGGTCACAATCTGCATTAATACACCCATTCTACTGTTTGTGTGTATGTGCACATGTGTATGTGTATGCATGTGCGCATGTGTGTGCTCTTTAGATTTTGTAGCTAAAAGTTAGCTTTATCTAGTGTAAAGAGACATAGGCAAATAGTTTAGCACTGAGAAATAGCCTTCGCACTCCCTTGATATTTCATTCGAAGTCTTACTAAGTTACCCAGGCTGCTCTTAAATTCACTCTGCAGTTTAGATGGGCCACAGCCTATAATCCTTCTGTCTCAGACTCCTGAATAGGTATGATTGGAGGCCTGTACCACCATGCTTAGCCTCATCTTCATTAGAACACAGCACAATGAATCCCAATAACTTATATAAAGTATAAACATAGTGAGATATCCACATAAATTTGTTTTATTGTTTGTATCATGACTTGTCCTTTAGCATAGGGATTGATTCCTTATTTCTAAATTTATTGTCTTGGCCCTTAAAACTGCAGGCATGATCATATTTAATATCCCTCTATTCTTTTGTTGTTCACCATCTTCAATCATCAGAAAGATCTGCTAGCTTATAAATGCAAATTTCCAGGCCTCACCCCAGATCCAGAGCATTAGAAACTCTTAGGTGAGGTCCAGGACTAGGCACCCTTCTTCTGGTTCTCAGGCAGGATGAAGTCTGAACACTGCATGGCTTCCCACTATGCAGTGGGAGCCTCTTTGTTTCCCACTCACTATTGTAATCGAAGTCCCTTCAGAGACATGGAACACCCTAGCCCTTGATATAACTTGACACAGAGTGGCAGTACCACAATTAACTGGTGTTCAGTTCAAAGTCATCCGCTGCTATTGAAAGTGAGTACCATTATTTTCCAAGGATAGTATTAGCTTCTTGCTGGGTCCTTGCCTGTTCCTAATGAGTACCTTTGATCTTGCCCATATCCCCCATTAAAATCTTTCAAGTTAAAATTTTCTGGTTGTGCCATCTGTTACTTGTCAGCAGTCTGACAGACAGATACAGTGTTATATGACTATTTCCATGAGGAATCATAAAAAGGGGTGGTACAAAGGGGGAAAATGTTAATGGTGTACTTTAGGGTTTTAGTTATTTGACAGTAAAAAAATCTTTTTACACTTTTGCAAAGAAATAGCTGGGCATATTGTCTACATTTTTAGTGTCAGAACTGTACTAAGAAGTCCTTTATGCATATAACTCCTATTTCACTTTAATCACCATCTTGAGGTTTTCATTATTTCAATTTTGCTGGAAATCAAGGTTCTAAATAGCTATAGCATGCATCAAGTCATATGACAAAACCAGAGTCCTTAATCATTGCAGAGACCCCAATACTGTCCCTTTTGTACAGGTGTGTATACCCTACCTGAATTGTGGTACATGGATGCAGTTACTGGTCAGATCATGAATACAGAGGAAGAAAGAAGTGGTTAAAGGTACTTGGAACATGGCAGGCATCCAGCCTGTGAATAGATTGCCTGTGAACAAATGCAAGAACTTCAGCTGTGGCCTGGGAGATGTGCACAGAGAAAGACAGGACAAAAGAAGAAGGATGAAAGAAAGCTTATATCACCAGTCTGGAACAAAAGTGTGGGATTTAAAAAAAAACAACAGTGTACTAGAAAGGGCCAGGGCTATATCTCAATGGTAGATCACTGTTCAGTATGTGCAAGGCCCTGAGGTCCATTGTTAGCACCATACTGAAGAGAAATCATGTTGATCAGAGAGAGGAAATTCTGTATTAATTGGAATCATCAACACAAGTATCACTATATAGACCCAACTAGTTATATTTAGGAATATATACTTATATACAAATACATATATGAATACAATGACAATTTTTGAGAAAAGAGGCTATAAAATTGAAGGGAAGAGGAGAAGAATATATTGGAAGCCTTGGAAAAGGGGGGAAAAGGAGGAAATGTAATTAAAATACAATCTAAATAAAAACTGCATGGTACTGGTACAGCGACAGACAGGTAGATAAATGGAATAGAATTGAAGACTCAGAATGAACCACAGACCTATGGTCACTTGATCTTTGACAAAGAAGCTAAAATCATCCAGTGGAAAAAAGACAGCATCTTCAACAAATGGTGCTGGGTCAATTGGCGGTTAGCATGTAGAAGAATGCAAATTGATCCATTCTTATCTCCCTGTACAAAGCACAAGTCCAACTGGATCAAGGAACTCCATATAAAACCAGAGACTCTGAAATTTATAGAGGAGAAAAGTGGGGAAAAGCTTTGAAGATATGGGCACAGGGGGAAAATTCCTGAACAGAACAGCAATGGCTTGTGCTGTAAGAGCAAGAATCGACAAATGGGAGGTCAAAAAATTGCAAAGCTTCTGTAAGCAAAAGACACTAGTCAATAAGACAAAAAGGTCACCAACAGATTGGGAAAGGATCTTTACCAATCCTAAATCAGATAGGGGACTAATATCCAATATATATAAAGATCACAAGAAGATGGACTACAGAAAATCAAATAACCCCATTAAAAATGTGTTACAGAGGGCTGGAGAGATGGCTCAGTGGTTAAGAACGCCGACTACTATTCTGAAAGTCCTGAGTTCAAATACCAGCAACCACATGGTGGCTCACAACCATCCGTAATGAGATCTGATCCCTTTTCTGGGGTGTCTGAAGACAGCTACAGTGTACTTACATATATTTAATAAATAAATAATTTAAAAAATAGGGTACAGAGCTAAACAAAGAATTCTCAACCAAGGAATAGCAAAGGGATGAGAAGCACCTGAAAAAATGTTCAACATCCTTAATCATCAGGGAAATGCAAATCAAAACAACCCTCAGATTCCACCTCACACCAGTCAGAATGGCTAAGATCAAAAACTCAGGTGACAGCAGATGCTGGAGAGGATGTGGAGAAAGAGGAACACTCCTCCATTGCTGGTGGGATTGCAAGCTGGTAAGACCATTCTGGAAATCAGTCTGGTGGTTCCTCAGAAAATTGGACATAGTACTACTGGAAGATCCAGCAATACCTCTCCTGGGCATATACCCAAAAGATACTCTAACTTGTAATATGAACAAATGCTCTAATATGTTCATAGCAGCCTTATTTATAATAGCCAGAAACTGGAAAGAACCCAGATGTCCCTCAACAGAGGAATGGATACAGAATGTGTGGTACATTTACACAATAGAGTACTACTGAGCCATTAAAAACAATGAATTTATGAAATTCTTAGGCAAGTGGATGCATCTAGAGGATATAATCCTTAGTGAGGTAACCTAATCACAGAAGAGTGTACATGATATGCACTCACTGATAAGTGGATATTAGCCCAGAAAGAGCCTACCCAAGATACAATTACAAAAGACATGAAACTCAAGAAGGAAGACTAAAATGTGGATACTTTGTTTCTTCTTAGAATGGGGAACAAAATACCCATGGAAGGAGTAACAGATACAGTAGACAGAACTGCCCCACCTGGGGATCCATCCCATACACAACCACCAAACCAGACAATATTGCATATACCAGCAAGATTTTGCTTACAGGACCCTGATATAGCTGTCTCTTGTGAGGCTACGCCAGTGCCTGGCAAATACAGAAGTGGATGCTCACAGTCATCTCTAAGATGGAACACAGGTTACCTAAAGAAAGAGCTAGAGGAAGTAACCAAGGAGCTAAAGGGGTCGGCAACCCTAGAGGAGGATCAACAATATGAACTAACCAGCACCCCACAGTTGCATATGTAGCAGAGTATGGCCTAGTTGGCCATCAATGGGAGGAGAGGCCCTTGGTCTTGCAAAGATCATATGCCCTAAGACAGGGGAATTACAGGGCCAGGAATCAGGAGTGGGTGGGTTGAGGAGCAGGTTGCAGGGGTATAGAAGACTTTGAGGATAACATTTGAAATGGAAATGAAGAAAATATCTAATAAAAAAAGAAGTGAAAAAAATTCAATCTAAAAAAAAAAAAGATGGAATACAAGAGAAAAATTAGACCATATTGCAAATCATTTTCTACCCAAAAGGCAACTGGATATGATAAATATAAAGAGAATCTGATTAACAAATAGAAAGTGAAAAATTAAATTAACTGGTCAGTTCTATTAGCTATGGGCTTCCCTGGCCTCATGTTCTTTGATATGGGGCCAGCTATTAATAGATTTGCCCTGACATCTTGACCTAGGAAATAGTGATGGACAGGGCTGGCATTAATCATTGTTGTGCTCACCAACCACATGTATCAACTTCCTTAGAATACAGGTATCAGTGCTTAAAATGAGTACCAAGGATCAAGAATTTGGAGTAAGCACATTGTGTCCCAGAATTCTATAATCAGCAGCAGTCTGAATCAACACCTGTTGGTGAATGGATTGCATATGCAGATTAAAAAGCCTCATCTGATATTTTTGGGCCAGGAACTACTTCCAAAGATGGAGTTTTCTAGATTCAGGCAATATTTGTAAGATTTTTATGTCTTTAGCACTTTCCTCTGAAAAGAGTAAAAGCCAAACGACTTTTAAAAATAGAAAGTGAAAAATTGAACTAACTTGTCAGTTCTATTAGCTATGGGCTTCCCCAGTCTCCTCAGATTCTTGGTTAGAAGGCCATCTATTAATACATTTGCCCTAATATATTTTTCTAAGCATGAAGTCAATGTACAAGTTTTCAGGTTTCAGAACGTTGTAGAGTTCAGTTTTGAATGAGTAAAATCTCAACATGTGTCAAATAAATAGGTGTCTATTGAATAAGGGAATGGTGATTTTAACCAGTTTGAAATATGATGTTCTTGAACATAGATGATTAAAGTCATAGATGACTAAGGTACTGGTGACACTGCCATCCCATCTCATGTTCCAGGCTGAGCATGATATGGTAGAAGGTTCCTTGGAGCAAGACAGTCAGAAAATTCACAAGTAATCTCTCAATTCATGGTATACAGTGCACCATGAAGGACGCGTGCAAATACGGATGAAAAGTAATAGGGTTGTCAAGAACATCTAAGAAAGAACTATTTGTTCACAAACCAGGACTGAAACTAAAATTCAAAATGATTGTTTAAAAAAAAAAAAAAAAAGAGTAAAGCGTTTTGAGCCCTGTAACCATTAGTTTTTGTCAATGTGACACAAACTAGAGTCACCTTGAAAGAGAAAATTTCATTGAGGAACCACCATCAAATTGGTATGTGGGCATGTCTGTGGGGCATTTTCTCAATTGCAACAGATGGAGGAGGCCAGCCTACTGTGGGCAATGCCACCCCTAGGCAGGTCATCCTTGGTGCATAAAGAAGGAGGTTGACCAAGCCAGGGGAAGCAAGCCAGTAAGCAGCACCCCTCCACAGTCTTTGCTTCAGTTCTTGCCTCCAAGTTCCTGCCTGAACTCCTTTTTATGATTACCTATAAGCTGTAAGATGATATAAACTACTTCCTTCCCAAGTTGTTTTGGTCATGGTGTTTATCACAACTATAGAAAGCAATTTAGAGCAAGTGAAGAGAGAGCATCTAGTCAAAATTTGAGGTCGTGAGGCTCTCTGTCTCTTCATGTGTGTTTATCCAGTGTCTAGTGAGGAACTAGAAGAAGGAGATGGACCTGAAAGATAGACTCTGTATTTCATACTATGAAAGGACCAAGATAATCACTGGCTTATTAGATCTGTAATTCTATGATTTTGTAGTATGTTATATACCTTGTGTTGGGGAGGAGGTAGCAAGAGAAGGAAAGAAAGGAACCTTACCCTCTTTGCTGGAGCACTGATCCAGCTCTTGGCAAGCTGTTCAGGGAGACGTGGTTGGCCTCCCTTGACTTTATAATCAAACAGTCTGTGGTCAAGGATTTCCAAAGGAGATTAAAATGGAAGCACCACTGAAATCAGTTTGGGCTGCCTTTCTCTGCCGTACTTAGGAAGAAGAGCCCCATTGGACTTGGCAGACAAAACCAGAAATACTCTTTGGCCTAGATTTAGGAAGGGCTGCCAGGTAGAGAGGATATTTCAATTGCTTTGTAGCTAAATTGGTAATTAAAGTGCCTGGGTACTGGAGACACATGGTGAAAAGCCCTGTGACATCATTGTAGTTGATGTCAGTGAGATTAATGAGCTCTGAAGCCAGTACTTCATCTCTGGAAAACACACATGCTTTATGAACAACTCCCCATGAGCACAGATCAAATGCCATAGACTGACAAAGTGCTATTCATTGAAATCAGAAATTGATAACCATTTAATAGTTTCTTTGGGCCCATTTAGTCCTTAAGAGCTCACAAAGTGGGGTGGGTGGGTACGGACCCCAACGTCCTACATCATCTGAGAAGTAGATGAAACACGCAAATATGTTTTTCTTGTTGACTTTTTCTGAGTGATAAAGTTAGCAGAGCGAATCTGGGCAGTTTCCTCTCTCCGTGGCTAGCTGGGTTATAATAGAGGCAGTCCCAGAAGGAAACGGAGAGGTAATGCTTTGGGTAAACGAATTGAAATGTTCCCGAGTGACACAAAATCCAGAGACTGCGCACTTTCTCCGCGGCTTGTTTTAATTGAAACTGATGGAGCTGCAGAGCTGACAGCATTTCACATCAATCATCATAGGTCAGACTCTTTCAAGGGCAATCACAACATTAATATAACAAGCAGGAAGTGAAATAATTAAAATTTAGCACATTGCCATATTGAAGTTTCCAAAATTAGTCTAAAGCACCTTTGCTCAGTTCAAATAAGCTAGCATGGCAATACACAGAAAGAGGCACCTCGTTCCATTACATCAGCTATCCACACACGGGGGAAAAAAATTCTGTTTTTCCTAATGGTAATATTGCTTATATTTAAATCTTCTCATTTCTAGTGGTGATAAATTTTTTTTATTTGTTTTACCTGCCTCTCAACAAAACGTGTGGTAAATAGGATTGTCAGGTAGAAAAATTACAAAGAACAGGGAGTGTCAGGGAGAAAAATTATTCCTTTATGACCCTGGGAAGATGAGTTCAGCCTAGAGAGTCTACACAACTCCATATGCTGGAGAGAAATCCACAGTGATGTCCTTCCCGTTTCTATATATCTGTGTAGAAAGTAACAAAATATCCAGGCTCAGTCTAGGCTGAACCGCAGGGGTGGGATCTGTAGCAGCACTAAATAGATCACTTTGCCCGAGGAAGTACATCTGATGCTTACAAAAGATAATAAGGAACAAAGCTTGTTTGAATAATGAACAGTCCCCTGCACAGACAGCAATAGTTTTCAGGGAACCATATGCCAAAGTCATGAGACTTGGAGACCTTGATCTCAAAGCACTAAAATAGCAATAGTGTGGCAATAGCAGTTGCTCATCTAACCAAGACAATGAGCAAGACCCCAAAACCTCAGATAATAGCTAACTCTATAAAACGGTAGTCTATCTTTAGTGTAAATTTCTAGTCTCTCTTTACATGGGGGGGGGGTCATTTCACTTTCCATATAGAAATCCTATAGAGAGCTTCAAGTCTATTAATGTCTTGAGAGGAAAAGAGGTAATGAGTTCCTCATAACCCCAAAGAATAAGTTGAGTAGATCATTTCCCTTGGACATAACAGTATCAGTAAGAGAGATCCCAAAATGGAACATCTAAGGGAGACATTTCAGACTCTGGACAGGGGTACTAGCAGAGAACAGGGAAATGTCCACCATGTCTCATGTCATAACAACCATTATAATCCTCATACTTTCCTATACAGAGTCCATCCCAGAAGGGTACCATTCAAGCATATAGAATAGAGAATTCCTCATGGGTTTGGCCAACTTCATGTGACAGAGTGAGTGAGAATAAATGCGAGGTAAGCAGAACTGCTGATTATAACCAAGTCTCACAGAATTCCCTGACCAATGAGAAGGCCAACCAGTCATGACCTGGAAAATGGCTACATGTAGAAAAGAGTCAGTGCTTTGTCCATGTGACATTTTGTAGGAAATGTTACGCCTGTGCGTTATAGTAGACTCTTTGGTTAAGATAAGAGACCGATAGGTGAGGACAACTCCCCTGGAACTTCATGGATACACCCTAAGCAATACTAATGCCTGTGCCTTCAACTGAAACATTGGTAGGTTAAACTCCTCTCTAAACCCTGCCTTGATCTTTCCAAAAATCTTTAACTACATTAAGTCAAGGTAAGCTGGATGAACACAGATGAAGAGGGTAAAAATGGAAAGTGGAAGCAGAGGGGGGAAAAAAGAGGGAAATGAAAATAAAGGTTTGAAAAAAAGCAAGAAGAGAGTGAGAAAGAGATGGTGGAGAAGGAGGTAATGGAGAGAGGAAATAAGGGAGAAAGAAAATAACAGAAGTGGAGAAGGTATTCTCCACGAGGCAAGGTTACCATGAACATTTTATCACTCACCTGTAAGCACGTGCCTGTCATTTCTTACTGACTACTCTTAGGTTATGACAGGATACTCAATAATACAAAGGAAACTACAGCTTTAATTATTAGGTTCCAAAAGTTGCTACCTTAGGTTTAATGAAAGATCTAGCAATCTCCCACCCCCTCAGGAGAGTATAAAATGTCCTATTTATAAATCACCCTAGTGCTACAAGTTTTATTTTGGTTTAGATCATTTATAATTTTCATAATTTTGTCATCAAGCATAATTAGGGAAATAATGTAATTATGGAGTGTATAGCATGGGGGAAATATAATTATTTGGACTCCCCGGAAATGAGCTCTTCACAAGGCAGCAGCAAGTTGAAGGACTGTTAGGAGATCATGCATCATGCTCCTCTGATTTAGGGGATCAGCCATCTGTATGGGCTGAATCCAAAGCAGTATTTGGAGACCCAGGAAGCTAAACACCAAAACAAGGGATGCAGTCCCTAGAACATACCTAGTTCCTTGATGGGCAAAGTAAGTGCATATGTCATTAAGGTTGTATTTAATGGAAACTGAAGACAAGTGGCAAACAATGAATTTGTAACAAGGGAGGTAACATATTCTGAAGGACTAGGTCCAATGTGTGCATCAAAGGAAGTACTTGACCAAATCCACTCATTACATTTCATGTTCTAGACCAATCTGGACCGGAGGTAGAACCTGATGCCACCTATATCTACCCTAGTGGTTACAAACATCTCTGTATTCTTTATCCTGTAACATGAAAAAAAAAAAAATGGGATCCATTTTTCCCCCAATTGAGGGGGCAGCTTAATTGAAAGTAGACAAAGCTGGGACGTGGGTTCCAGTGAGTTGATCCAGAAAGATCAACATTCATGCCAAAAACTTCAGTAGGAATTTGCTTTAGTGTGTGGAAACAGTAGCAGGGAATAGTGAAACAGAGGCACAGGAAAGGGCAGGCTGTGTCCTTCTGTCCCACAAAATGCCTTTTCCTTGCAGTTTTGATATTGGTTTCACCTGGAAAGGAAAGTGCCTTTTCATTTGGCGTGTTTACAATTTCTTAAACCAATTTTGTAAATATTTTAGAATATTAAAAACAGTATCTAATGAGGCCCGTAAGCCTCTTGGAGCAAAAAATAATTAATTATACTTGGCACTTAATGGTACTTTTCATCATTAAATCTCTTTGTAGACATTAATTAATGGAAAAATGTTTCATTTTTTTTAAGTTGCTGTTGGGCTGGTATCTTTGCATCTCATGAATATCAATAATGTTGAAATGAAGAAGGAAAGATGCAGAATCCAAAACACAACTTTGCCAAAGTGTCTGATAGATAGTGATGGACCTTGCATGCTATTTTCCTCTAGACTGTATGTGTAACTAACATATATTCCTGGCTGTATTGTGTAATCTGTTTCCTCTTTTATTATAGGCACTGAGACATTTTATTTAGAAATCAAATATCCCACAAACTATTTAGAATATTTTAACATAAAGCTTCATAAAGAGAGGAACTGGAAACAATTGTCCAGCCCTCCCCCTGATTTTATTCTCATTAGAAACTTTACCCCCAGGCAGGCCTCAATTCACCTCTATAACCTCAGTTTCCTTATCTGCAGGGAAAGTTGATCTAGAATATATATATATATATGCCAATTCTATACTCTCAGGGTTTTCTTCCATATAGTCTTGGTATCAATTAGAGTGCCCTAGGCAACAAGAACACATCCACATCCTCTTTGATTATCATGACTGTTACCAGAGGCACATCATTCTGTCCATACAAGTCCTCATACGTTCAGCCTCAGTCCATCTCCCACAAAATTTGAAGTCGCTATCTTTAAAGTCTGCTACTTCACCTGCCATTCCAACTTCTTCCCCACCCATTTTTCAATGTTCTTCAATGGTAAAGTCCACATGCTTTCAGAGATCTTTTACTTTTTACTTGTTGTTTACTTCATTGTTTTTTTTTTTTTAAGCATCAACCTATGACTATGATATCATGGGACAATAGGAAAAGCATTTCGCAAGAAGAACAGAACCAGTGGGATCTGTTCAGGGGAGACAGCTGAGTGACAAAATGAAACAGTGACTCACAAGGACAGTGATGGACAGGGGAGGCCTGATAGGCAGGCAGAAATCGGTTTATGAAGACCAGTTAAAAAATGTGGACATCTCTGAGTGACAAAAAGCTTGAAAACTTCAAGGCAGTGGAGTGTATGAATAGATTCATGTTCAAGGATTACTCTTATGTTGGATCTGACCAGTCAAGACGTTGTTTCCATGTCCCAAGCTAGAGAAGATGGTGCTTAGGCCAGGGTTATAGAAATGATCTTCAAACAAAATGTAAGAGAACATTAACACAAATTAAAAACACTAATCTCTGATAATAATAGAAGTGTCATTGGGCTGAAGATCAAGCACTAGGTGGAGGAAGGTGAGGAACAAGATGTCCATAAGAACTAAGTCACAGAGGCAAAGTTAAGACACTTGAAATCAAATCTGGGGGAACTTGTCAAGGTAGATGTTGAAACAGGGAGAAGGGGATGAAGTAAGGATGCCTCATGCCCAAGTTTGTTTTCCTGCTGCTGTGATAAAAGGCTGACAACAAACGACATGGGGATGGAAAGGTAAGGTTCGGCTTACATGTCCATGCTTTGAGTAGATTAGGACACTGGAGGCAGTAAGTGATGCAGAGGCCATGAAAGAATGCAGCTTACTGGCTTGCTTATCATGGTTTGTTCAGGTTGCTTTCTAGTACAAAGCAAGACCAGCTGCCCACTGCTCTAGGGGTAGTGGGACCTGGGAAAATGGACCCTAAGAGTGAGGCAGACTAAAGTCTTCTGTAATAGCCAACTTTATTTAGAGTTTTTAAAACTCTGTTGGTTAAGAAGAATCACCTAAGTAACAAGGAGGGCCCAAGGGGTTGGGGGATGGGGCGTTGAATCTCACCAAGAAGGGGAAATAGATTAAACATCTATGGTGGATGAAGGGAGGGACTGAGTGGAGGAGGGGTGAAACTGGGAACAAGAGAGATGGGAAGAAAGATGGAGGGAGGCACAACTTGCAGAGACAAATAGAATGGGGAAGGGACATCTATGGAATGAGCAAGAAACCTAGGACAATGAAACTCCCAGGATGCTATGAAGGTGACCCTAAGAGTCCTAACAATGAAGGATATGGAGCCTGAACCAGTAATCTCCTGTAACCTGGCAAGCCTTCCAATGGAGGGATTAAGACACAAAGTCAGCCACAAGACCTTAAACCCACAATTTTTCCAGCCTATATGATATGCAGGGGTAAAAAAAAAAATGAAGCATAATTTGAAGGAATGGCCAGCTAATGACTGGCTCAGCTTGAGACCAATGCCATGAGAGGGAGTCTATCCCTCACACTGTTAATGATATTCTGCTATCCTTGCAGACAGGAGACTAGTATAACTGTCATCAGAGAGGCTTCACCCAGCAATGATGGAAACAGATGCAGAGACTCACAGCCAAATATTAAGTGGACCTTGAGGAATCCTGTAGAATATGGGAGGAGGGATTGAAGGAACCAGAACGGTCAAGAACACCACACACACACACATACACACACACACACACACACACACACAAATCCTACAAAATCAACTAACCTGAGCCCATAAAGATTGAACTGCCAACCAAAGAGCATGCATGGGATGGACCTAGGTCCTCTGCACATGTGTAAACGTTGTGCAGCTGGGTCTTCACGTGGTATTCATAAAGAGGGAGCAGTGGCTATCGCCAACTATACAGCTGGTCTTTGCATACCTTTCCCCTAACTGCACTGTCTTGTTAAGCCTCAATAGAAGAAGATGGGCCAGGTCTTATTGCAACTTGATATGCAAAGGCTGATTGATATCCATGAGAGGCCTCCCCTTTTCTTAGGAAAAGGGAAGGAGGAGTAAATTGGAGAAAGGTGAGAGGGACTTAGAGGTAAGGAAGGAGGGGAAGCTACAGCCCAGATGTAAAGTAATGGAATAACTTATATTATAACCATATAATAGATAGATGTTAGACAGATAAGATAATAGATTAGATAGATAGATGATAGATAGATAGATAGATAGATAGATAGATAGATAGATAGATAGATGGATAGATAGATAAGCAGATAGCTGCCATGTGAGTAAAATTATTAGGACATTAAGTTATATACAAGGACAAGGTGCATGTGGCAAAACATGCTTTTTCATAGAGGCATATAAACAATAACAATAGCCTTGTAATGAATAATCTGATATAAACTTATTCCTATTGGCTATACTTGGGAAGGGCCAATCTGTGCTATGTAGAAACTGGGATCCCAAAACGCTTGGAGTTTTCTCAGAAGCACTTAGAAGTCTTCTGATATATCTCCATTCTTGGACAGTGTTTCAACTAATTATTAATCAAGAAAATGCCCCCATAGGCTTGCCTATAGGCCAATCTAATGAAAGTATTTAGTTTAGTTAGTTAGTTAGTTAGCTAGCTAGCTAGCTAGCTAGTTTTTTGAGACAGAATATCACCATGTCCTGGAACTTTCTATGTAGAGCAAGCTGATCACAAACTCTCAGAGATCTACCTGTATCTGTCTCCTGAGTGCAGGGACTAAAGGCATGTGCTACCAAGCACATCGGAAACATGTTCTTAACTTAGGTGCCTTATTATCAGATGGCTCTTTTTTTTTTATTAAAAGTTGACAAAAGAAAAACTAAACAGCCCAACTTATTTTCAGATCAGCAGCTAAGGATGAAGAGGTGCTGAGAGGTGAAGCCCAGAGCCCCTTTTTAGACATGATCCCATAATAGTCACTATCTTGTTAAGCCCACTGTTGACTAAAAATACCCAAAGCCTTTTCTGCTTTCTTCATAAAATATTCTTGATGTTATAACATTATATCACTTCCCTTTACCCTTTCTCCCTCTGATCCCTCCCATGTCCACCTCCTTTCTCTTTTGAAAATTTATGGCCTCTTTTCTGAATTGTTGTTCTGTGTGTGTGTGTGTGTGTGTGTGTGTGTGTGTGTGTGTGTGTGTATTTAGGAATTGCTCAGTCCATATAATGTTGCTTTAATGTATATGTTTCCAGGGAGGACCATTTTGTATGGATAACCAATTGGAATATTTTTCCAACTAGTTATATATACCAAGAACTCAAAAATATGTTTGTTATTTTAATTATTACCATTATTCTTCATTGAACTATCTTAAAGCAAAACCACAAATCACAGTTCCATTACAACACAGCTTCACTATCCATCATCTACAGACACCGTAGGGTTTGTCTTTCAGAAACCATCTGATGATAGGCTTTTCTCAAATCCAGAGCCTGTCGATTGTTTTACAAAATGGGGGTAAATGAAATCACAAAGCCACCCCTTGCACCAGAATCTGATTTCTTATCCATGAAGACTGAAAGTTTTTCACAGTTAGAGCACATTCTTTGCATTTTTCTTTAAGCCCGCCTTAGAGAAAATCCTACTGAGAAAAATATCTGAGAAAGGCAGAAGTCACCAGTGCTATGTGCTTTATATTAAATAAAATCAGAATATTTATTTAAAAGGAATTAGAGGTAGAAAATGGAGTCTTGGGTTTCCCATCTCTATCATCCCACATTTGCCCCACCATCATTTCATGAGGACGAGCAGTGGTCCTCCTGACACATCCATAGAGAAAAAAGGAGCAGTAACAGAGAAAATAATTGCCACACAGCACACATATCTTTCATATGCCCTCAGGATATAAAATGCAGCAGGGTGTCTTTTGTATGTTGGCCGAGGGAAAGCAATTATTTAGAACCACACTCTTTATCAATATCCCTGAAGCAGAATGCAAATTGAATAATGGGTAAATGGATGTCACTTTTGACAATGCACCTCTTAAAAATAAAAGCAAAGGACAAATATCCATCTTGAGTTTGGTTCAGGTTTTTTTTTTTTTTTTTTTTCTGGACAATGGCTAGACAGATGTCAGTGTAGTTGGTACTCCTACAAACAAGGAAGGCTTCATGGGGACAATGTGACCTCACCTTTGTAAAGGCCAGTGGCTCTCTAAAAGCCCAGAGTGCCTTATCTGGCCTCTCCAGTCCTCTCTTAGATGGAGGTCTCTCTACTAGGTTTGCTACATGAATTTTTCAAGACTGTTCCCATGATTGGAACTCTTGGACCTTGGTGTGGTTGACAGGGGCAGATCTTTCATCCCTGCTGTGCAAGAAGCTAAATTCATCATTTTTAATTGACAAGACATTTCTGAATTTCAGCAAAGCAAAGAGGGGAACAACTAAAAGTCACTGAAAAGGCTGCTGGGAAAGGTCGGTTTCTCAAAAGGGCATTGTGTTCCACAGGAAGCCCAAGTGAAACGGGCACATTTCAGGATGTGTATTCCTTTATGCAGACATGCCTTGTTACCCACGTCACCTGTGCATCATGGAAATGACATTTTCACTGGTAATTACAAATTTTTCTCTCAGCAACAGAGGAAATGATCACATGAGAGAAATGGACCCAAAGGCTCTGTACCCTAAGAGCTCCAGGTTTTCTCCTCTTCATATGGTAATGAATACCCCAAATATAGGATTACAGGAGAAAAATTAAAAAATCTATAGGATTTTGAATGTTCCAAAGTCTAACTGCTTTAACACTGGAGACTGGGCTATCAAGTAAGCACTGGCAGAAGAAAAGGGAGAAACACACACACACACACACACACACACACACCTTCTGGAGCTGCCCAAGTATAGAAGCTCTTTTGTGAGTAGCAAAAGGACATTAAGGAAGCAGGGATGATTGGCGTATGTGATGCTCCCAATGGAACATGCAGGAAAACAGAGACAGAGCTATAGGTTCAGTGCAGTACAAGTGGTGTATAAACAAGGAAATGACATCAAGAACTCAGTGTCCCTTAGTTTTTAAAGATTTGTTTCTTACTTATGAGCATGTATGTGTTTCTGTGGGAAGATAGTACCCACAGAGGACGAAAGAAGACATTGGATCCCCTTGGATCTGTGGTGACAGAAGAGGCTGTGAGTTGTTTAGTGTGGGTGCTAGAACCAAATTCTGGTCCTTTCCAAGAACAGTATGTACTCTTAATGGCTGACCCATCTCCTTAACCCCATCTTATCTTTACTCAATGAGAGAAAAAACTTAACCATGTTACAGTCTTAATCTGGACTAAGCCTCTTCAGAGAGAGCTAATCATACATTCTTCCTTATTTTAACCGAATCAGTATTGAACAACTCCTCCTGAGTGGCTTCTTGTACATTGCTGAGGAGTGCGTGCCCTATATGCTTTAGTGTTCTGGACGGAGTGATTATTTAAGCCTATAAATAGTGCCAGGCTCAGATTACGACTTTCAAGGAAAGATCAGATGGACTCCTGCCTCCAACCTCTTTTGGGGATCATCTCCCCAAATTTCTGTGAAGACAACTGCTGCTTTTAATGTTAAAACTATTCCAGGAACTTCTGTAGCAGAATGGGTTCTAGGAAAGCAGAAGACGCAGGTCCCCTAACAAAAGAGAGTAAAAAATAGCTAGGTCCCCTACAGCAGATGATCTCTGCTCAGCTTTCATTTCAATTTAGAACTTGGATGTATGGGAGGAAGCCACACAATTCTAACATTTTTTTTTTTTTTATCGATTTTTAAAATAGCTCTGGCCCACAGGCCAGCCCCCGGGGACAGACAGAGGCAAAGAATATGCACTTGAGAGCAAGAGTACCAGTGTCTCCCTGGGCTCTGCACATCATGAGTTATGTCCCAGAAAGACTCACAGAGAGAATCATGGAGGGAGAACCTGATTCTTTCTCCTGTAAACCTGCAAGGCTTCAGGGCACATGGTGGGAAGAGTCTCTTCTCATTGATAACCCAAGTCACACACACACGTGTCATTGCTGCATGATTACTCTGTCCTTTTTGTTAACAGCAAGAATCCTGTTAGATGTACTCAATAGAAAAAAGATTAGTACATTAGGTCTTTTACTCTCAGTTCTGGACACAGATGGACTCTAAATTCTCCCAGTACATCCATTTGCCCCAAGCAAGGACTATGTGGTACCAACTGCGCTGTTCTTTGGGATAAAAAGAAAAAGAAAACCAGATCTAGGACAGGCATTCACTGTTTTCTGTGATGAGAAGTCATTGTTCATGAAGGCCTGTCCTCTGACTATGAGGGTAAACCACAGCCCTGTTGGCTCCAACTGAATGATCTGTCTGCGAAGCCTCTTGTTAAGGTTTGAAATAAATCATTAAGATCATGAATGAGCCAAGGAAGGAGGCATATCCTGTATCAGATCTAACATGTTTGTTTTAGGTGTTGTCAGAGAAGCTGAAGGGAGCGAATAGGGCAGATTTTACCCATTCAACTTCCTCGGTTAAATAGTGGGAATTGCCTGTGACCCATCACCTGACGCAGCATGCCTTCTGTTTCTTGAGATTTGGGAGTCTAAATGGAACCAATCTTTGAGGTACTGAATTTAAATGACCAAGCTCAGGTGTAACTTTCAAAAGTGTATGTTAGGATTTGTGTGGTTTTGTGGTCATGTACCAGAGTTGTTAGAAGATAGGGTTAAACCAGGGTCACACTTGCCGACCAGCAGGGGGCAGATGGAAGCCAGCTGCCAAGTGAGAGAAGTCAGACTTCTTGCCATGTGGACCCATGACAGGAGGCAAACAGCCCAGACAGAAATAGCTGCCATTTATCAGCATGTAGTCATACCACTTCAGCTGGAAGCCACCGCACTTCATTTCCTCTAGACCAGGTCACCAGGGTGAGCCTGAATGCTACCAGGAAACCATGTAGATTCCTAGAAACCCGAGGGCACCAATAAAACAGAGCATTTGTTCTGAGTAAAAACCAAGTGATGTAAAAGAGGTTTTCCACAAAAAAAAAAAAAAAAAAAAAAAAAAAAAAAAAAAAATCTGGAGTAGTGTGGTCAGGCTTACTCCATCATGTGACTGAAGCTATCGGCTGTCTATGTCTAGCCAAAAGGGACCATGTCCTGGAAACATTTATTTATGTATCATTCTGCCTCAGCACAGAAACTCTCTGTAAAGGGGGCCTGGCAGTTTAAACGAGTGCTCCTTTATAGGCTCATGTGTTTGAACGTTTGCTCTCCATCCAGTGGTGCTATTTTGTAAGATTGTGTGAACCTAGGAGGTGGAGGAAGGGAATTATTAGAAACAGGATTTCAGACTTTACAGCCTGACCCTACTCCCTGTCTGCTCTCTGTCTCTTAACTGTGGATGGAACTGCCAGGCCTTTCCCACCTTTATGGTCTATATCTTGAAAACTGTGAACCCCAAAAAACTGTTCTTCTGGGAAATGATTTGTCATGCATTTTGTTATAGCACCAAGCATGTAACTAATACAAAGCCTCCTATACATATTTTGCAAAATTTGTCAGAGTCTATACCTCTCAAATTTCTCTTTTTCTATTTTTAATTACTCTACAGAAAATGTCCAGAAATTTTGATATCCTTTGTCTCCTTTTTATCCCTAATTCCAGACTTCAGGTTGCTCTTCTTTTTTTTTTCAGAACAATGTAATATTCTATGATGTAAGAACATCTACTTGCTTGGCCTTCCACACTTCTTTCTTGTTTTTGTCACACTTGTAAGTGCCTGTAGTTAGTCAAGTATTTTATTTAGTTTACTTTATGTTTCTATGACAGCTATTCCAGTGACTGGGTAACTTATAGGGAAAAATATATCTACTTAGCTCATGTTTCTACAATATGTAATGTTCAAGATGAAGGAGATGCATCTAGTGAGGGCTTTTGAATGTATTATCCATGTTCAAAGATAGAAGGGAGATAGATGATAGACAGACAGACAGATGATACAGAGGGAGACAGAGAGAAAGTGAGACAGAAAGAGAAGGGGGAGAGGCATTGAGTGAGGAGAGGGAGTAAGAAGGGATCACATATGCCTCATAACAAACCAATTATTCAGAGTTCTCATGACTACCCCCTCCTTTTGATACTGCTGCCTTGAGATAGAATATTCAACTTATCAAGTAAAAAGAACAATTCAAATCAGAAGAGGTAGACCTTGGGGTCTGGTCTTTATTAGAGATATGGTCCAGATCTTGGGATAGATAAAAAGCCACAAAGAAACTGAACAATCTGGAAATGAGAAACTAGGGTACAATGATTTTAATCACATGTTCAAGTTTGTTCACTCAAAATGAACAGATGTTTCCAGACACTCTGGAACCACCTTGGGAAAGTCTGGGGCCCGGACTGAGAAACCCAAAGGAGCTTTCCAGCAGGATATCTATGAGTGTCACAGAACACAGTGACTCTAAGCCTGGAAAATTCTTTCTGGTTGTGGTCAGAAATGAAGGACTCAGAGTGAATTGCAGTTTTGAATCCAAGTGTGTTTTACAGCACCCAGGTTTGTCATGCCACTCATTTGTCTTAACCACTGGACATCTGCATGCAAACGTCCAGGGCACACAGCCAAGTGTGGGCATGTTCTCAGGAAGTCTGAAATTCATACAAAAATGTTTCATGGAAACTAAATTACTGATGGAAAGGCAAGATGTTGCTTAATGGAAAATAGATCAAGAGTGCAACACACATCTTCCTAGGATGGCTGGTGACTAAGCAATTTGTCTTTGCTATTACTGTGGCTGAAAGGCATAAAACATGTATCATGAGTTATGTTAACATATAACTTCTGAAATAGTTCTGTCTTAAGGTTTCCAAATCTTCTTTTACATCTTCATTCTTCCCTTCTTCTGGATAAAGGTGGATTGGAGGAGGAAAATCACACACAGAGTGGTCAAAGGACTTGCTTTTGGAGTTCACAGCTATATTGTTCTATGTATCTAAGAGGTTCTGGCAAAGAATGTATTTGTTTAATTTATATGGATGTATGGGTGTTTCGCCTGTGTGTATGTAAGTGCACCTCTGGTACACAGTGCCTGTGGAGGCTAGAAGAGGACATCGATCCCCTGGAACTGGAGTTAAAGGTTGTTGTGTGCTCTCATGTGGGTGATGGGGACTGAACGTATGTCTACTACAAGAGCAGTGAGGGCCCTTAATCACTGAGCCAGCTCTCCAGACCCCAATATTATCTTTCCTCGACTTTTTTTTATTAGATATTTTCTTCATTTACATTTCAAATGTTATCCCGAAAGTTCCCTATACCCTCCCTCATCCCCTGCTCCCCTACCCACACACTCCCACATCTTGGCCCTGGCGTTCCCCTGTACTGGGGCATATAAAGTTTGCATGACCAAGGGGCCTTTCTTCCCAATGATGGCCCACTAGACCATCTTCTGCTAGATATACAGCTATAGACACGAGCTCTGGGGGTACTGGTTAGTTTATATTGTTCTTCAACCTATAGGGTTGGAGACCCCTTCAGCTCTTTCGGTACTTTCTCTAGCTCCTCCATTGGGAACCCTGTGTTCCTTCTAATAGCTGACTGTGAGCATCCACTTCTGTGTTTGTCAGGCACTGGCATAGCCTCACACGAGACAGCTATATCAGGGCCCTTTCAGCAATATCTTGCTGGGGTATGCAATAGTGTCTGCATTTGCTGGTTGATTATGGGATGAATCCCCGGCTGCAGTAGTCACTGGTTGGATCATTCTTTTGTCTCAGCTCCAAACGTGATCTCTGTAACTCCTTCAATGTGTGCTTTGTTCCTAATTCTAAGAAGGGGCAAAGTGTCTACACTTTGGTCTTCATTCTTCTTGAGTTTCATGTGTTTTGCAAATCGTTTCTTGGGTAATCTAAGTTTCTGGGCTAGTATCCACTTATCAGTGAGTACATGTTATGTGAGTTCTTTTGTGATTGGGTTACCTCACTCAGGATGATACCCTCCAGATCCATCTATTTGCCTAGGAATTTCATATATTCATTGTTTTTAATAGCTGAGTAGTACTCCATTGTGTAAATATACCAAATTTTTTGTATCCATTCCTCTGTTGAGGGACATCTGGGTTCTTTCCAGTTTCGGGCTATTATGAATAAGGCTGCTATGAACATAGTGGAACATGTGTCCTTATTACCAGTTGGAGCATCATCTGGATATATGCCCAAGAGAGATATTGCAGGAGCCTCCCGTAGTACTATGTCCAATTTTCTGAGGAGCCACCAGACTGATTTCCAGAGTGGTTGTACAAGCTTGCAATCACACCAGCAATGGAGGAGTGTTCCTCTTTCTCCAATCCATGCCAGCATCTGCTGTCACCTGAATTTTTTATCTTAGCCATTCTGACTGGTGTGAGGTTTTCCTCGACTTTTTACAAAGTATTTCCTATGTCTTGTTTCACAAACACACACACATACAGGCATACACAGATATATACACACATATACACACATGCTCACGTATAAACACACATATTCATCAGATACACATATACACTTACATACACTCACAGACATAATACATATACATACAGGTACACAAATGTACACACACACACACACACACACATAAACACATTCCAGCATTCAGAATACATGTAGGAATACAGAAAACAA
>LR750072.1:356233-386905 GCA_902729485.2 Mus minutoides
TGTGTGTGTGTGTGTGTGTGTGTGTGTGTGTGTGTGTGTGTGTGTGTGTATATATATATATATGAATACATGGTAGCAGTCCTCAAACACACCAGAAGAGGGCATCAGATCCCATTACAGATGACTGTGAACCACCATGGGGTTGCTGGGAATTGATCTCAGAACCTCTGGAAGAGCAGTCAGTGCTTTTAACCACTGAGCCATCTCTACAACACTGACATCTATCTCTTATTCTCTCTGTGACACCCAATGCCAATTTCCAAGTTTCAGTTCCTCAGAGTCTCCTCAATGAAGCCTATGATGATAAAATTAATGAATATTAATTAATTAATACATCCATTCCAAAATCTGTAATAGAAATGAATTACGACTATTGTGGTGAAGGTGGTGGTTGGCAAGTAAACAAGCACCTCTCTGTACATGTGCGTGGATGCAAGAACGGATGGCTAAACAGTGCTGAGGGAAGATGAACTCATCAGGATGGAGGGGCAGTCCGGTCTACCTGAGCCTCTCATTGGCATAAGCAACCCTGCCCTACCTAAAGCCCAGAGAAAAAGGTGTCTAATCCGCAAACCACTAACCTCTGAGGTACCACACTGTGGACTCTGGAATCAGTCTTGAATTTTAGCACGTGCCTGTCACCAGCTGTGAGACCAATTCTGCGGTCTTGCAGACCCAGGAACTTGTGCCAGCCAGGTTTTGGTGGTTTGGGGTGGTTTCGTTGTTGTTGATTTGTCAACTTGACAGAATCTAGGATTGTCTGGAAGAAGGAATTGTAAGAGAAAAATGGCTCCACAGAATAGCCCTGTGGGTAAGCCTGTGGGGTGTTTTCTTGTTTGATTTGTTCTTGATATGGAAGTTCCCAGCCCACTGAGGACAGGGCTGCCCCTGGGAAGGAAAACAAGCTAGGCAAGCCAGTAGCACTATACCTGCATGGCCCCTACATCAATTCCTGCCTCAAGCCTGCCCTGACTTCCCTGGATGATGGATGACATTCTGTGAGAGGAAATAAACTCTTTCCTCTCCGTATTGCTTTTGATCCTGGTGTTCATCACAGCAATAGAAAACAAACAAAGATGGCACCTCTCTGCAAGAAACTGTTTATCCTGCTTTAGAGCTGATGGAATTCTAGGCTAGTGAGATTGTGGGACTGGAGATCACCTCTTAGTGTTAAGGGGTGAATATTACCCTCTAACATTTACATTGTAGATCACTGTAAAAATCAACCTTACTACAACAGGAACTCATGGGAAAATAATTCAAATTTGAATTGCTATCAAATATTTGAAATCAGATGGATTAGAAAATAAAAATTTGGTCTGGGGTCCTAGTTTAGTGCTACAGTCCCTGTGTAGTACACAGGAGGCCTTGATTTAGATCCCTAACACATCAAAAGTAAACAAAAATAAAATAAAATAAAATAAAATAAAATGATTTTGTCATGTGAATGACGTGTGTGTAAGAGGCATAAAGCTGTAACAGGAAATAAGAAATCAGAAACCTGCTATATGCATTTCCAACCTTTATGACCTTGAGCATTGACTTAATTAACTGAGTTAATCAAGTGGCATCTGTGTCCAAAATTGTCTAGCACATTTGGCTTCTTTGGATCATTCATCATTTAAAAGCATGGAGGCCAAGATTTCCAGCAGGACAAAACACGGAGACATCACCTTCCTAACTTCCCTTGAACAGAGAGAGGTTCTAGACACAGTGGAGCAGTCTTCCTGCACTGCACTCACTGGGTAGAGCTGACTCAGAGCCTCCCATGAACTTCCGATCCTCCTCCCCCCTTCTCCCAAGGACTGGGATTGTAGGTATTTACCATTATGGGCAGCAGAATATACAGGGCTGGGAATTTGATCCAGGAAGCTAAACATGCTTGACAAATACTCTACCAACTGAGCTGGATCCCCAGTCATTTGTGTTCTGCTTTATTTTTGTTTTGTTTTTGCTATATAATGCTGGCTGGGCTGATACTCACTGTCCTATGGAGGCTGACTTTAAACTGGTGATAATCTCCTTGCCTCATCCTTTGATGTATAAGGATCACCACCATATACTCACGTGGCTGGAAAAAAATACATTTCTTCTTCCTCCTCCTCTGCCTCCTCCTCCTCTTTCATTTTTGGCTGTTAACTTTATTTATTTATTTATTTATTTATTTATTTATTTATTTATTTACATTCCAGCCATTGCCCCTGCTTCCTGGAACTTCCTTCCACAATTCCTCTTCCTATTCCTCCTCCCTCTCCCCTCCCTCGGGCCTCTCCCTTGCTTGGGGCCTCAAGTCTCTCTAGGATTAAGTGA
Organism: Mus minutoides; assembly: GCA_902729485.2. Lineage (NCBI taxonomy): Eukaryota > Metazoa > Chordata > Mammalia > Rodentia > Muridae > Mus > Mus minutoides. The sequence continues at coordinate 358,544 of LR750072.1, forward strand.
CTCTTCTCCCACTAAGACTAGACCAGGCAGTCCTCTGCTGTATATGTGCTGGGCTGCCTTGGACCAGACCATGTATGTTGCCTGGTTGGTGGCTCAATCTCCAGGAGCTCACTGGGGTCTGGGTTAGTTGAGACTGCTGGTCTTCCTATGGGGTTGTCCTCTCCTTCAGCTTCTTCAATCCTTCCCCTAGTTCAGCTATAGGGGTCCCCAACTTCAGTCCAATTGTTGGGTATAGGTATTGGTGTCCATCTCAGTAAGCTGCTGGTAGGGCCTCTCAGAGGACAGTCATGCGAGGCTCCTATTTGTTAGCATATCATAGCTCAGCAATACTGTCAGGTCTCAGAGTCGCTCATGAGATGGATCCCAAGATCACCCACATTGAGTCCTGAGATTCTCTTATCTTCTGAGACTCTGGTACTTTCTAAGGGGTCCCCCTACCTCCCTCTGCAACCCCCCCTCAGCTGCTTATTTCCATTCACTCTCTTGACCTTCTGGGTTTCTCTCCTGTCCCCCCCTCCACATAATCCTGTCCCCTTTCTCTGTCCCCCATCCCTCTCACACCAGCAATGCAGGAGTGTTCCTCTTCAAATCCTTGCTAGCATCTGCTGTCATTTGAGTTTTTGATCTTAGTCATTCTGGCTGATGTGAGGTGGAATCTCAGGGTCATTTTGATTTGCATTTTTCTGATGACTAAGGAATATGAACATTTCTTTATATGCTTCTTGACTATTCAAGATTCTTCTGTTGTGAATTATCTGTTTAACTCTGTACCCCATTTTTTAATTGGATTATTTGGTTTATTGGAGGTTAACGTATTGGGTTCTTTATATATTTTATATATTAGCACTCTATCATATGTAGGGCTAGTGAGGATTTTTTCCCAATCTGTAGGTTTCCAATTTGTCCTATTAACAGCGTCTTTTGCCTTAAAGAAGCTTTTCAGTTTCATGAGGTCCTATTTATCAGTTGTTGAACCATTGGTGTTCTGTTCAGAAAATTTCTTTCTGTGCCAACGAGTGTGAGGCTCTTTCCTACTTTCTCTCCTATTAGATTCAGTGTATCTAGTTTTATGTTAAGGACCTTGATTCACTTGGACTTAAGCTTTTCGCAAGGTGATAAATATGAATCTATTTTCATTCTTCTACATACACACTACCATGCCAGTTAGATCAGCACCATTTATTGACTATGCTTTCTTTTATTCACTGTATGTTTTTTTGTTTCTTTGTCAAAGGTTAAGTGTTGATAGGTGTATGGGCTTATTTCTGTGTCTTTGATTCTATTCCATTGATTGACCTTGTCTGTCTCTGTACCAATACCATGCTGTCTTTATCACTACTGCTTCGTAGTACAGCTTGAGGCCAGGGATGGTTATTCTCCCAGGAGATCTTTTATTGTTGACAAATGTTTTGGCTATCCTGGGTTTCTTGTTCCATATGAAGTTGAGAATTGCTCTTTCCTTGTCTGTGAAGAATTGTGTTGGAGTTTTGATGGGGATTGCATTGAATCTGTAGATTGCTTTTGATAAGATGGCCATTTTCAGTATGTTAATCCTACCAATTCATGAGCACAGGAGAGCTCTCCATCTTCTGAGATCTTCAATTTCTTTCTTCAGGGATTTGAAGTCCTTGTCATACAGATCTTTCACTTGCTTGTTAAGAGTTACACCAAGATATTTATCACTATCTGTTGCTATTGTAAAGGGTGTTGTTTCCCTAATTTCTCTCTCTGCCTGTTTATCATTTGTATAAAGGAAGGCTACTGATTTGTTTGAGTTACTTTTATATCCTGCCATTCTGATCAAGTTGTCAGCTGTAGGAGTTCTCTGGTGGAATTTTTGGGGGTCATTTATGTATACTATCATATCATCTGCAAATAGTGATAGTTTGACTTCTTGCCTTTCCAAGCTATATTCTTTTGATCTCCTTTTATTGCTTAATTGCTCTAGCTAAAATTTCAAGTACTATATTGAACAGATAGGGAGAGAGTGGGCAACCTTGTCTTGTCTTTCATTTTAGTGGAATTGTTTCTAGTTTCTCTCTATTGAATTTGATGTTGGCTGTTGGTTTGCTATATATCACTTTTTATTATATTTAGGTATGTGCCATGAATTCCTGATCTCTCTAAGACATGAACGGATGTTGTATTTTGTCGAAGGCTTTTTCAGCATCTAATGAGATAATTGTGTCGCTTTTTTATTGAGTTTGTTTATATAGTGAATGACATTGATAAAATTTCATATATTGAATCATTCCTACATTCCAGAGATGAAGCTTACTTGATAGTGGTGAATGATAATTTTGATGGGTTCTTAGATTTGGTTTGTGAAAATTTTATTGAATATATTTACATTGATATTCATGAGTGATATTGGCCTGGAGTTCTCTTTCATTGTTGGGTCTTTGTGTGGTTTAGGTATCAGAGTAAATGTGGCTTCATAAAATGAATTAAGTAGTGTTCCTTATGTTTCTATTTTGTGAAATAGTTTGAGAAATATTGGTATTAGTTTTTCTTTGAAGTTCTGGTAGAATTATGCACTAAAATCATCTGGCCCTAGGCTTTTTTTGGTTGGGAGACTTTTATTTTTATTTTATTTTATTTTATTTATTAATTAATTTATTTATTTTGGTTTTTTCTAGACAGGGTTTCTCTGTGTAGCCCTGGCTGTCCCGGAACTCACTCTGTAGACCAGGCTGGCCTGGAACTCAGAAATCTGCCTGCCTCTGCCTCCCAAGTGTTGGGATTAAAGGTGTGCACCACCACCATCATGCAGGAGACTTTTAATAACTGCTTCTCTTTCCTTAGGAATTATGAGTCTGTTTAGTTTACCTGATCTTGATTTAACTGGTATATGGTATATGTCTAGAAAATCATCCATTTCATCCAGATTTTCTATATTTGTTGAGTATAGGCTTTTGTAGTAGGTTCTGATGATTTTTTTAAAAATTTCCTCAGTTTCTATTATTATGACTCCCTTTTCATTTACGATTTTGTTAATTTGGATGCTGTCTCTGTGCCCTTTAGTTTGGTTAAGGGTTTATCTATCTTATTGATTTTTCTCAAAGAAGCAGTTCTTGGTTTTGTTGACTCTTCAGTTCTCTTTGTTTCTAATTAGTTGATTTCAGCCCTGAGTTTGACTATTTTCTGCCCTACCATTCCTCTTGCGTGTGTCTGCTTCTTTCTGTTATAGAGCTTTCAGGTGTTGTGTTAAATTGCTTATATGAGACCTCTCCAATTTCTTTATGAACTGCTATGAATTTTCCTCTTAACACTGCTTTGTGTCCCATAAGTTTGAGTATGATATATCTTCATTTTCACTGAATTTTATAAAGTCTTTGATTCCTTTCTTTCTTTCCTGACCAAGTTTTCATTGAGCAGAGAGTTGTTCAGTTTTCATGAGTATGTGGGTTTTCGGTTGTTTTGTTGTTATTGAAGTCCAGCCTTAGTGCTTGGTGATCTGATAGAATGCATGTATATGTTGAGGCTTGTTTTGTGTCCAATTATATGGCCAATTTTGGAGAATGTTCCATGAGGTGCTAATATATATATATATATATATATATATATATATATATATATATATATATATATATTAAATCCATTCTGTTCATAACTTACTAGTTTCACTGTGTCTCTGTTTAGTTTCTGTTTTAATGACCTGTCCATTGGTAAAAGTGTGGTATTAAAGTCTCCTACTATTAATGTGTGAGGTTCCATGTGTATCTTGAGCTTTAGTAGTTTCTTTTACAAATGTAGGTGCCCTTTCATTTGGGACATAGATGTTCAGAATTGAGACTTCTTTCTGGTGGATTTATCCTTTGATGAATATGAAGTGTTCTTCCCCATTTCATTTGATAACTTTTGGTTGAAATGTATTTTATTGGATATTATAATGGCAACTCCAGCTTGTTTCTTGGGAACATTTGCTTGCAAAACTTGTTTCCAGCCTCTTACTCTGAGATCATGTCTATCTTTGTCACTGAAGTATGTTTCTTGTATGCAGCCAAATGCTGGATACTGTTTACATATCCAGTCTCTTAACCCGTGTCTTTTTATTGGAGAATTGAGTCCATTGCTATTGATAGATTTTAAGGACAAATCATTGCTAGCTCCTATTATTTTTGATGCTGAAGGTACTATAATGTGTGTGTTATTCTCTTCCTTTAGGTTTGTCACGAAATGTTTAATTTCTTGTGTTTTCTTAGGTGTAGTTATCCTCCTTGTGTTGGAGATTTCCTTTTAGTAGAAATATATTGTTTAAATTTGGATTTGTCATAGAATATCTTGGTTTCTGCATCTATGGTGACAGATGAGAGTTTTTCTGGGTATCCTGGGCTGGCATTTGTGTTCTCTTAGGGTCTGGATGACATCTGTCTAGGACCTTCTAGTTTTAGAGCCTCTGTTGAAAAGTCTTTTATAATTCCAATAGGCCTGCCTTTATATGTTACATGGCCCTTTTCCCTTACAGCTTTTAATATTCTTTCTTTGTTCTGTACACTTAGTGTTTTGATTATTATGTGATCAGATGATTTTCTTTTCTTGTCCAATCTATTCGGTTTTCTGTAGGCTTCTGTACATTTATGGACATTTCTTTAGGTAAGTAAAGTTCTCTTCTAGATTTTGTTGAAGATGTTTTCTGGCCCCTTGTGCTGGTATTCTTCATCCTCTTCTACTCCTATTATTCTTAGATTTGATCTTTCCATTGTGTTCTGAATTTCCTGTATATTATGGATTAGGAGCTTTTAACACTTTGTATTTTCTTTGACAAATGTGTCAATATCTTCTATGGTATCTTCTATGCCTGAGATTCTCTATTCAGTCTCTTGTATTCTGTTGATGATGTTGCATCTGTAGCTCCTGTTTTCTTTCTAAGTTGTCCATCTCCAATGTTGCCTCCATTTGTGGGTTTTTTTTTTTTATTAGTAAATAGATTTATTCAACTATTTTTTTACTTTTTTTAATTAGATATTTTCTTAATTTACATTTCAAATGCTATTCCCTAAGTCCCCTCCCCCCTCCCCCTCCCTGCTCCCCTGCCCACCCATTCCCACTTCTTGGCCCTGGCATTCCCCTGTATTGGGGCATATAAAGATTGCAGTACCAAGGGGCCTCTCCTCCCAATGATGGCTGACTAGGCCATCTTTTGTTACATATGATGCTAGAGACACGAGTTCTGGGGGTTCTGTTTAGTTCATATTGTTGTTCCTCTTCTAGGGTTGCAGACCCCTTCAGCTCCTGGTGTTCTATCTCTAGCTTCTCCAATGTGGGCCCCGTGCTCCCTCTTATGGATGACTGTGAGCATCCACTTCTGTGGGAGTCAGCTATATCAGGGTCCCTTCAGTANTGTCCTCCAGATTCATCCATTTGCCCAAGAATTTCATAAATTCATTTTTTAAATAGCAGAATAGTACTCCATTGTGTAAATGTACCATATTTTCTGTATCCATTCCTCTGTTGAGGGACATCTGGGTTCTTTCCAGCTTCTGGCTATTATAAATAAGGCTGCTATGAACATAGTGGAGCATGTGTCCTTTTTACCAGTTTTCTTTTTTGTTTCTATTTCCATTTCTAGTTCTTGGACTGTTTTGTTCCATTCCTTCACCTGCTTGTTGTATTTTTCTGTTATTTCTTTAAAGGATTTATTTGATTCTTCTTTAAGGGCTTCTACCTGTTTGCCTTTGTTTCCCTGTATATTTTTGAGGTAGTTATTGATATCTTCCTTAAAGGCCTATATCATCTTCATGAGATGAGTTTTTAGGTCATTATCTTGCTTTTCAGGCGTGTTAGGGTATCTAGGGCTTGCTGTGGTGGGAGAACTGGGCTCTGATAGTGCTGAATTGTATTGGGTTCTGTTGCCTATGATCATGTGCTTGCCTCTTGCCATCTGGTTATCTCTGGTGTTAACTGGCCTGGGTGTCTCTGACTAGAGCCAGCCTCCTTGGAGGCAGGTAAAGCTCTGTGAAATGAGTAAGAGCTGATCTCCTTGGAGGCATGCAGCACTGTCTCTGGTTAGGGTGGGCTTCCTGTGTCTCTGGTTAGAGAGGATGTCCTGTGTCCCTGGCTACTCAGACCTCCTTGGAGGCAGGCAGGCTATGTTCCTTGTTATGCAGACCTTCTGGGAGGCAGACAGGCTCTAGGAGGGAGGAGGGTATTGGGCTTCTGATCTGGCTTGGGTGGGAAAGCATCCTGGAATTAAGGGGGACCTCAGGAAGGTGGGTAGGTCTGGAGTCAGCTTGGCTCTATTGGTGTCCCAGCTGGTGTGGTTATTTGGGCGACATTCTCACCTGTGTCCCTGGTTACTGCAGACCTCCTGGGGGAAGGTGTAGGGTGTCAAGGGTATCAGGCCCTCTGGTCTGGTCCTGGTAGGGAAGCAGACTGGAAGGGCAAAACAATACATTTTGAGCACAAGTAAGCCCAAGCCCAACTCCTTTCCCAAATGCTCTAGTCTGTGGCAATAATAATAAATCTGTCTCTAAGATCACCAGAAGAGCATCAAACAATGGGTACTCACAGGCATACTTGTACGTTATCAGAAAAAAAAATCTGCAATTGCTGACTCCTTAGCATAAAGGCAATATCTAAGCCTGCTATGCTGCCTGACAGATGTGGAGTGTCAGCTGCAAAATACCATTTAAGCCTACTAATCTCTAGAAAAGGTGTTCACTACTTGAAAACTCATTTCCCAGCTAAGTTAAATTAATGTTGTGTTTGAAAGTGTATGTGTCTCAAGTCAACATTATTATTATTATTATTATTATTATTATTATTATTATTATTATTATTGTGATGATAATGATGAGATATATATTATCATATATATATATATATATATATATATATATATATATATATATATGAAGAAACTGAAACAGAGAATGGTTACCCTACTTATGTACTTATGGCTGGAAAGTGGTGAAAATGGCATACTATTATCATGAGACTATGAGACCATAAGCAAGGAAGCAGTTGCCAAATCAGAACCATTGTACTAACACCCCTCCATCCATACATAGGAACAAACAGACCCACACCTCCACAGTACTTTAAGGTAAGTCAGAATGTAGTTCAATCCAAGATGTCCTAACTGAATGATTCTGGAATATTGTTGCCTAGGACCCTGCAAATAATACTACCAATGACCACAGTAAGCTTCTCTAAGACATTTTACAAAAATGGCCAAAATCCTGGAGTACCTCTACAAACAAACATGCCTGTGGGTCCCAACCCTAGCATGAAAACCTAAATGCTTTTTTCCTTACTCGATTCCCAGTATGCTTTATATGGATTCACAAATATTTTAAATGAACAAACTTTGCAAAAATATTTTCAAATTTGGGTGTATGAGATGGTCCAGCAGGTTAAAAAAAACAAAACAAACACACAAAAGCAAACAAACAAACAAAAATTACTGCCAAGCCTGGCAATGTGAGTTTGATCCCCAGGACCCATACAGTGTAAGAAGAAAACTGACATTTGTAAATTGTTCTCTACAAATGTGTTGGGGTATGTATGCATGCCACTCCCCCCCAGAGAGAGAGAGAGAGAGAGAGAGAGAGAGAGAGAGAGAGAGAGAACATTTTAAATTAAACTTCATTAAATTAACTTTTATTAAACAGTGTTCTACTTCAAACCATTTCTAGGCAAACAATTGCTAGCTTGCCACATATTTGTGTTCTACTTCAATCAAACAATTGCTAGCTTGCTACATACTAGCAAAAAGTTTCCATGAATCCACTGGATGTCTTGGAGATTCCCTGGAGTTTCAGGTTTCATAGATTTTGGGAAGATGATCTTCTCAGGATGGAGAAGAAAACTGTAGGTCACCAAATTCTAAGGAGCCAGGACACAAGTGAAGGATTGGCAATGTGTTTGCATCAAAATGCTAGTGGAGTAGGGGGTCACCATGGGAACATTGAGTTCCATGTCCCTATCCTCCATCAGCATGTACAGAAACCCTCCTTCACTTATTAAAAAACACTCTTCTCAATGATGTTGACATATGGTGAGAAGTTCATCTTAGTCTCTCTCCTCTTCTGCAATACCATTACCATCTTTGTGGAAATGTGGTAGGTAGTAGGATTATCATGCATATCTGCTTGAAAGGCAGCTAGAGCTAACCAACAGTCACAAAGATGATATAGCTCACATATTCACCCTGCTCCCTTTACCCATGCTAACCCTACATCCCCTCCTATTCTAGAGTGTTCTTTTGCTATTTTTTCAGGAACTTACATAAATTATGCAGCCATTCCATGAGATGAGTGGAAGTGTCTAACCTCCTGTTTCACTGCCCATACCCCAGACCAGACGCCATGATTGTCCCATGAGAAACATCACCAAGAATGATCCACATAGGGTATATAGAGGATGTGTAGAGCTGCTGCAAATCCATTTGCTATGAATTACATTGTGAGTGGAAGGGTTATAAGTGATAAAGAAATGGAAGAAGTCATTCATGTAGGCTGAACTCAGGGTGGGAGCTGTCATGGATGGGAACTGCACACCATAGCCCTATGTGGGAAACACAGTAAGGAGGTGAGTTAGAGGAGGAAGGAGTCTGGCCAGGTGCCTAAAGACAACTTTTCCTAGCATACAAGTAGGCTCTCTGCTTGGAGATAGTCTATGGCTATGGAACAAATTTCTCAAACACCTCCTGAACTAGGACAGAGTTCATCTCCATCAGAATTTCAAGCCTTTTGCTTCTTTGGCTTTTTGTTTTCTTTTGTTTAGAAAACAAATCATCAGAGGCATGAACACATTTAAAAAAAAATGTTTTCTGCTCTGAAAGCACACCAATGTCATAGAGACCTAGAAAACACACATAGCAGGGCAGCTGGTTCTCGAGAGCTGGGGAAGGTCTCTTTCTGGTAAGCTCAGCTTATTCTGGCTTGGTGCCTGGACACAGACTTGAGGTCTGGGGGATGTGATTAATACTTGGCAGACAGTCTGTTCCTCAGGTAGTTCTATCATTTGGATGGAGCTTGAGAGAGAGGTGTGAAGGCTGCCTGGAGAGAGGGAGCATGTGGGCTGGGCATGAGATGCTTTGTGACAGTGATGCTGAGTGCTAGCCATCTGCTTTCAGAGCCATGAGCTTCACTAGCATAGGATGCTGAGTACTGGGAGCTAAGCATGCTCTCCAGGCTGACATTCCTCTGCCCTCCACCATCATACACTGATCTACTCCTCAGGACCTGTCAGGAGCAAGACTTGTTCAACGGAGCTAAGTCTCTTCCTAAGGAGTAAACCAAGGTTGCAATGTGTTCTCTGTCTCTGCTATTCCTCCTCCATTTTCTTTAGCCAAATTCTCTTAGTCTTTGATGTCTAATCACTGGTTCCATTGTTCAACAACTCAGAGATCACACAAAGTCACCGACAGGTTATCTTTCTTATTATGTCATCTAGTTAACAATATATTATTATCATTGTTGTTGAATTTTTATATTCATTTACAGATTCTTACATGACTGCAATAAATTTTAGTTGTTTACATCCCTCATTATCCTCCCTGATCTCCTTTCTTCTCCCACAATCCACCCTCATACTCTAATGTCTCTGTGTATATATGTGTGTGTCTTTATGCGTACATTTGTGTCTGTGTGAATGTGTGTGTGAGAGTGTGTCTGTCTTTGTGTGTATGAGTGTATTGTGAATGTGTGTCTGTGTTTGTGAGAATGTACATGTACATGTGAGTGTGCGTGTGCATGTGCGTGTGTGTGTGTGTGTGTGTGTGTGTGTGTGTGTGTCCCACTAAGTCTCATTATGGCTGTTTGTGTGAACACAGGTGGTAGGTTATTTATTGGTGCATAGTCAAGTCACCAGTGGCTACAACACTGAAGAAATTGTCACCTCACCCAAGCAACTATTAACTGACCATATTTCCTCAGGGAGGGATGTGGCTCAAGAGCCCTTACCATGATGAAATAATGACAAGCTCAGTCCTGCACAGGATTTTTACAGGTAATGGCACTACAATGAGTTCATGATAACTCTGCATGTGACGGGTCCCGTCACATACAGAAAATATCCCCCTGCAGCACTCCTTCCCATCCTTCTGTGATGTTCCCTGAAACTTGTAGGAAGTGATATAGATGTCCCAGTTAAGGTCAGTTACTCTGTCATCACTTAGTCACACTTTGTGTCTTCCTTTACATAAGAACTGTATTCTTAGTGAGACTCAATTTTTGCCTACCTGGGGGTGGTGAAGATATAAGGACTCTCATTCCTCATCAAAAGATAAGACATTTCTGTTGAACACATAATGTGTGTCACATATAGAAGAGGATTCGGTGGGTAAATGAATTATTTTTCCCCTGCAAACTAGAAAGCAAAATGCTGGAAGATCAGGCTTCATGGGGCAGAGCAAGAATTTGGGGGACATAAGCAAGGCTTTGTCCAAAGCAAATGCCACCCCAACGCACACCAGTGTAATTTAACTGGACTCCCCTCCAGACTTGGAGAGTGGCCAAAGCCAGTGTTCCATTTCCATCAAAATCACCCAACATTTCTATTTAATAGAAAAACCCAATGGCATTTTGAAGACAAAATGTCCAGGTGCATATTTATTTATAGAAGGACATAGAACACAACACAGCTTTTCTCCAAGCAGCAGCAATCCATAGCTGTGCAAAGTGAAGCAGTGAGCAAGTCCTCTGAGGTGGAAGGGTCAAACTTACAAAAGAATGGGTGGTGGCCTCTATTTTCTCCCAGAAAGCATTATTGCAAACAGATGCACCAACAGAATCATCATCAAGATGAAGTAAACCCTCTTCAAGCTGCCTTACCTGGTACAGGGCCCCAAGAATGAGCATAATCCATTTCAAGGTCTAGGATGTATACACACATGACAATTCCTCTGAATTGCCTTTGATTCGATCAGTAACTGAATGGGGTTACCTTTGATGTACAAGGTAAGCATCATCTTTCTGCACAAATAACAGTCATACAGTGGCTGCATTCTAATTCTGCATGATGTTGTGATACATGTTTTATACAGGTAAATTTTTCTATAAGTTGCCCCATTTCTGCCTGTCATGCAAGCAGAGAACCTGTATTGTCTCCCTTTGTTCTAGGCTACTTTTACTCAAAACATATGTATAGCAAGCTACTTTGAAAAAACTGACAAAGTGGCTTCTTCAGAATCAAAGAGCTTTCTTGCGTACTGCCTCACACAATAAACGTGGTATCTCACTTTGGAGCAATAGACAAGCATACCTACTGCCCATTATAAAGAGTCAGTTTTCCTAAACTTGAGGTTCTACAATGTAATTCCTAGTATATGGGAATGCTGCCTGGCTCTCTGTGTTCAGTACTATTAGCATGAGGAACCAGCACAGGATGTTTGTACTGTACTGCTTTCATCATGAGTTATAAAGACCTTTGTCTCTGGCCCAGGTCATTCCATGTCTTCTACTGCTTGTAAGGGATGGTACAATTATATAGGGATCATACACTCATTCATACATAGGGAGAGTTAAATCATAAACTCTCTTCATTTCTTGAAAGAAGCAACACCTATGAAATTAGATCATATTTAACCCCATGAACGTTTAAAAAGTATTGTGATCTTTACCACATATGCACAGAGTTGTTAAAATGAAACTGTTGGTATCTACAACAATCCTATGATTGAAGTTCATCGCCAGAGAGGCTTTAATTTCTAGGTAGGATTGCCTACCTATATCTTTCTGAGAAAGATATATACCAGTTAGTCTATGTCTGGACATTTCAATGCAGATGCACACCAGAAGGTGCCTTCGAGAAGCAGTATGCCAAAAGGGTACAGGGGCGCACAAGAAGGACCCACAGAAGGGACTGCTTGTTTGGGAAAGGGTTACCCCAGTGCCCAAGTTTCTCCATCAGGAAGAGCCGACAATTTCATCATGCCCTAGGCAAAGTTACCAGGGTGAATGTGGCTGAGAAGAGAGGGTGTCTTCACCTGTCAGGAGGCAGACCGCTTCTTGGCTATTTCACCTACCATGTTTCAGGATGTAGGTGATGTGTCATCCATGACACCTGAAGGCCACATTCCTTTGGGGTGTTAGCGAAAATGAGATGCTGCCAGGAACTGGTAAGTGTGATTTAGCATTTCAAATCCTTGATTAATGGGATGCTGTGCTTAAAGTCAGAATAGGAAATAACTTCTGCACAAATGCAGACTGGCAAGGCAGTTGTACTCACAGTGTCCCTCCCTTCCTCTACCAACAGCATAAAGGACACTGTAGGGTGATCATGCACTCAATCATTCAATGCATATCTACTTTCTGGAAGTGCCTTGGTATGGCATCTGACAGGAAATACAAACTTTACCCACCCAATTGTTTACAATTTAATAGTAAAATAAGCACCCTGATGATAAAACATAGTAGAGTAGAGAAAATGTAGCCTAAAAGAAGACCTGCTCAGGCTCAAAACAGAACGATGTTATATCAAGTTGTGAGCTCGGGATCTACATTTGTCTTAGAGGATAAACAGGAAGTCAGGGTAAGAACTCCAACCTGACTGAAGCAGAGGCCATGGAGGAACACTACTTACTGCTCGTTCCTTATGAGTTGCTCAGCTAGTTCTCCCCCTTTCTTTTTCTTCATTTTCTTTAATTTCTTTTTTTAGTTCCCTTTTTTTATACAGCCCAAGCACACCTACCTAAAAATGGAAATACCTATGGTAAGGTGGACTATCCTTCATCCATTAACAATCAAGAAAATATCCTATGAGCATGCTCATAGGTCATTTTGATGGAGGCAATTCCCATTCTCAGCTGAGACTCTTTGAGATAACTAGGAGGTTAGGTGATAGATTCAAGACTGCTTTTTAGTGGCAGTCAAGACCCACTAAATACAGATTATCTGGGCTTGAGGAAACCTTGAGGAACACATAACCAGAAGTTGCAGAAACTGAGGGCACCTAAGAAATAAATATTCTCACCTATAAGATCAAATCTTAGGACTCAAGTCAGACATCTACAAAACACATGTTTAAGTGTTAATCAGGAAAAGAAGAACTTGTGTTCTGAGGAGGGCTGTGGTCATGACAGCATGTGATATCATTTATTCATGGGCTGCCATTCACTTAATATTCACCTTCAAATGACACTAAGAAAGTGTCTGTTATATGTTGCTTTTGGACCCTTCATAGAGGAAACATCTTAATACTCTATTGTCAGACACTAAATGAATGCTCTTGGTTGCTATTTATTTATTCACTTATACTATTTATTTATTATGCTGTTTATAAATTAGTTCCACAATATGCTGAGGGCTGTTGCTAACATCTGCAATGGGTATAGCACATTACCAGAATCCTTCCCTCTGCTTCACATTAAATCTCTTTGGGTAGGGCTAGCAGTTCTCTTTAGATAGTATGGCTACAAATGCAAATGTATACTTTCCCAGAAAGTATATGACTTTTAAAAATTTGGCACTAAATATGAGAAAGTCAAGCACAACTAAAACTTCCATGTTCCTAAGACACTAATATCAGACATATAACCTCATCAAACACATGGTAATTAACCTAGCCACACAAATTATAGTAAATGGAAGTACATTTGAATAATCTGATAATTTTTCTCCCATGTTATGTTATTAGAGCATTTTTATGTGTGTATATAGGTCTTCAGAAATGAGTATGCAATGCCATTTTCTGTTTTTACTTTTTCTATTAATTCTTTTAGATTTTTATATAATATGTTTAATTCTGCTCACTCTGCTGCCCCAACTCCTCCCCGACTTGCCCGTTTTCCTACCCACCCAACTGCTGTCCTTATTTTTATTTTTTTAACAGCCATCAAGTCCAAGTGGTGACACCCTCTTTTGGATGTGTGGCCTTCATTGGAGCATGGTAAACTTACTAAGACAACAGTCACAAAGAAAAAACTAGCTTTCTGTTTATCTCAGAAGCCTGTAGTTCTTGGGGGCAATAGGGCAGGCTTTATACCCAGGTCACTGGGCACAAATAAATAATACCCAGGTATAATCAAATAATCAACGGGTATCTGAGAAAATATTTAAAGGAAATTCCTGTTGTAAGTGTGACTGTAAAAGCTACAGAATTCATCACATTGATTAATTCGGAAACATCAAGCATTGAATGCCTTTGAATTCAGAAGCCCTTGTCAATAGAATCGTGAAAACATTAAATCTTTGCAGACAGGTGGGAAATGTGCTTCCCTGAGTAGTGCCGCTTAAATTTTAAATAGTTTCATGAACTTGAGTGAGAGCATTCTCCAAGAGTCTCCAATTTATTCCATGTGCAGTGGAGACTTAATCAATGCCTTGTTTCATTTCCCCAAACTTTCAAAATTTGTATTCTCACATTTGAACCCCTAGGCATGGTGGGCTGTCCAGGTCACCCAGCAAGCCTGAAGTCTCACAGGCAAGCTGGCAAAGACTCAGAACAACATGGCAACTCTGAGTATCTCATGATGGAGTTTGAGGGTGGGGAAATCCTCTAGCTATTCCCTAATGCATCAAAGGGGAAAATGAACAGGCAGATTTCCAACCATTAAATGTCAGAAACCCTGCTTGCATCAGGAATGACAGAGGCATGGTGGTCTGCAGACAGGGGTTTTGAGAAAGAAAAACTGTCTTTGATAATGCGGTATCTGTGAATAAAGTCACTAAGTAATTTAGTTTGCCATGAGAGAAATGAAGAATATGTAGAGGTATATATGACAAGTCTTGTTCTGCGCACAGTACCTCTGTATCTCAAGACTAATGCAGAGTGGACTACTCAGCTTTAATCCAGATGTCCACTGCAGGAAATGCAGCCAGCTCTGATGAGCTATCAAGTGGCATTCTCTGAATTATAGTGGAGAATTTTAAAGTAGCTAGTGTGGCAAATTGGGATCACTGTTTCTTTTATTGACTGTGTTCCCACTTCTATTTTCTGCCCTCTGAAGACAGGCATGTGACCGAGGAAGGATACAAAGGGAAGAAGATGGAGTAGCTCACTGGTAGAGCACATGCCTGGCTTGTACAACCTCCAGCTTTCCATCCAACACAAGAAAGAAAAGGAAGGAACAGAGGGAGGAGGAGGGAGGGGGATGGGGGAGGGACGGTAGGAGAGGAAGCCTGTATGAGAGAATGTGGTGATGTGTAAATACGTCCTTGCCTTTCTACATGACCTTCACATTCTTTTAGAGAAGACTTTTGTAAGAGGTGTATGAATTATGTTGGATGAAAATGTCAAAAACAAGAGCTCAGTGCTGGTCATATGCTCTGTTAGCATAGCTGTGAAACCCTATACAGCTGACAGGTGCTTTGCAATCTACATGAGTGAATTATGTATTTCACTGAAAAGTGCCACCACCTGGACTCGTTAAGGATGAGGTGAAGAGTAAGAATTGTCAGCAATATTCATTCCATCATTTCAAAATTCTAATAATATAAACTGTGAATAATTTCTGGAGCAAATGAACTCATCATTGCATAAACTAAATGAGTTTATTAATAAAATATATTAATAAAAGGTATTTTTTCCTAAGTACAACATAATGTTAATTCTGATAAATCATCACATACCTTGGATATTTTAAACAAAGAGACATTGTCTTAATTAGATTTCTATTGCTGTAACAAAGACAATAATCAAACCAACTTGGAAAGAAAAGAATTTATTTGGCTTACAAGTTCTAATTGCAGTCCATCATGAAGAAAATTGAGGCAGGAACACAGAGGCAGGAACTGAAGCAGAGACCGTGGAGGACCACTGTTTATTGGCTTGCTCCCCATGGCTTTTTCATTTTGTTTTCTTAAACAACCTGCCCAGGACTACATGCTCAGAGGTGATACCACCCACAGTGGGCTAGGCCCTCTCATATTAATCGTTAATCCAAACAAAATGCCCAATAGAGTTGCCTACAGGAAAATTTGACCAGGACATTTTCTCATTTTGACATTGCCTCTTCCTAGATGATCCTGGCTTGTTTCAAGTTGCCAAAAAACACCTAACTGACACAGATGCTTAAGGACCACAAAGAGCCTGCTCTTGCTTCCAATTCATAATTTCATAGAATTGCTTTCCTTAAAAAAACATCACTTTCCATAAACAAAACCATCCCCTGCTGGCGCTTTATGATTCCAACAAATGTCAAGCATGAGTGTGTATCTGTGTGTGTTTCTGTCTTTCTATGTGTATGAATGTGTCTGTGTTTGTATGTCTGTGTGTGTACCTATATGTGTGTGTGTGTACCTGTGTGTGTGTGTGTGTGTGTGTGTGAGAGAGAGAGAGAGAGAGAGGACTAACAGCCCAGAGCAAGCACTGTTGTAAAGGCTTTGCTATTGTGTGCTGTACCAGGTATCAAAATGATGAACTTGAGTTGTGTGGGTTGATGCTATCCATCAGCAGCCACACAACAAAGGATCAGCTATGAGATATTCTACAAGGCAGCACTAAAGAGCCCAGAGCCATGGATTAGTCCTCATCCAGTGATTCATCTTGACTCAGGCAGGGGCTGTCTCCACAAGTCACTAATTTTCCTTCTGCTCAGGAAAAGAAAGGGCAAAACTAGTTTTCTGGAAAAGCAAGGGTGTACCGCTCTGGTTCCACAAGCAAAGAAAGCACATGTGTCCACATCAGGAGCCATTGTCACCTTCAACAGAAGGGTGATATGTGGTAAGAATGACACAGAAAGGTGGGAACTCATTTTCAGAGCTCTCTCTCTGCAAATGGTAATTCATTTTTCAGTTCTTCCTTTGCTATATAGAAAGACAGCTCATATTTTGTTCATAGGAAGAACTCATCAATGCAACCAACAAGCTGCCATCACATATATATGTTAATGTAGAATGATGGACAGGTGATAAAATGCATGCATAAGCCTATATAAAGATAAAAATCCGGTATATATGTATATATGTATATATAGTACATAGTCATATATTTATATACATAGATTAGATGTGTATATATATACATATATATTTCTCTATATATGGCTACATACATGCATGCATGTGTGTATACATAAGTATATGTACACATTCTTAGCTCAGTGGAAGCTTAGATGCTTTTCATTAAATCGATTAATGACTTTCTTAAAATTTGGCAATTGTTATGCAATTTTAAATGATAAGTATGGTCCAACAAATGATTTGTATCATGAGAAACATTCCACTCTAAGTTTTGAATGATCCGTGTTTCTCCCCATATCAAAAAAAAAAAAAAATCAGGGTATTGAGTGGTGCCTCAATCTCAGCATTCTGGAGACAGAGGCAGGGGGATTTTTATGAATTCCAGGCCTGCATGACCTACATAGCAAGTTCCAGGCCAGTCAAGACTTAGGAATGAGATCCTGGGGTGGGGGTTGTGGAGGGGTGGAGAAGACAGACAGACAAACAGACATGGATGGACAGACAGGTAGAAAAGATAGAAAATCAGTGGATCAAGTGTCTCTAGACATGCTTATACTATTAGAACATACAACCTATGTGCATATGTCCTAAGACGATTTTTTGCCCAGCTAAACTGCCATTTTCCAACTAACTCCAATGCAGCCACCAGCAAACAATCAACTTGCTCATACAACCATCACACTGGGTGGTTGTGGCACATGCCTTTAATTCCAGCACTTGGGAGGCAGAGGCACGGGAATTTCTGAGTTTGAGGCCACAGAGAAACCCTGTCTCAAAAAAAGGAAAGAAAGAGAGAAAGAAAGAAAGAAAGAAAGAAAGAAAGAAAGAAAGAAAGAAAGAAAGGAAGAAAGAAAGAAAGAAAGAGGAAAAGAATAACAACAATCAAAACCATAGATCGTCATAAACAAACACATCATTTCAGGGACTGGCTTTAGTTGCTCCTAGACACAGCTCACAGCTCCCACGAGAGCTGAGAACACTGATTGGAATTTCCTGTCCTCTCCATCCTTTGGTGGAAGAGATAAGAATGGAACACCAAAAGCATAGTGCCCAGGAGGAAGCAAAGCACAGAGCCTCCAAGGCACTCTAGCCTCTCAGCCTCATGTGGATAATCAGCAATTAACAGGCAGCCCTCACACAAAACACCACACTCGGAAGCAAACCGGGCAGCCTCTAAAACCTCAGTTACCAGCCACTTGCTCTCCGTGGTTCCACAAGCTGTATTGAATGGGTAAATCAAAGCCTGATTTGCCATCAGTGACTGCTAGTGTTCCCTGGGATGGGCTATCTTTAAAACATATTTCCATGGCAACTAGCTTAGAAACGTATTTCACTCTCTTGTGTTAGGAGAGCCAGGAAGACTGTTGGGTGAAAACCATCTTGTACGTATATGGCCTTTTCTTGTCAAAGATTTTGCTACCAGGAAAGCAACTGAGGGCATGTAGGAAAATCTCCTAACATACAAGGAAATGTAGCAGCAAGTCTCCTGGACCATGCCCGGCTTCTGGGTTATTGAGGAAAGCCAGTTTATTATCTTTGTTAATGTCACCATTTCTCAGTACAGGGCAAATGCACTCTGCCTCCTTCCTGAGGTTTTCCAACACCAACTCTAGTGATAAAAGCCCACCTCTGCTCTCCTTTTCCCAGCTCTAGATGCTAAGGCCCATCTGACTGTGATTATTTCATAAGCTTATAGGTGCAAAACTATGCTTGCTTAATGGAAAAACAAAAGCAAGGATAGGACTAAACCTGGGTGTCTGGGACTTCACACCTACTCAGAAATTTTAAATTGCCATGCGGCCTAGGATTGACACATACTCTAGCAATCCTGGAAATCCTAAATTTTTAACCTTCTGTTAAAAAGACCCTGGATTCTCTATAAAACTTGCTGTTGGTCTAAGACCTATCTTATCCTTTTCTCAGGGACCAGGAGCAGTATTAAACTCTGTCCAGAGCTAGCACTCCGACTAATTCCACAAAGATATGGAGTCTAGACTTCGGTGATTTGGTGGCAAGCAATAAGGATCATTCAAACAGAGATTTTGTTTCTTTTACCCCCTGTGACACTATAAACTTTCATGTCATGGCTTAGAGACATTATTTTCTCAATGAAATGTAGATCTTTATGTATCAGTCTTTTGTGAAACCAATCTGGAGAGATTTTAAAACTGCTGAAAGAATAGATATAGAGTCTCAAAATGTACCAATAGAAAACTTACCTTGTGAGGTAAACTTTAGCCAAAAATGCTTAGATAAGAGCCTTGTGCTGAAAGACCTAGAATTTTAAAGAACAAGTTCAGGTTGCATTGGAGAAATTCCCAAGTTTGTAAGCAGAGACAGAATCTCCAGCAGTGTACAGTACTGAGATGTACAGTACTGGGATTTACAGTACTGAGATTTAGCCTGGGTTTTAGTGTCCTGTTCTCTATTGATTTGTGGTGGTCTCCATTTCAGCTTTCTTCATGATGACTATTGATCACCATGATAGATCATCTACTCAGTGATCTGAATTGATCATTAAATGGCTGGAATTAATAGATTAGCCAGTTGAAGATCTATTCATTTAGTGAACATTGCCATGGAACATGAGCCCAGGGGCATCTCAAGACTTCAGTCTCCTACCACAATGCAGGACCTCATGATTAGAGGAGGGAACTTCATGATGGAGAGTCAATACTAATCCTGCAACTACCAAGAGGCCTTTAAGTGCCATGGCAAAGCCCATATATCTAACATGGGATGAGGATAAATTTTTAAGATGGTTTAGTGTAAGCAAAATGAGGCACTAAAACAGCCATTTATGACAGGAAAAACTTAAGAATGCCCAGGAAGCTTGCAATAACCTGAACATCAACTTGCAAACATTTAACTTAAGAAGCCACAGTGAAACCTTTTCTCAGATTGCCTGTAAAACCTTTCTTAATTGAACAGTATTTCAAGGCAAAATGTGTAAAATGCCTATGAGAAGAAAATAGTCCTTAGAAAAAACTTAAAAGATTTCAATTTCAAATGATATATATACCAATTAAAGTTTTTCCTACATGAATTCCAATACCTGGTCAAAACAGGCCTCCTAAGAACATTTACAGGGCACACTGTCTATCTGAGATCTAATGCTGTATCCTTGGAAACAAGAAAACCCTTTTAAGACTAGATTAAGACCCCAGGTTGGACTGGGAACTCTCCAGTCATGGAAGCTGGCCTGTGGTTAGAAGAGGCAGAAAACAAATTGGAAGACTTGACTTATATAACTATATAACTATATAACTATGAGCAACAGAGGAGCAGCTAGAGACTTCTAGCACCCACTTCCCTAGCAGCCTCAAGGAGACTATTTTTAAAAAAGGGTGCCTTTAGAAGATACTTCCAGTAGTGATCTGTGAGGTGCTGGGCTCTGAGATAATTGGATGAGTCATCAGGGAAAATGGAGAGATGGGTATGGAGAAGGATTTTCTGTCCATGAAAACCCTAGGATTCCACCCCATGAAAGAGGGAGGAAGAGCAAGGAAAGATTGTTGTTACCAGTCTGTTGGTAGTCAGAGATGGAAATGGAGAAGGTGTTCTGGCCATGAAGATCCTAGGATTTCACCCCACAAAAGAGGGAAGAGCAAGGAAAGATTGTTGCTAGTCAGTTGATAGGATGAGTATACCTAGTGTGTAGTTGGAATTCCCACAACGTAACATTACAGAAACGGGATAATGCCTCCATTAGACAAAATACTAAGCAGTCAGGTGAATTAAGACTTAAGGTTTCATAGATACCAGGATTTTTGGCAATGAAAGTGAAATATATGCACAAGCTGATATTGACAATAAATTCAGCTACTCTTGAATACTTTTTTTTTCTTTAAAAATTCTTGTGAAAAACATCGAGTGAAAAACTGCGGAATTTTCCATTTGAATCCAAACCTTATGTGCCTGGGTGAGGTACCCCCATGCAGGTGACTCAGACATCCCCTCAGACTCTCCATATACATCTCCATAAATTCGGGTAAGTGCAAAAGTGAAAGGAAGTGATGTATGTCACCATCATTCTGGCCCAAGAAGCTTTCATTAATTTAAACATCCATCTCAAGATGATGTAACCAGAAGTAAGCAGGCTAAGAATCTAGTCTTGTGGACACCTATAAAGCTCTTCATTAATTGCGCAAAGTCTTTCTAACCAGAGTATGTAGAGACTGAAAGGCTCTAGAAGGTGGCAGAGATCAGATCCTTAAATGGTCAACATATGGTCATTTACCAGCTAAATCAAAGGACATTTTTCACTAGGTAATACAAAATGAAGACTATCTTTAAATAAAACAACAGAGATCGTAGTGTGCACAACACAGCAATTTGCATCATTCGCATTATTCAGTTCAACTTAATTTCAACTTCTTTTCATTAATAAGCAATGAATGTTATCTAACTTACAGGGAAATTGAAGAATGGACTATGGCATGATCTATCACATAGTAAGTGGTAAATAGTGACCTGTCTTGGTTAGGGCTACTCTCTTAGCTAGGGTTTCTATTGCTGTGATGAAACCCCATGACCAAAGCAGTATGGGGAGGAAAGGGTTGTTTGGCTTACCCTTACATATCACTGTTCATCATCAAAGGAAGTCAGAACAGGAACTCAAACAGTGCAGGAATGTGCAAGGATGAAATGATGCAGAAGCCACGGAGGGGTGCTGTTTGCTGGCTTGCTCCTCATGACTTGCTCAGCCTGCTTTCTTATAGAACCCAGGACCACCAGGATGGCACCACCCATAATGAGTTGGGTCCTCTCCCATCAATAATTAATTAAGAAAATGCACTACAGTCTTGTCAATCTTATGGAAGCATTTTCTTAATTGAGGTTCCCTCTTCTGAAATGACTTCAGCCTGTAGCAAGCTAATATAAAACTAGCCAGCACAATTGACCCCTTGACAGCTTAACACACAAATACACCACTAAAAAGCCACAACCATTTCTTTTTTGTTCATCTCCAAGAGCATACATTAATATGAACATCATAATATAAAACATCCCAAGAGTTAAATCCCACAATCTTTGCTAATTCAAATATTTTTTTAATTCACTCTACTTAAAATCCATAATCTCCCCTAAAACCTACTATATTTTTAAAATTCAGTCTCTCAATGGTGGACTTCTATAAAACCCAAAATAAAGTAAAAAGATCCTTATATCAAGAGGGAAGAACTAAGAAACAGTTACAGTAAATCAAAATAAAAACAAATCCCAACACTATAAATATAACTCAATGTCTGGATTTCACTCATGATCTTCTAGTCTCCTCATAAGGGTTTAAGTCACTTCTCTGGCACTTCTCTCTGCAGCACACACAGCTTGTCTTCTAAGATATGGCTGGCTCCACTCTTCTGCTAATGTTCTTGGTGGTCATCTGCTGCTGACCTGCTGACCTGCCTAAAGTGCTGGGATCTTTTACTGCAACTGAGCTGCACTTTCATAGGTAGCCTTTCCTGGGCTCTTTTCAAGGATTCCAACCCTCCTATACAATGCCAAGCCTCAGCTGCTCTCCATGACTCCTTCATACCTTCAAAACATCTCTACCTTGGGTACTCTTATACTATCATGTTTGGCTGCCAGCCCAAAGTATAACCTTGGCCACACCTAGAACAAAGCTTCCTTGTCCTGATCTTTGAAACATTCTCCACTAAATTTCACATCAATAATTCTGGTCTCTGCTAAATCATATATACCTGTTTCTTCAGCCTAGACTTACCAGCATACCTTGTCCCAGCAATGCAAAGGTTTGACTTTAGTGGCTGTCTCTTGGTAATCACAGCTGATTATTCTACTCCAGAGAGCAGAAAACACTGATTGTTCATATAAATGGTCTGGTTTAGTCTTTGTTTCCCTCTGAAATTTCACAAGCTAGGCCTGCATTGTCTTGCACTGCTCACAATATTCTATTGAAAAGCATATGTGACCTTTGTGACTCAATGCTCCAAGGCATGCTAATCATAAAACAGATAGCACATTCCTCCACCCACTTACTTCCTGGGTTCTGGGAGTGTTCATTCAAAGAAAGTCACCCTGACCCACCCTGACTGCTGCTGGAACCCACTTTGCAAATGTGCTATTGTTACAGGCTCATAGAAAATTGTCTTGACTTTCCACTTCCTCGTGTCTCCTAACTGGTATTTTCTTTTTTATTAGAGAGTTTCTTCATTTACATTTCAAGTGTTATCCAAAAGTCCCCTATATCCTCCCTTCCCCCCCCCCTGCTCCCCTACCCTCCCTCTCCCCCTACTTGGCCCTGGCCTTCCCCTGTACTAGGGCCTATAAACATTGCTAGACCAAGGGCCTTTCTTCCCGAATAATGGCCAAATAGGCAGTCTTCTAATTGTTATTTTCCAACAACGCCCTCCCCACCCCCTTGAGTTGTGGTTTCTCCCTTTAAATATCCCCTTACCCAGCTACTAGGGGCCCACGGTTGGTCCTCCAACCCTGTATGGTGTACACTGTGGATCCCAGAGCGCTCTTGAAATAAAAGTCCTCCTGCAGTTTGCATCAAGACCATTTCGCCTTGAGTGATTTGGGGTGTTGCCTCTCCTGTGGGTCTTTTACTATCTTCCAAGATTCTACAGAACACCCCACTGAATTCTCAAGATTCAATGTCTTTTCTAACCCAATATTCCAATATCTTTCCACAAGACTCAAAATATCATAGTAAGTTCAATTACATCAATACTTTTAGTACCAAATTGTCTTAATTAGGCTGTGATGAAATGCCACGACCAAAAGCAACTTAGGGAGTAAAGAGTTTGTTCAGCTTACACTTCTATACTACTGTTCATCATCAAATAAAGTCAAGACAAGATCTCAAATAAGCCAGGAACCTGGAAAGATGAGCTGATGCAGAGACCATGAAGGGGTGCTGCTTACTAATTTGTTCCTCGTGGTTTGCTCAGCCTTCTAGAATCCAGAACCATTACCCCCCAAATTGTAAGTCTGTGAAGAGCCTTAGCTTACTGGGCACCCCTTGAGTGAACCACGTGGAGCCAAGATTGATGCAAAAAGCAAGAGGAATTTATTGTTCCAGTGCACTGGGGTCATCCCAGATGCAAAGGAGAAGTGGCGACCCCAGCACCCATTCAGCAAGTTTTTATATGGTTTCCAGGGGCAGAACAGAGCATCAGCAACTAGGCACAATATGATTAGTGGAAGAGTGAACCGTTTAAACTGATTGGTCTTTAGGGAATGAGGTGAGAAGGACTTCCCTTGTCTGAAGGTCAGCCCTGCAGAATGTGTCCCCACCCACAGGTCCATTCCCACCTTGTGGTCTGAGAAATGCTAATTAGCCTCTCCTTTCTGGAGGGGTGAGTGTTTCATGACCTTTCCCAAGTTCCAATGCTGACCTTTACAGAATGGCACCACCCACATTAGGCACCTTCCCCCATCAAACACTAATTAAGAAGATGCCCTATAGGCTTTACTACAGAAAATCTTATGGAAGCATTTTCATAATTGAGGTTCCCTCATTTCAGATATCTTTAGCCTGTGTCAAGCTGACAAAAAACTAGCCATCACATGACCTAAATGATTATTAATTTGCCACACCCACTCCAGTGGAATCTGCATGACAAGCCCAAAAGCTTAGCTGCAGTAAGGAGGCAAAAAGTTTCACAGAAACGGGTCTCTTGGAAGTTCCTTGGCATTCTGTAACACAGATGTGTTTCAGATTTGTCCCTGACAGGGTGTGTGTGTGTGTGTATGTGTGTGTGTGTACTTTCCTTCAGTATTGTTTTCATTTTACAAATAGCTTGTTAGATTGAACTTTGCTTCCTGGCCTCCACCAGTATGGCAGTTGTTGAGCCGACCTGGGTTTGGAATTCTGTAAGAATGTTACTCATTCAGACAAAATGCCTCCAGTGTTGATAGTTAGAAATCAGGCATTGCAGTTTACCAGATAGGAGCTAGAAATCTCAGGGTTATTTCAACAAAGTAATCTTAGAATTCTCATTACAGACATGAATGACAGCCTACATTACGTAATAGAAAGAAGGTGGGTTGTGCTTTAATGAGGAACTAGAGTATTGTATTATTCATTGCTACATCCACTCCAGTATTGACACCCTGACAGGCTAGAAAGTCTGGGTGCAGTCCCTAGGCAAAAAGCTCATGGAAACTTAGTCTCCTGGAATTGTGGCATCCTGTATAAAGAATGCTCCAATGTCCTGGTTTTAGTTGGTAAACAGATCTGTGTGCTTTCCCTTAATATTGCTTCATTATAAGTGTTCCTAATGATTCATATTTTGAGTTAGATTCTAGGCAGCCCTTGATCCAACCTTGAGAATGAATAGCTAAGTCACTGCCCTACACAGGAATGTACCACTACCTAGGAATAAGGAAGTTTGCGACCTGAGAAGGAACCAGACTAGATACTTAGAACTATAGCTAGCTGAGTTACACCCAGATACAAGTATTTACAATGGCCTAGGGGGAAGGTGGAATATGACAAGGGCATGAAGCCCTTGCCCCTGGCTCCTAAGTTTAAGCTGACCTCAGGTGGAATTGTTTTTGACCCTGGTTGTTAACCTTGAATCTTATCCCAGTTGGTTCCTGCCAGTCCTTCCCCACTTGCATTACTGTTTTGTTATCTTGCTGGTGTGTCACCTAACTTCCCCATTTTCTTCTGTATAAAAGTCTGATGCTCCATTTAACAAATTACATTCAGATTCTATACATCCTCTCGTGTGGTCTCTGTCACCCACATTCGCTGAACCCTTGCCCACTTTGCTCCAGAGAACTCGACCCACGCAGATAAGGGTCTGTAGCAATTCATGAAAAGGTTAGTAAAATGAAACTTCCCTGGTGCATGTTTTTCCACTAGGTCCAGAGGAATAGCATAATTAGGTATTTACTAAGGGATCCCTGGTGGTGGGTTAAAAAATAGACTAGAATTACACCTGGGTATATTAACCCTTTCACTTGGCTCCTACGAATAGGCTGACTTTAGATAGGGCTGATCTTATCTCAGTTGTAAACACTGCCTGGTTTCTGTCAGGCTTTATGTATGCATTTCTCTGTTTTGTGTCATTATACATAGGGTAATTTCAATGTACCTTGGCTGATGTAACAGCTCACTTCCTTGTTTTCTTCTGTAATATAAGTCTGATGCTCACTTTGAGAAATTACATTCAGATAAAGCACTCCCTTATGTCTGTGTCTGTTTGTCATTTTGCTGTTTCCTTGGCCACCTGAGATCCAGGACCCTGACTTATCCCATGGATTGAGGGACCCTCTGAGTTCAGTCCACGGCATTAATTTATTTAAATTTTTGATTTTTTAAATTTTATGTATGTGACTGTTTTGCCTGCATGTATGTATGTGCACTGTGTGCATGCCTAGTGCAGAAGAAGCCAGAAAAATGAAATGGATCCCTTAGAACTAGAGTTACTGATGGTTGTGAGCTGCTATGTAGGTTCTGGAAACCAAACCCAAGTCTTCTGTAAAAACAGCCAGTATTCTGAACTGTTAACCAATGTCCCCTAATTTCATGCTTTATTTATCCCTTTTACTTTCTTGTCAATGGTGAATAAATCATTTATACTTACTATGATGGAAATACACTGCCTTTATACTATATATATATATATAGTATATATANATATATATATATATATATATATATATATATATATATATATATATATATATATATATATATATACAATAAAAGCATAATACCCCTCCTTTATGGAAAGAATTTTTATGATGGCTACAGATATACTGGCAAGATGTGTGACCTTGTATTCTATCTTGTATTCTTGTTTTCCTAGCCTCAATTTCAGATAAAACAACTTATGCCCCCAAAAGAGACTATGTAAGGATTACATCTGAGAGCAAATATAAATCCATCCTATAAAATTTAGAACTCCACAAAATGTAGTATTATTATAGATTATCATCTTAAACCCACAAACCCACATGGGACTAATGTGAATATTCTCCTTCCAAATAGCATCTGTTTTTGTTGGATTACCCAAGCTGCTGTTCATAATAGAAATGCTTTTAATGTAGGTGGAACAGTTTCTGCTATTACTTTCCTATTTCCTAATTTGTTTAATTTGTGGCCTAACTGCATTAATGCATTTGGAATTTCCCATTTGCTTCTCATGAAGGAGGAAAACCCAGCATACACAACAACACATCACCTGTGTCCAAACTGGATCTGAGAGAAGGTGAAGAAAAAGCAAGATCTTCACTGTCTTATACTTAATGAAATAAAGAAGTGTTCTGGGTGCTGTGGAAATCTCTAAGATAAAACCAAACAGATATCAGGAAAGAGAGTTTTGATAAGAGTCCATGGGCTACTTTATACTTTTCTATATGTTATCTTCATTTTACAATTTATAATTTGTAGAAACATCTTCTAACTATGACTAGAGATTATGAAAAAGCAAACCTTCCTGGAATAGAGACTGCTACATACCTCAACACTAGTGAAGGTGGCTGTTCTTCAGACATTTAAAATGAAATATGTGACAAATGTGCACCTGGGTCCTGAAAGAAGAAACTGTATGTTCTAATAATTTAAAGGAGATTTTTTTAACCCCACTTGGTAGATGGTATGTGGAGCTCTAAAAGAATGCCAGAAAATACTTGTCAGTACCATGACAAAAATAAGTGCAACTACACCAAGTGATATGCTCACAAATTAGCATGGTCATGTAATCTGAACGAGACCATCATTGTACCCTATAGTTACCAGAAATAGTGTGTATATATATATATATATATATATATATATAAATTTTCCATTTATATGAAAAGGAGTCTTGTAAATATGAAGGAAAGAACACATTTTTTTAATATTCCTGAATTCCTACATGGAAACAGAAAAAGGTGCTAGAGAGATGATTTAGTAGATAAAGTGCTCATTGTCCAAATGTAATCTGAATTTGAATCCCCAGAACCCACAGAAAGCCAGGTAGAGTAGCCCTTCTCAGTAGTGCAAGTTCTGTCATGAAAATAATGGGAGACTGAGATAGCAGACTCCCCAGATGCCCATGGGCCAGCTATACACAGCAATAGTATATACAGCAATGAACCCAATTGTTAGGAAGCTCCACACACTATTAGTGCTAAAGACTTGAGGAAAGATGGAGAAGGTACCATACTACAAGTGATACAGAGGTTTCTGAAAATGAAAGTATGAGGAATGAAGGATAACCCTAGACCCTGGTCCAGTGCTTACAACTAGCTTTAATTTGGGGACCATAACAAAATCCTTCAAAAATATATCTCCTCAGAAAAAAAAAATGGTGTTGTATTAGTCAGGGTTCTCTAGAACAGAAGAACTTTTTTTTTTTTTTTCAACTTTTATTAGATATGTTCTTCATTTACATTTCAAGTGTTATCCAGGAAGTTCCCTATATCCTCCCCCCTCCCGGCCCTGCTACCCTACCCACCCGCTCCCACCCCCTGGCCCCGGCGTTCCCCTGTATTGGGGCATATAAAGTCTGCGTAACCAAGGGGCCTCTCTTCCCACTGATGGCCA
>LR750072.1:531537-633442 GCA_902729485.2 Mus minutoides
TTCAAGCAAGCAAGACATTTACACTGGGAAACCCAGAAGGGCCCAAATGGATCCATGCCAATCAAAAGACATCCATTTTTAAGATACTGTAACTAAAGTTGGCTTTTCTTAGCATCTCACCAAGACAAATCTGCATGGCCTTTAGAAGATCCACATAAGTTGACATAAATAAAGGGTACAATGCCATTAGCTCATTCTTCCAGGACATATACAGGAGGACAGAAAAAGACGTGCTGTCCTCCCGGAGGATGACGTTCTGTGCAGTCCATTGTGCGATGTGTGCAGTCCATTGTGCGATGTGTGCAGTCCATTGTGTGATGTGTGATGTGTACCTACATGCAAGTGTAAGTCACAGAAGGTTTGATTCATGCCTTAGTACTATGTGTTTTATTGTTATGACTATTATTAGGTCTCTCTCTCTCTCTTTCTGTGTGTGTGTGTGTGTGTGTGTGTGTGTGTGTGTGTGTGTGTATGCATGCACATGTGTGTTCAGGAAGTGCTTGTGACAGCATATTCTATGGCATCAAAGGACAACTTTTGACAGTCTATTCTCTCTTTCCACCTTAATTATTTTTTCTGTGTATAGATATTTTGCCTGTATGTATGTCTGTGTATTTGGTGTCCAGGTAGGCTAGAGAATGATGTTAGATCCCTGGAGCTGAAGTATAGGTGGTTGTGAGATATATGGATGCTGGGAACCAAACTATGGAAGAGTAGTCAATGTTCTTAACCACTGAGCTATGTCCTCAGCCCTACATCTACATCTGTTTTTAAGGAATATTGTCTCCTTTTGTTTCTGCCCTGTTGTGTACTCCAGACAAGCTGCGAAATGTGTTTCCAGGCAATACTCCTGCCTCCACCTCCCGTTGCCATATGGGAGTACTGATTTTTCACATGCGTTCTAGAGACTGAACGTGGGTCTCAGACTTGTGTGATGAGAACTTTTGCCCACCTAGCCATCTCAATAACCCACTAAGTATGTGTTTATATGAGAAAAATAAGTGCAAACAAAACATGGACATATATACAAGTGTGTGCTATGCTTTTTCCCCTCAAACACCCTAATCACTTTTATGGTGTGTCTCTAAATCACCATATTTTAAAAATCCAATTATTCTAAATAAAATCCAAAATTAAAATTTAGATTCTATTTATAATTAAGTTACTTTACTCGTTTCCATTTAAAAGATGTGATTAGGGTTTATTTCTTCAAGTTATTTAGTATTTTCGGTATATCATCTTTTTGCCTGGCTTTCTTTTTTTTTTTTTTCAACTTTTATTAGATATTTTCTTCATTTACATTTCAAGTGTTATCCAGAAAGTTCCCTATACCCTCCCCCCTCCCGGCCCTGCACCCCTACCCATCCGCTCCTACTTCTTGGCCCTGGCGTTCCCCTGTATTGGGGCATATAAAGTCTGCATGACCAAGGGGCCTCTCTTCCCAATGATGGCCAACTAGGCCATCCTCTTCTATATATGCAGCTAGAGACATGAGCTCAGGGGGTACTAGTTAGTTCATGGTTATTCTTCCACCTAGAGGGTTGAAAACCCCTTCAGCTCCTTGGGTACTTTCTCTAGCTCCTTCTTCCTTGGGAACCCTGTGTTCCATCTAATAGCTGACAGTGAGCTTCCACCTCCATGTTTGCCAGGCATTGGTATAGTTTCCCCCGAGACAGCTATATCCAGGCCCTTTCAGCACTATCTTGCTGGCATATGCTATAGTGTCTATGTTTGGTGGCTGATTGTGGGATGGATCCCTGGCAGCCGCAGTCATTGGGTCCATCCTTTGGAATCAGCTTCACACATGATCTCTTTAACTCTTTCAATGTGTGCTTTGTTCTTAATTCTAGGAAGGGGTGACGTGTCCACATTTTGATCTTCCTTCTTCTTGAGTATCATGTGTTTAGTAAATTGTATCTTGGATAGTCTAGGTTTCTGGGCTAAGATCCACATATCAGTGAGTACATGTTATGTGAGTTCTTTTGTGAATGGGTTACTTCACTCAGGATGATGGCCTCCAGATCCATCCATTTGCCTAGGAGTTTCATATATTTATTGTTTTTAATAGCTGAGTAGTACTCCATTGTGTAAATATACCAAATTTTTTGTATCCATTCCTCTGTTGAGGGACATCTGGGTTCTTTCCAGTTTCTGTTTGCCTGGCTTTCTTACTTCTCTATTTGGTATTGATTACTCAGGTTTAGTCTGTTGTCTTTTAGCCCTTTACAGGCCAAAATATTGGTTAGCCCGATTGTGATGGCTATACTTGATTATCATCTTGACTATATCTGGAATTATCTAAAACCTCCAAATGGAGGGCGCACCTGTGAGGAATTTCTGCTTAATTTAAAATGGGAAGATCTATTTCTAGTCTAGAGTTTTGAGTCAGGAAGGCATACCTTTAATGCAGATCTTTAATCTATATCTAATGTGGCCCTTATGTTGGAGTCCTATATAAGGACATGGAAGAAGGAAGCTTTTCCTCTTTGTCTACTTGCTCTCATCTCACTAGAAAGTCCATTCCTTTACTAGCAATAGAACTTACTTCTTTGGGATTCCAGCATATTCTGAAGAACAGCTGAGACATCCAACTTTGTGGACTAGACAACTACAGGAAGCTTGACTTTCCTTTCAAATCCAGCCATTGTTGGATTAGCTGGGCCACAGCCTGGAAGTCATTCTACAACTCCCCGTGATAGATAGATAGATAGATAGATAGATAGATAGATAGATAGATAGATAGATAGATATTCTCTAAGTTCTGACTAATACTCCCTGAATTAGAGAACCCTGACTAATACTGCAATGAAGGTTAGCTTTAAGTATTCTCATTCAAACCACCACAGGTTCACAGTGATTCTTTTCAAATCCCCTTTCAACCTTGTCAACCTACAAAGTTTACTTCTCCTTTGCCATCTTGATACACATTTAGTGGTTGGGTTACTTTTGGCATATGGAGAGAGAGAGAGAGAGAGAGAGAGAGAGAGAGAGAGAGAGAGAGAATTTTGATATAATCAGATATCATCATTCATATATTGGGAAAATATTTTGTTCTGGGTGTCAAAGATATCATGTGAAAATGAGGTAGTTGTCCCTAATAAAGTAAATGTCTAACAAAATGGCATTGTTTAATTTGTGCAGTGGGGACTGTCAGTACCAATGTTGTATTAACAGATCCCACACTTTAAAAAACTCCTGAAAATGAAACTCCTGAAAATGCTTTTCCATTATCTTGCTTCTGGGTAAGTGCAAGAAGAGAAGACCCGATCATTGAATGTACAAATGAACATAGAAATCATCATAGTGTCACAGTTAGACAATCTTAATTCACAAAAAGAGTAATTGCAAATTAAAGCTTTTAAAAATAAAGATTTATTCATTTTAATTTTGTGTGTATGTTTGCCCTCGTGCATGCATATTCCCCACATGTTTGCAGTGTCTGCAGAGGCTATATAAGAGTATCAGATTCCCAGAAACTGGCATTACAGATGGCTGTGAGCTTCCTGAGTTCCATGTCCTCTGCAAGAGCAGGCAGACTTAACTGCTGAGTCATCTCTCCAGCTCTAAGATGATTATATTTTATTGTGTCATCTCTAGGACATCCTGATTAGGCCCAGTATAAATGAATGCTTTCCTTTTGTGCTGTTTCATTATGTGTTGGGTTCTGTGTCATAGCTTGCTTTGTTGTTAAGTAGTCAAAATCTAGGCTTAGCACACTGCTCTCCCTTTTTCATTGTTGAGTTGCACATGCTGCCCTAACAGTGGTATGTGTGTCTTAAGTTCCCTGATGAGTTACTAACTTGAATTAGTATGCCATTTTCTCTGTTGTATAGCTTAACTTTGTTTATGTATTCAATTGAATAGTTCCTTATTCAGAAGGCATCCAGCTAATACCTATAGGACACCAGTCATTCTCTCAAGAAATTGGAGATAACTGTAAATGAAGCAAACAGCAGCATTATTTTTTAGCTTGTTTTGGAATTAGCTAAGTTCAAGCTCATGAAGAATCACCTGCCTGTGAGGAATAATAAGACACTGAGGCAAGTTGCTAAAGTGAAGAATTTCTTATAGATGCCATTCAGGGTGGCTGACTTTCTCTTGTGGGTTATCCAAATGAATATTTCATTGGAAACAGGGTCACAGGGGCTTTGTATCATTATACTCCCTTTAAGTCCTTACTTTTATGAATTAATGTATATGAAGACGAATAACCAAAAGAGTCTGTCCTCCTTCCCTTTGATAATGATTCAAACAATGGAACCAGAGAGAGGTATCTATAAAAGTCATCAGTGTTGGGAATTGAAATAGGTGTAAGACTCTGGTCACCACTAGCCCTCATCTAAGTCATCTATTTTGCCAGGAGCTGAAAAACGTTTAACAACCTGGAAATGTCAGTTCTCTCAAAAAGAATTACAGCCACACTAGTGTTTTGCTTGAAGAATATAAGAGATGCAAGGGAATTCTATAGAGGAGGGAAGAAATGCCTTTGACACCCAATGGGAAAAACACAAGCAAAAGCATAAAACTAGCTTTTTATCCCTTCTAGGATATTCCCTCGAGATGGTTGGGAAGCTTGATCAGAATGTAAACACGTGACATCCTGAAAGGGGGGAAAATAGATTGGGGAAAAGATCAATCCCTGCAAAATCAAGTATTCAATGCTTATAATTTGTTTCCCTTAAAACACAGTTCTAGATTATCATAGACATAAAGAGAGAGGGATTACTGAAGTTAATGACTCAACAGTGAATGTGGTTTTCACACATGATGTTAAGTTCATTTACTCTGGATGGTCCTTTCCTCTCTTCCTCATACCACACCTACTTCCCCACCCCCTCTCAGCTTCATTCAGAGTGGCCTGAAGAAGGCTCTAAAGAGAATCTTCCTCAAACCAACTTAGCTTCCTGCAGAAATTATAGTATCAAATTTCAACATTCATAATTTTAAAATATTTATTTCTGTATAGCCCTGTTTGGCCTGGAGTTTCCCATGTAGACTAGGCTGGCTTCAAACCCACTGAGATGCCCCTGCCCCTGCCCCCACCCCCACCCCCACCTCCGCCCCTGCCAAGTGCTAGGATTAAAGGTATGTGCCACTACTCCAGAATCATAATTCTTACACCCTCTCATTGCCAGCCTGGTGTTACTGTTCCCAGTGGTTGCCTTTTGTCTCACTTTGCTGAAGTCTGAGGAATTGGTTGCCTTACTGTGTCCCTCATTACTGTCTCATTTAGATGGGAACATTGAGATGCTTCACTGAAAATATAAAGTTAATTATCTTTGTGTCTGTATTACTCATAGAATCCTGGAAGTCAATCCTTACTGGGAAAGAAAATCCAAACATGTGTTATAAACTGTGGCTGAGCAAGACACTGCTTTGGAATATCTATGATTCCAGGAAAACAGATCCTTGGCAGGCCACTCCTATGTCTGATACTCATTTCCTCTTAGACACTCTGCCCTTCCATCTCTGTGTCAGAAACACAGATATCTCTGGAAAGATAATGAAACTCCAGTAGTTGGATGGTTAAAATCATCCTGGAAGAGAATATTCCATTAAAGAGCCAAGCTTTACCTGGGCCACTGGCAAACAGCCTAGCCATGAAAGAGATGTTCCTGGGAACTCTGTCCCAAAGGATTTTAGAAGAGATGAGCTGTAGGCAAAAGTATGCCTGGAGCTTGTGGCTGAATGAGAAGCTAGGCTCATTCAGAAATGAGAGCAGCTATCATCCCAGAAGACCCTAAGGCCTTCACTTATTTTAATAGGATTTTATTGAAGGGTTGCCTAGTTTGGAGCTGATTTACCTCTTAAAATATAGCCACTCTTCACCATAAATTCAAACATATCCCTTCAGATTCATTGACATTTGTAGAGTGTGGTTTTGTACTCTCTTCATTTAACATACACTTACTGAAAGATCACTGGTTGGAGAGATCACTCGGTGATTAAGAGAATGAACTGCTCTTCCAGACGAGAGGACGTGATTTCAGTTCCCAACACCCCTTCACAATCACCAGTAACTCCGGCTTTAAGGAATTCTACACTTATGGCCTCCCAGGCCACGGGTACTCACCAACATGCACTTGTACACATAATTAAGAGCAAGTAAACAAATAAAGTAGAGAACATTATTTCAAGCTTTGAGTTTCAGCCCTGAAGCCAGAAGGACAAGAGCTGGCCACATGGAATTTCATCTTCTCTGTGTGTGGGTTGGGGTTGGGGTTGGGGGATTTTCAGTAGATGCTGGAAATTATAGACAGGAGCAGTGTGTGTGTGTGTGTGTGTGTGTGTGTGTGTGTGTGTGTGTGTGTGTATGCATGTGCATATGTTTTCCTTTACATACAAACAGAATAAAGGAGTGATTTATGCTCCAAGCAGAACAGATTGATAGAAGCTGATATTTTATCATGTTTTTCAGAACAACACTAAAACAAATGAAAAGGGGTTGAAGAGGTAGCTCAGGAGTAGGTCACTTACCTCTAATGTGTGAGATTATGGGCTTGATCCCCATCACAGAAAACCTAAATAAATAAAACGTGTGAACTGTTTGTTTTTAACCCTTATATGTAATACTTTCAAACTCTAATTCATCAGGAGCAACTAGAAACTCAGAGAACAAAACTGCACATAAGGGCAAAATGCCATGTACAATAAAAGAAAAGATAAAGTAATTTATCACCTCTTTCTTTTATTTAAAAAAATATAAAATTATGTCATAGAGTGTCTATGATAAGGATTGGGTGTTTGTTTTTTTTACTTCTGTTATGTTAGAATGAGAATCAGGGATGCTTTTGCTGATATGACCTTTGTACTTAGATATCAGTGGCAGATATTATTTTGGAACCATATGGTGGCCAGGGACCAAGATGAAGTTTCCAAGAAACAGAATGTTTAAAATTGAAGAAAAATTAATAATTTTAAAATTATTAAAGGTTAGGGCTTAAGAAAATATTACATATAACATTGGAATAAAATGTTACCATATATGAGTGTGAATGTGTGTGTGTGTGTGTGTGTGTGTGTGTGTGTTTGAGATCAAATGTGCTCTCATAGCTCAATTTCTTCAATTTATTCTAAAATAAAAATTAAAAAATTAAAATGTATAAAAACTGAGATGTTCTTGCCTGCACTGGGCTCAGAAAACTGGGGTGGATTCTATTTTCAGTGTGATAGAAGGAGTTGGAGAAATCCCCTATACAACATACCATGATTTATTTTCTTTATTTACATTTCAAATGCTATCCGGAAAGTTCCCTATACCCTCCCCCCACCCTGATCCCCCACCCACCCACTCCCACTTCCTGTCTTGCAGCACACCTAAGAAGTTCTAAAAGATTACCTTTCTTGAGGTTCTACACTGCTGAGTAATTCCTATCTTTGTGCCCCCTCCCTTTTTCCCCAGCAAAAATGCTTTCTCCCCATCAGAGAGTAGAAGTATTTCTGAAAGTATCATCCACTGAGACAGCCATCTCTTCAAGAGCAGTAAAGAAGTCTTCTGCACATTAACTTCCTAAGCTGAACATCTCAAGGATTCACAAAGCTCTCCCTACCACAAACCAAGGATTTAGAATAATAATAATAACCTCAAATCTGAAATGTGCCACAATTCAAACCTTTTAAGCATTAAGTGCTCAAAACACTTTTTAATTTGGAGAATTTTTAGTTCTAGATTTTCAAATTAGGAATATTTGACCTGTAAAGTCAACCTGTATCTCTCTACTTCTGAGAAACCTCATAATCTGAAAGATTGGGCCTAAATGTGTTATCAGGAAGCAATCCAGCTGCATGTAGTTCATTGCACCACTATTATCCATCCCACCATCTCCTCTATATGCTCTATGCCCATGTTTCAGATATATCATTTATGCTGTCATAAAAAGGCCTGACTTATGGTCTCTGTAGAAACACAACCCATGCCCTTGACCTAAATGATACTTCTTTTACTACAATCTAATTATATGTTACTTTGTTCTCTCAACCAACCCTATTGCTTGATTAGATGCTAATAAGCATGTGGTCAAAATATCTCATAATCAATTCTACATATGCAAGTTATATATGTCTTTAAATTCATCTCCAAATTAATTTTGATGTCTGTTTTTCCAGTACTCAGATCACGTACCCAATAGCCTTCCGTAACATGGGTGCCTTAAAGCCCCGTGTCTTAGTCAGGGTTTCTATTCCTGCACAAACATCATGACCAAGAAGCAAGTTGGGGAGGAAAGGGTTTATTTGGCTTACACTTCCATACAGCTGTTCATCACCAAGGAAGTCAGGACTGGAACTCAAGCAGGTCAGGAAGCAGGAGCTGATGCAGAGGCCATGGAAGGATATTTTTTATGGGCTTGCTTCCCCTGGCTTGCTCAGCCTGCTCTCTTATAGAACCCAAGGCTACCAGCCCAAAGATGGTCCCACCCACAAGGGGCCCTTGATCACTAATTGAGAAAATGCCTCACAGCTAGATCTAATGGAGGCATTTCCCCAACTGAAGCTCCTTTCTCTGTGATAACTCCAGCTGTGTCAAGTTGTCACAAACCTAGCCAGTACACCCTGATAGTTTAAGGAGAACATAAAGTGATTTTTATTATATTTCACGTTTATCTATATGTCATTGATGATAGAGGACATGCCATACTTGTGTGTGGCGGTCAGAGGACAACTTGAGGAAATTCGTAATGTCTTTCCCATGATACCAAGGAACAATATGTCTGACCACAATGAGATAAAGCAATAATAATGAGAAGTTGAAAGAAGGAAAAATATTTTTTAAAAGCAATATTCAGGGGGCTGGAGAGATGGCTCAGTGGTTAAAAGGACTGGCTGCTCTTCCAGAGGTCCTGAGTTTTAGTCCCAGCAACCACATGGTGGGCCACAACCATCTATAATGGGATCCAATGCCCTCTTCTGATGTAACTGAAGAGAGCAATGGTATACTTATATACAGGAAATAAATAAATCTTCTTTTAAAATTATAAAAAATATTCAAAGATGTAACAGAAGAAAACTTTTCCACACTGAGATTTAATAAAGAAGGGGGGGGATTGTGAAAATGTTCATTTGGTAATGTTTAACATTCTAAAAACATATGTGGGTCACATCTACCCAGTGCCTATGGGTACCAGAAGAGGGTGTTGAATCCCTGGAACTGGAGTTACAGAAATTAAAATTGAGTCCTCTATAAGAGCAGCCAGTGCTCTTTACCACTGTACCATGTCTCCAGCCCTTAGAAAGTCCTTTTCATTCAATCCATGTGTATGGTTTCTTTCTCAATTACTGATTAATAACCCCAGCAGAAGGTATAGAATGAGTGGTCATATGAAGAATCTGTCAGGTTGGAGAGATGGCTCAGCAGTTAAGAGCACTGATTACTCTTCCAGAGGTCCTGAGTTCAATTCCCAGCAACCACATGGTGGCTCACAACCATCTGTAATGAGGTCTGATGCACTCTTCTGGTGTGTGTCTGAAGACAGCTACAGTATATTCATACAAATAAAAACAAATAAATCTTTTTTAAAAAACAGATTCACTATATTCACCAATAGAAACATGATTCATTTCCCCTTTCCTAATACTTTTTGATAGCCAAAATCATCCCTATGACATCATCTTTCTATTCAAATGTCCATATATTCTTGAATGTGTGTACCTGACTTTACACTTTAATGACTTTATTGCTTAATTATTTTTATCTTATGTCATTATTTTTTGTTATAATCAGAGAATCATACCGAAATCTGTCAGGAAATAGGGTAATTATTCTAGGTGGTCATTTTTTTTCCTTTGGTTAGTATGTGTTTTAATTAGGGTTTTATTGCTATGAAGAGACACCATGGGCAAACAGTATGCCACTTTGCTATTTCCTACTGGGGCCCCTTCTGTCATATATGACATCAGTCTTCTTCAGCCTTCCTGTCCACAGTACAGATCCTTTGCTTTGCAGGCCTCTTTGGTAGCCACACTTTGTGACTTACACTATAGAAGAAAAAGACAGTCTATAATGTACATGGAACTTTTTATTAAGTTAAAACAGAACTCCCTCAACATCAATAAAAGAAAGCGAACAGTGAAAAGTGGGGTTTTTACAGAGAGCTCTTACCTGCCTTGCAAAATCCTGAGTGATGTAGCAGTATGTGGAAGATCTCTGGAGAATAAGCCATCAGGAAATGATTTGGTCAGTCGAATGGTTGCTCATGTGCTGTGAGACAACAAAGCAACATATAGTCCCTGTCATGTCTTGTAGTTCATATGACCAAAGAATAAGCAAAACATCAAGAGCCTCCAAATTATAATTGTCATGCCAAGTACTACTAAAACACAGTAGTTTTAAATGTTATGTTACTAATCTATTAAAAAGTAAATATAAGATATTTTTCTTGATTAATTTCTTAACTTCTTTATACAAAATGTGTTGTTTCTTTCTCCAGAACAAACATCAGAGAGAGTATGGAATAGAGATATGAAAAAATTATAAATTCCTCATTGCCAAGTACCAGCCTTGGCTTGAAGAAGGGTTCCTGAGAGAAAGGGTATCTGGGAGCAGGGAACAAATGACTTAAAGTCAAATCATGGGTTAGAAGCTGATGGCCTACTTTCTGCTCGAGACTGCTTTCCACATTCAACCTCTCTATGTAGTCTTCTTGAGACAGCTTTCTCCTGCTATTCTAAAAATCATCTGGATAACTCATCTCTTGCAAATCAAAAGCCCAGTTTTTTATTTATATATCAATTCAGTCATTACCCAGGTTCTTTTTTATTTATCCCATGAATCAACATCCAATGACCCAAGCCTCTTGATTGTTAGAAAGAAACAGCACACATAAGCACAAATAATAAAATAATTAGGGGGACTCTACTCTGAAGTATCATTCATACCTAAACTCCCTATATCCCAGGCTGACCTTGAACTCAGGAATCTACC
The DNA here is from genome assembly GCA_902729485.2 of Mus minutoides. Lineage (NCBI taxonomy): Eukaryota > Metazoa > Chordata > Mammalia > Rodentia > Muridae > Mus > Mus minutoides. The sequence continues at coordinate 542,456 of LR750072.1, forward strand.
TGCCTTTGTAAACATTGCCCTGTGATCACCTCTCCTTAATTCTCTTTATCTCCTTCTTTAATATCTTTCTGACAAGCTGACTCATAGTGCAGTTGCCTCTGTTTTTCTCAGTCTGCAAAGCCCCTCATATAATTCATATTGCATCCTTATATTTAGCATTGTTGAGAAATTATGTATTTTCAGCATCCTTACACACAGCCTAAAGGACTGACCTGAAGGTCACAGTGTTCTACCATTTTGCTGAGACATTAGATATACCCTCACTTCCCAGACTCATACCACATATGTGTGTATGCATATATATATATATGTGTGTGTGTGTGTGTGTGTGTGTGTGTGTGTGTGTGTATGTATGTATATGTGTGTATGCATGTATGTATGTGTGTATATATATATGTATATATATATATATGCGTGTGTGTGTGTGTGTGTGCGTGTGTGTGTGTGTGTGTGTGTGTGTGTGTTTTGTTTTTTAACAAATAAGCCTTATGCCCACAGCAACCATCGATACTCATCATGGAGATCCATGCCCTGCTGGCTCTGTTTGAGGGGCAGGAACTATGTCATGCCATCCTTGCCAAGGCTAAGCAAGACTCAGCATCTCATTTCACACCCAGAGATACAAAATATTTCATTCTTAATTTTTTATTAAAGGAAAAAAACCACAAACATTGAATTTTTAAAATTGTCTCTTGCTGATCAGTAATTTTACTGGAAACACTAATCTGTTGGGTAATTTGAAACACAAAGAGAGGAGGTACCCTGTAGAACCTCTATCCAAATACAAATCCTTCTATCTTCAGATAGTGCCACTTGTAGGGGGGCAGGGTCCAGATCTGAATCTTCCAAATCTGGCACAGACCCACAGGCTCAACCTCACACTGTGTCCTTCCCCCTTCACTTATTAGATAAAATCATATATTTCCCTACATATCACTTAAATATCACTGTACCCTAACACCAGTCTACCTTCCCTGCACAGCCAGGGATATTATCTGTATCACATATAATAAATTATTGATGACTGTCATTTCTTAAATATAAGGCAAACCCCTCCTAGAAAACTGCCCATTCCTCACAGGTATTCCAAAGGCAGACAGCATAGTTCAGGTGTTTCTATGCCTGTTTCTATTATTTCCCGAATTGCTTTGATACCTAACCATTAATAGACAACATCCTTAAAAACCTGCTCTCTGCCCTATCTCTTCATACTAATAAAGGAGAAAAAAAAACACAGAATAATATTAGCTGTGAATAACAGCAGCCAAAAGACTCTGCAAGTAGCTCCTGGCAATGTTCTTCTATTTGCATTCTGATGTCAGTTTGCCTAGATGGTTATTCCTCTCAGGTCTGGTGATTGGGTATGTGAACTAATTTACCATCCTGCTTTAATATTTAGAGAGGATCCACAGCTGACTAATAATTTTTAATAGCTTGCCTGCTATTGATTTCAACCCACACATTAAAGGCCTAATAAAAATTTTAACAGGCTTGCTGAAGGGACATAAGGACAACAGAAAGGCAATAAGTTTTTGCCCAACTCTATGAAAGAGAAAAAAATTCCTTCAACTTCTTTTTGAAGTTTGAATGATAAGACAGTTTACCAACTGTAGCCCATCTCCACAGTGGGTTTCCTTGTGTGTGCATGCAGAGGGTTGCTTTTTGTTTTACTCTGCCTTACTTTGATTTGTTTTATAATGAATAATGTTGTTTTCCTCAGAAATCCGTTATTGTTGATGAAGGCTGGATGAATTAGGTTTATGAATCCAAAACTTTTGTAGACCCAGTAATGAAGTCAAGAAACAATATTAAAAACAGACAACAACAAAAATCTCTTAAGAAGAGGATACTTCAATTGATCCCTGAGGTGGTTCCTTAAAGTCCTTCATGAGTCTGATCACTAGATGCAAGCATACAGAATACAGTGTAAACAAACAGAACCACACATTGTGGGTCCACAGCCATACATTGTGTGCACCCTGAGGTTTAAAAGGATGAAGGTACCTCTATTTTCTGTATGTGTATTTCAAGATGACGTATAATAATTGGTTTGAAATCTATCATGTCAGAAGGAAATGATTCCTTCTCAAGTACCATAGGTAGAAACAAGATCAATTAAAAATTTTCTTCTGGATTGAAGATATTTATCTTCAAAAAGAAAAATAGATGTAAATTAATTGTATCTCTGTGTTGTAAGCCCCAGAAAGGTATCTGTTTGTAATTCATTCTCTCTACATCCATACATTTGTTTAAGTTATAATAAAACTTGGGATATTATATTTTTTTCTGACAAAATACCAGGAGGCTGGGTAAAACAATTATTATGAACATTGAAACCAGTAATGAATAGAGAAGATAACTTTTAAAGACAGCTCTGTCTTTGGCAGCTCTGCAGAGCTGTAATTCCCTAAGTGCACTGAAAGTTGTTTGCAGTAGATCAAGTGGTGCAGACTTTTTATGACACTGAAGTCAAATTAAGTGGACTGTCACTAAAACCCACATGTTCAGAAAAGAAGACTCTCTCTCTCTCTCTCTCTCTCTCTCTCTCTCATACTCTGCAGCCAGAGGTTTGTTGGTCAAACACAGTGCTAGGAGGCATGGGAGACAAATGGAGGAAGAGCATTATTCTTCCTGGGAGATGATTTCAACTTTGTTCTGAAGACAAATCATGTGAACGAAAGAGAGGGATATGATGACAACCAAGTTACTGTCTTAGGTGCTAAAGACTAAATGGAAGGAAGCCCTCACATCTAGAGCTTATTAAAACAGAGAGGGGCACAACAGGGACAGATGTTTGTCCCTGTTTTGTCTTTTTTATTTATTCATTTATTTACATCCCTAATGTTGCTCTCCCATCCTTCCTCACAGAGTTTCTCTTCCCATCCTCCCTCTCCCTCCCCCTGCCATATCCTGCCACCCTTGTGCATCAAATCTCTGTAGGATTAGAAGCACTCTCTCCCACTGAGGTCAGACATGGCAGCCCTCTGCTACATACTTGTCTAGGGCCTGGACCAGCCCCTTTATGCTCTTTTGGTTGGTGGTTCAGTCTCTGGGAGCTCCCAGGGATCCAGGTTAGTTGACACTGTTGGTATTCCTGTAGGCTTGCCATCTCCTTTAAGGCCTTCAATCCTTCACCTAACACTTTCACAGGAGTCCTCGACCTCTGTCCAATGTTTGTCTGTGGATATCTGCATCTATCTAACATGTTTTATGTTCAAGGAAGCTAAGGCCTTGATAGTGCTGTGGTAGAGAGGACCACTACCTTCTTTTACATAGGCTAGTGAACCTTTCATTGTTAACAAATGACACTCCCAGGAAATCTGGGATGAATTGGTAATTCAATGTGATAAATCGAGGCCCACGTTTAAGACCAAGTATAGTGATATTTACACACAAAAAAATGGACAGAAGCTGGTAACACCTGTGGTTGAAATAGGGAAAAGCTGGAAGAAGCTGAGGAGAAGGATAACCCCATAGGAAGATAAGCAGTCTCAACTAACCTGAATCCCCCAGGACCTCTCACACACAGAACTACTAACTAGGCAGCATGCACCACCTGATATGAGGCCCCCAACAAATGTATAGCAGAGGACTGCCAGGTCTGGACTCAGTCAGAGAAGATGCACCTAACCTTTGAGAGACTTGGGGAGGTCTGGTGGGGAATGGGGGAGGGGACATCTTGGAGACCTGGGGTGGGGAGTATGTGGGGAGGAAGCGTGGGATATAGAACAGTTGGAGGGTGAACCAGGAAGGGGATAAAGTCTGGACAAAAGAACAAAAATAAATAATTTTTTTTAATTCTACAAAAAAGAGAGAGCAAGAGCAAGAGAGAGAGAGAGAGAGAGAGAGAGAGAGAGAGAGAGAGAAGAGAGATGAAGAGAGTCATCTGCTATCTTCCTGACTTTAGAGTAGAAGAGGGCTGTGGTTTGAATACTCATCCACCAAATTCCCAGTAATGAAGGCTTGATTACTAGCCTGTGGTACTGTTGGGAAATGACAAAATGTTTAACCAGTGGGAGCAGATGGGAGGAAGCTAGGTCATTGAGAGTATGTCCTCGAGTGGGTTCCGAGACCCAAGCTTCTAGGACACATGAGGTGAGCAGGCCCCCTTCACCACAAGCTTGTGCCTTGAAATGTTGCATTGATGCAGCCCCATAACATAGGCCAAGCAACCATGGAGTGACGCCTGAAGCTATTCCTGCTTTTAAATTGAATAAGGTACTTTATCACAGTAACAGAAAGCTTATTTGCCCTTGGAGACAAATGCTCCTTTGTCTGAAACTGTTCCTTTAGGCAAAAGGATCTTGGAGATGGGAACACTCCTACATCAGACAGGGAGGGGGCACCGAATGAGCTTCCATTTCTTATTAATGTGGTCCTTATCTTCCATTCCCACATATCTCCTGCCTATTCCCGTTATATCTGTTGAAACCCAAACTTCTCTTTTGCTAAAAGGATAAAAGTCCCCCAGTCTATTTCTTACTTTCTTACTTTCTTTCTTTTTCTATAAATTCCATGTATTTGAACCATTGATAATCAACTTTCCTCCAGTTAACCTTGCTTTCCTTTTGACTTTCAGGCCCCAGTGACTCAACATTAGATACAGATAAAAAGATTTCCTTCTCTGTATTTATTTAAGCCCCTAAAAAGTTGTGGGATTTCAGACTTGGCTGACTCCAAGCCTCTTGCCCAGTCAGCTGTGTGACTCAGTGTCTGATTCTGGATCATGTCTTTCGGAAGAGATAAAAAATTATTTTAGAAACTGGAACCCCCTGCAGTTGCAAAAGATGGGGGTTGTCAAGACAGTAGAAGGATAGCAGCTCCTGCCTTTGGGGATTGTTCTATAGCACAGGCTATCCACAGCTTAATTTCCCTAAGCAAACTGCTGCTGGTAAGAAAGCTAATCAATGTGCCAATGTCTTTAATCAGTTATTTGAGTTAGGTCTGTCTTCTGAGTTTTCATTATAGATAACACACATACACACAACCATATCACATCTTAGAAGAGATAACTCATGATAAAATATTACATCTCTGTGTGTGTGAGTGAGTGAGAGAGAGAGAGAGATCTTTTAATATTTAGCTTCCTCTTTAAAAACAAAATTCGAATTGAATGGAAGGAACTGATGATTAATATCTTCTACAAAGCAGTATAGAGATCAATTAAAAGAAATATTAGAAAGTCTCAGAGCTTAATTGTTACTGTGATGAGAAGGGGAAAAATACAAGTATAAAATTACATCCAAAACGTATTACTTACAAAAAACTGCACAGGCCTCTCTTCTCCCAAAGGGCCAATCTTGGGAGCTATTAGTGTTTCAGGAAGTGAGACCCAGAGAGGAATTGTTGTTGTTTGTTTACGCTTCACAGTTTTAAAGGGCAATTTCTCTTGGAGAAAAATTTCTCTTCTCTACTTAGATTTATTTTTTTTCTAAACCCAAAAATCTTCCAGGGGAGTCTTAGGCCCTTTCTTATATTTTGTCAATGAGCAAACATCAGCTTGTGGGATTTGTTTATTTAGTTCTTCAGTAGAGTATCATTTCTTCCTAGAAATAGTACTGAATACAAAACACATTCTAAAAAGGAAGAAAAATGTTCCAAAGACTAGAAGGCAGCCAGTGAGTGACCTGTCAGCATCCTGTCCAAAGAGGACTCTGACGAGAACAACTGCCACCTGACACGCACAGACCTATTTGTTGTTAATGTTGTGTGAGTTAATTTTTAATTTTTTATTCAGAAAAAAATTAAAATGGCTCAGATGCTTTCCTAAAATATCCCAAAGTCAGTGAAGGCATTTATATTTGAGAAAGGCAGATTTTCTTAGTATATTATTTACTAACTCAAACACACACACACACACACACACACACACACACACACACACACACACACAAGTGCATGCATGGGCACATGAATACATATGCACACACTGCTAAGAAAACTAATTACTGTTAAAATTTTAAAACTGGCTAAAGGAGTTTTTTTTTTCTTAAGAACACAGTTACTCACAATAGTAACGCATTAATAACTTCACCTCTCATCACATCCAAGCTGGGACTCTGGCTTGTGCTTACAAAGGTCTGTTCCATGTGTGGTTATAACTGCTATGTCCAGAAGCTGCCTAGCTTTGTCCAGAAAACTGTTTCCTTAGGATCATACAATACCTCTTGATTTTTCTATCTTTCTACTTCCTATTCTGCAATGATCCCTGAGGCTTGGGAGGCAAGCTATGTTATGAAGGTTTCATTTAGGGCTGGGCATTCTGCATTCTCTCCTTATGCATCTTCCTCTACATTTAGGGTTTGGGAAGGGGGACTTCTGGAAGAAGTTGAAGGAAGAACCAATCTGACTAAAGCTCACTGCCTGAAATTCTCAAATAACTAATAAAACGTGTAAGATTTAATCATCTCCAACCCAAAAATTTTATATCAATGTATTTGGTACCAATACTGTATTTAATTTCTATCCTTAATGAAGAATAGTGAATATTTAAAGAGGATAGTTTAGGAAAAATAACTTAGCATTAGTTTCCTGCCAACATGGCGCTCTAAGATTAAGGTAGAATTATCAACATGTCCCATTAAAATCTCTTGTTAATGGAGTTTAAAAAAAGATAGCACATATATCTTTGAAAATCTGGGCAGGGGGAGAAAGTAGTAATTATTAGAATATATATACTAAATCATTATCCTACCCCATTATTTATGCATTTATAATGTCTTTCTACATAATTAATTTTGTGATAAATACAAAAGATTCTGATTGCTTATATAATAAAAATGTAGATGCAGTTCACAACTAATTTTAGGGGAAGGAAAAAAACTTAATTTTATTGCCACTTACCTTCCCAATTAATTAATGGCAGAGGGGTTAAACTCCTAAATGCATAGTAGTCTTGTTAACACATGATTGATTGGCATGCTTCCAACAAGTTTATTCCTTCAGATGCCAGACATCAAGCTTGTAAACATAAGGTAATGCTGGCAAAGCACAGAACATTGACAGGAAGTTTCTATTACAGCTTCATTCTCCTTGCTTTAAAAGATACCTTTAATTATGATAGCAATAAGCGTCTGCATACCTTTGATCTACCAAGCACTTTACAAGGTCTGTCTTCTGTAAAACTGGTAAGGAACCCTGTGTGGTGTTTTACTAGCCGACTTTCAGTTAGTATAACTTAACGTTTGAAGCACAAGTTGCACACTGCTAAGACATAATTTAAGGACAAGCAAAGGGTATCTCTCCTAGAGTATAAAGACAACAAAAGATCAGAGTTATTCAAAATCCAACAGGACAAAGATTAAACCCTTTAATTCCACTGTAGGCATCAAGGACACAGTGTGAAGTGATGTGGGCTTCCCAGGACTTGGTAAGGGAAACCCCTGGTTTTCAGATTGCTGAACAATCAGAAGTGGCTCTGCACACCACCTGCAGTTTTCCTCATTATCCAGGAGGAAGACTTAGTAAGAAACAGGAGGTACAGGACTAGAGAGATGGTTCAGTGGCAAAGAGGTTTTCCAGAGGACCCAGGTTCAGTTCGCAGCACCCACATGACACCTCACAATGGTCTGTAACTCCAGTTTCAGGGAACTTGATGCCTTTTTCTGGCCTCCTTGGGTACACAGAAACACTTGCAACCAAGTCATTCATACATATAAAATAAATATTTTTAAAAAGAATTAGAAAACTCCTGAAACATAAATTTTACAAAAGCCATTTCTCCCGAGGAGTAAATAAAGACCACTGTCAGAGAAGACTCTTCTATCTCTCCATTAGGCTGACTGCACACTGTACAGAGAGTTCCAGGATGGCACTTTTCACAAGCTGGTACCTAGGATGAGGTGAGTTTGTGATGTAGCTACCTTTGAGCGGTCCAAGCTCCCCAAAGTAACCCCAGCAAACTCATTGGTTTGGTAAGCAGGACTTTGATAGAATCACTTCTTTGGTCTGTTGGTGCCAGGAGAGGAGTAATTAGATGTTTACTCATGACTCCCAGATTAAATCACACCACACCCAATACATTGCATCACATGTACCTGAAAAAAAACCAGCATCTTAAGAAGACCACCAAGGCTGGGCAGTGGTGGCACATGCCTTTAATCCCAGCACTCTGGAGGCAGAGGCAGGCAGATTTCTGAGTTCGAGGCCAGCCTGGTCTACAGAGTGAGTTCCAGGACAGCCAAGACTGCACAGAGAAGACCACCAAGGCCTACTGCTGACACAGCTCTGCCTAGACACACTGGGGTCATGATTGCCAGGGCTTCGGAGTACCTTCCCAGCATAGACAATCATAGGTGAACAGAGTACATGGGGACTTCCTTCTTAGAAGACTATGCTCTGTTACAATCCTTTTTAAAAGAAAAAAAAAACTGTCTTTATACATCTTGGAACCAGCTACAGGGGAGCCTTTTTCAGTTTCTAAGATGTCCATATGCCATTCATCTTCCTTACTATCCCTGCCTAAAACCTCTTAATTCTTCTGAAAAGCACTAATTTTATCAGCAACTTTACCCTCTGTAATTGTGTCTTTGCACATTTTTCTTTCCTGGCCATGAGGCACGTTTTCCTTAAGTTTCTAACCTGTCTCCCTTCATTATTCTTACTACACTGTCTGAAAGCAGCTATATTCCCACTAGACCCACAACCCTATGAAGTCTCAAAATCTTTGCCAAATACTCTGGCTCATTGTTTATAAGCTTAGTTTCTCAGGGCACGGATAAGGTGTGTGTGTGATGTCTGTGCCCTGCTGTAACATAAGTGGGTTCTAGTCCCATTTTCATTCAAATACTCATTCCACCATCATTTCAACCCAGGAGATGTGTGGGTGGCCCCATCCCTCAACCAAGGATCTATGCCTAACCTCTGGATATGGTCTTCACAGGTTCTCCCTCCCCTTTGTGGGGTATTTCAGCTAATGTCATCCCTGTGGGGTGCTCAGAGATTCTTGCTTTTCTGGCATCTGGGACTTTGCTAGAAAAGATGCTACCACAAGTTCCCCATTCCCCCATTGCAACACACCTCTGTTCAATTTCCTGACCCTTTGTACATCTCCTCCATCTCCTCCCATACATGATTCTGCCCCTCTTTTCCCCCTCCCCCTCCTCCTCTCTCCTTCCCAAGTCTCTCCCACCCTCTACTTCCCTTGATTATTTTGTTCCCCTTTCTAAGTAGGACTGAAGCATCCACTCTTTGGTCTTCCTTCCTCTTGAGCTTCATGTGGTCTATGAGTTATATCATGAATATTCCATGCCCTTTGCCTAATACCCACTTATCAATGAGTACATACAATGTGTGGTCTTCTGTAACTGAGTCACCTCACTCAGGATGATATTTTCTAGATCCATCCATTTGCCTGCAAATTCTATGAAGTCATTGTTTTTAATTGTGTAAATGTATGACATTTTCTGTATCCATTCCTCTGTTAAGGGACATCTGGGTTGTTTCCACCTTCTGGCTATTATAAATATGGCTGCTATGAATATAGTGGAGCATGTGTCCTAATTACATGTTGGAATTATTATCTGGGTATATGTCCAAGGGTAGTATTACTGGATCCTTCAATAGTACTATGCCCAATTTTCTGAGGAGCCACCAAACTGATTTCCAGAGTGATTTAACCATCTTGCAATCCCACCAGCAATGGAGGAGTGTTCCTCTTTCTCCACATAACTTGCCAGCAGCTGCTGTCACTTGAAATTTTTTATCTTAGCCATTCTGACTGGCATGAGGTAGAATCTCAGGGTCATTTTGATTTGCATTCCCCTGATGACTAAGGAGGTTGAACATTTCTTTAGGTGCTTCTCAGCCATTGGAGTTTCCTCAGTTAAGAATTATCTGTTTAGCTCTCTTCCCCATTTTTAATAGGGTTATTTAGTTCTCTGGAGTCTAACTTCTTGAGTTACTTGTAATATTGCATATTAGCCTTCTATCAGATGTAGGATTAGTAAAGATGTTTTTCCAGTTTGTTGGTTGCCATTTTATCCTTTTGACAGTGTCCTTTGCCTTACAGAAGCTTTGCAATTTTCTGAGGTCCCATTTGGCAATTCTTGATTAAGATCATAAGCCATTGGTGTTCTGTTCAGGAAAATTTCCCCTCTGCCCATGTATCCTAGGCTTTTCCCCATATTCTCTTCTATTAGATTCAGTGTATGTGGTTTTATATGGAGGTCCTTGACAGACTTGGACTTCAGCTTTGTACAAGGAAATAAGAATAAATCAATTTGCATTCTTCTACAAGTTAAACTCCAGTTGAACCAGCACCATTTGTTGAAAATGCTGTCCCCACCCCCACACCCCACTAGATGATTTTACTTTCTTTGTCAAAGATGAAGTGACCATAGATGTGTGGGTTCATTTCTGGGACACCAATTTTATTCCATTGATCTACCTATCTATCACTGTACCAATATCATGCAGTTTTGATCACAATTGCTCTGTAGTACAGCTTGAGGTCAGGGATGGGGATTCCACCAGAGGTTCTTTTATTGTTGAGAAGAGTTTTTGCTATCCTGGGTTTTTCATTATTCCAAACGAATTTGCAAATTGCCCTTTCTAACTCTAAAGAGAATTGAGTTGGAAATTTGAGGGAGATTACATTGAATCTGTAGATTGATTTTGGCAAGATGGCCATTTTTACTGTATTAATCCTGCTAATCCATGAGCATGGGAGATCTTTCCATCTTCTGAGATCTTCTTCGATTTCTTTCTTCAGAGACTTGAAGTTCTTGTCATACAGATCTTTCACTTGTTTGGTTAGAGTCACACCAAGATACTTTATATTGTTTGTGATTATTGTTAAGGGTGTTATTTCCCTAATTTCTTTCTTAGCCTTTTTATCCTTTGAGTATAGGAAGGCTATTGATTTGTTTGAATTAATTTTATATCCAGCCACTTTGCTGAAGTTGTTCATCATGTTTATGAGTTCTTTGGTGGAATTTTGGGGGTCACTTAAGTATACTATCATATCATCTGCAAGTAATGATATTTTAACTTCTTCCTTTCCAATTTGTATCCCTTTGGCCTCCTTTTGTTGTCTAATTGCTCTGGCTAGGATTTCAATTACTATATTTAATAGATAGACAGAGATTGTGCAGCCTTGTCTGGTCCCTGATTTTAGTGAGATTGTTTCAAGTTTCTCTCCATTTAGTTTGATGTTGGCTACTGGTTTGCTGTATGTTTGCTTTTACTATGTTTAGGTATGGGCCTTGAATTCTTTAACTTTCTAAGCCTTTTAATATGAAGGGATGAATTCTGTCAGATACTTTTTCGGCATCTAATGAAATGATCATAGGGTTTGTTTGAGTTTGCTTATGTAGTAGATTACATTGATGGATTTCCATACATTGAGCTATCCCTGCATCTCTTGGATGAAGCCTACTTGATCATGGTGAATGATTGTTTTGATATGTTCTTGGATTTGGTTTGTGAGAATTTTATTTAGTATTTTTATATTGATAATCATAAAGGAAATTGGTCTGAAGTTCTCTTTCTTTGTTGAATCTTTGTATGGTTTATATATCAGCATAATTGTGGCTTCATTCAAGGAATTGGGTAGTGTTCCTTTTGCTTCTGTGTTGTGGAATAGTTTGAAGAGTATTATTATTATTAGATCTTGTTTGAAGGTCTGATAGAATTCTGCACTAACACCATCTAGTCCTGGGCAATATTTGGTTGGGAAATTTTAATGACTGCTTCTATGCCTTTAGGGGTTATGGGAGTGTTTAGATGGTTTATCTGACACTGATTTAACATTGGTACCTGGTATCTGTCTAAAAAAATGTCCATTTCATCCAGATTTTCCAGTTTTGTTGAGTGTAGGCTTAGTAGGAGAGTCTGATGATGTTTTTGAATTTCCTCAGTTTCGATTGTTATATCTCCCTTTTCATTTCTGATTTTGTGAATTTGGGTACTGTCTCTGTGCCCTCTAGTTAATCTGGCTAAGAGTTTATCTATCTTGTTGATTTTGTCAAAGAACCAGTTCCGAGTTTTGTTGATTCTTTATATAGTTCTTTTGTTTCTAATTGGTTGATTTCAAACCTGTCTTTATTTCCTGCCTTCTACTCCTCTTGGCTGTATTTGCTTCTTTTTGTTCTAGAGCTTTCAGGTGTGCTGTTAAGCTGCTAGTGTACGCTCTTTCCAATTTCTTTTTTGGAGGAACACAGAGCTATGAGTTTTCCTCTTAGCACTGCTTTCATTGTGTCCCACAAGTTTGGGTACATTGTGCCTTCCTTTTCATTAAATTTTAAAAAGTCTAAATTCTTTCTTTATTTCTTCCTTGACCAAGTTATCATTTAGGAGAGTATTGTTCAGCTTCCATGTGTATGTGGGCTGTTGTTGTTGTTGTTGTTGTTGTTGTTGTTGTTATTGAAGACCAGCCTTAGTCCATGGTGATCTGATAGAATACACAGGATTATTTCAGTCTTCTTGTATCTGTTGAGGCCTGTTTTGTGACTGATTATAATATGGTCAATTTTGGAGATGGTACCATGAGATGCTGAGAAGAAGGTATATCCTTTTGTTTTAGGATAAAAATGTCCTATAGTTACCTGTTAAATCCATTTGATTCATAACTTGTGTTAGTCTCTCTGTTTAGTTTGTCTTTCCATTATCTCTCTATTGATGAAAGTGGGGTATTGAAGTCTCCCACTATTATTGTATGAGGTGCAATGTGTACTTTGAGCTTTAGTGAAGTTTCTTTTATGAATGTGGATGACCTTACATTTGAAGCACAGATGTTCAGAATTGAGAGTTCATCTTGGTAGATTTTTCCTTTGATAAGTATGAAGTGTTCTTCCATATGGTTTTTAAATAACTTTTAGTTGAAAGTTGATTTTATTCAATATTAGAATAGCTACTCCAGCTTGTTTCTTGGACCATTTGCCTTTTTACTCTGAGGTAGTGTCTGTCATTGTCACTGAGGTGGGTTTCCTGTATGCAGCAAAATGCTGGGTCCTGTTTATGTATCCAGTCTGATAGTTTATGTCTCTTTCTCTGGGGACTGAGTCCATTGATCTTAAGGGCCAGTAAATATTAAGGAAAAGTGATTGTTACTTCCTGTTATTTTTGTTGTTAGTGGTTGAATTATGTTTGTGTGGCTATAATCTTTTGAGTGTGTTGAAAGAAGGTAACTTTCTTGCTTTTCCTAAGGTGTAGTTTCCTTCCTTCTGTTGGAATTTTCCATCTATTATGCTTTGTAGGGGTGGATTTGTGGAAAGATATTGTGTAAGTTTGTATTTGCCGTGGAATATCTTGGTTTCTCCATCTATAGTCATTGAGATTTTTGCTGGGTATAGTAGCCTGGGCTGGCATTTGTGTTCTCTTAGGGTCTGTATGACATCTGCCCAGGATCTTCTAGCTTTCACAGTCTCTGGTGAGAAGTTTGGTGTAATTCTGATAGGTCTGCCTTTATGTGTTATTTTTCCCTTAATGCTTTTAATATTCTTTCTTTGTTTTGTGCATTTGGTGTTTTGACTATTATGTGATGGGAGGAATTTCTTTTCTGCTCCAATCTATTTGGAGTTCTGTAGGCTTCTTGTATGTTTATGAGCTTCTCTTTTTTTAGGTATGGGAAGTTTTCTTCTATAATTTTGTTGAAGATATTTACTGGCCCTTTGAGTTGGGAATCTTCACTCTCTTCTATAACTATTATCCTTAGGTTTGGTCTTCTCATGGTGTACTGGATTTCCTGGATGTTTTGGGTTAGTAGCTTTTGGCATATTGCATTTTCTTTGACTGTTGTGTCAATATTTTCTATGGTATCTTCTACACCTGAGATTCTCTCTGTGTCTCTTTTATGATTTTGGTGATGCTTGCATCTATGACTCCTGATCTCTTTCCTAGATTTTCTATTTCCAGGGTTGTTTCCCTTTGTGATTTCATTATTGTTTCTATTTCCATTTTTAGATCCTGAATGGTTTTATTCAATTCCTTCACTTTGGTTTGTTTTCCTGTAATTCTTTAAGGGATTTTTGTGTTTTCTCTTTAAGAACTTCTACCTGTTTACCTGTGTTCTCCTGTATTTCTTTAAGGGAATTATTTATGTCCTTCTTAAATTCTTTCATCATCATGAGATGTGAATTTAAATCTGAGTCTTGCTTTTCCAGTGTCTTGGGGTATCCAGGGCTTGCTGTGGTGGGACAATTGGGTTCTGATGATACCAAGTAGCCTTGATTTCTTGTCTCTTGCCTCTTGCCATCTGTTTATCTCTAGTGTTAGCTGGTCTTACTGTGGCTTGTCCCTTCTGTAAGCCTGTGTATCAGCACTCCTGGGAGACTCATTCTTTTTGGGAGCAATGTGGGTATGGAGAGCTGTGGTACAGGGTCAGCTCTGAGGCACAGATGGAAACCAGAAGGATCCTGTCCCTGTTCATTCCTTGGCTCCTGTGTCCTGATGGTTCTGCAAAGGTCCTTCTTGGGCCAGGAATTTGTGTAGAAATGGTGGTCTCGCTTGTGCTCTCAGGTGTGCCAGCACTCCTGGGAAACCTGCTCTCTTCTGGCAGGATCTGGGTATGGAGAGCTGTGGCACAGGGTCTGCTCCAGGTGCCGATGGAAACCAGAAAGATCCTGTCCCAGGCTGCTCCTTGAGTCCTATGTCCTGGGTATTCTAGATGGGTCCCTCAAAGCAGAAGTGGCTCTACCTATGCTCACAGGTGTGTCAGCACTCCTGGGAGATCAGCTCTCTCCTGGCAGGATCTGGGTATGGGGAACTGTGGCATAGGGCCAGCTCTGGGTGCAGATGGACACCAGAATCAACCATGTACTTCTTGGTACCAATTTTCTGTGCTCACAAGCTTATCTTGCTGAAATGCTCACCTGCTACATTCAACTGGTAAAAGACAAGGTCTGCTTTGGCTCATGGTTTCAAATGTCTCAATTTAAGCTGGATTGGCCCTGTTGTTTTGATGGAGGATATCATAGAATAACTGTTCATTTCCTGCTAAAAATGGGGGAGGGGAGACACACAGAGGAGGGAGGAAGTGAGACAATGTACCAAAGGGGCTTAGGTCCCTCTGGCCAGCTCATCAATATTTATTCTGACCACCCATGTAAGGAAGGCCTTGATTCAGGTCCTTCTTCCTAAGGTTTCTACAAGTTTTCAATAACATTGACCACCAATATCTATCCTTGATGGGCTGGGTAGATCACTCTGTAGTTAAAGTATTTGCCATGGGAACATCCTTATGTTCTAGGCCCTGGAGTTCCAGCCCTTGAGGTCTGGAGTTCATATTCTCAGAGCTCACATACCTGTTCAGTTGTTATTGTACCTCACCTCCAATGGCAGCCTCAGAAAACAGACACAGAATGCACTAGGGCAAGCAGGCTAGTAAGACTAGCTGTATTGATAAGCTTTGGATTTGATGGAGAGATCCTGCCTTAAGGAGTGAGGAGGAGGCGGAGCAACTAAGAATGACTCCTGACATCAGCCTCAGAAGTCCACAGGTGCTGCACCCATACACACATACATTCTTACACGTTAACTCACATACAGAGACACGTACATGGAAAGGGGAGGGGGAAAGACCACCCCAAGTCCAAATCAAACAATGTGAATAAATAGTTTCCTCTTTATACAAGTGGATGAAGATAAGAGCCAATGAAGATACATTATTTGTTCAGGGGAATTCCTCTGGAAAGCAGAAAGGCACCTTGATTTTGAGCCTTGCTTCAATAAATTCTTGAATCTGTGCTTTCACTGCAATTTTCAAAACATCTGATAAAATTTTTCTACAAAGTGAAAAATGTTTCAAATCAGAAAAGCTATTTCACTAACTCTTTTTGTGTTCATGGCTGCCTTTAGACTATGAGGGGCCATCATTTGCTGGCAAGCAGAGGCAGAAGCTTATCAGCTGCTCCATTTTTTACAGAATAAGACTCTTGAAACATGCCTGTTTATTTGAAGTCTTGTGTCAGTGATTTATCAGACCTACTGTGGCTTTGGCCTCTTTATGAGAGAAATCCCTGTCTCTTCCCTCTAACTGATGGGTCAAACCAGAGTAATCCCCCCTCAACACTGTCCCTTTGAACTGCAAAGACCCAATGGCATATGAAATGACAGCTCTGTGCAATGGCATCTGAAATGACAGCTCTGTGAAGTTTTATTAGTTGTCCCAAACAAAATGAAGTATGTCTATTTCTATACCACCATAGCATTTAGTCCTTTTTTTTCCATCTGAGAGTAAGCCATGGACATTCTAAATTATCCTCTATACTAGAACACACTCTAGGATGGTATTTGAATTTTCAGTAAAACTGTTGTTGAAAATAAAAAAAAAAAAACCTCTCTTAAACTAACTTTTATATTCCCAAAACACATGATGATAACTATTATTGTCATCTTTGACTCATTCTGGCATAACTAATGTTAAACATACACATCACCCAAATAAAAACACCACATACATACTACATATCTTAAATTTCTAAATGGAAAGCCAATGAATAGCCCCAAAAGGATTGATCACAAAACTGAAAAATATTTAATATCCATACTTGAGGAAAAAACTTCTCAAAACAATGAATATGCTATAGTGTATAGAATCTGTTTCAGATTCCTTGATACCATAAACATCTCAGAAACCTTTAATCATTGAGAAAATGCAAAATTAGTATTCGGTCTTTCAGAAACTAATTTTGTGAATAATAATATTATTATAGCCTACAACTACAGTTACAAATGAGGAGACACTTTGTGAATTAATAGTTTGGTCTCTTAAACAAAAATGTGATTAGCTGTGCATCACCGATTAACATATTATGAGGCACATTCCACCACTACACCATTCTATCCAGAATAAATAATGAACACATTAAAACACACACACACACACACACACACACACACACACACACACACACACCACATGAATCCTGGAAAAACTAAAAGAAAATGAAAAACATTTTACAGCAAACACACATTTGCTGTTCTTCTGTTAAAAAAAAAATTAGGTCTTTAAAAAAAATTGTATGTGCATGTACTGGATGGCTGTGCATGAGGTGCCCATGGAGGGAAGAAGTGGGTGTCAGATTTCCTGGAACTGGAATTATAGATATAGAACACCATGGGGGTTCTGGGAATTGACGCAAGATCCTTTGGAAGAGCAGCAGTGCTCTTAACTGTACAAGCCATCTCTTCAGCCTCCATAAACAGATTAAAGAATCATATGATGCTGTATACTGAAAATCCCCATGAATCACTCAGTCTTATAGAATTTACTATTTACAATTGCTATTACATTTATTACTAAGGTAGAGCCATCTTGCATCTGTGTAAACTTAGACATATGTAGATTTTTTTAAGCATCAACATAACTAGAGCTCTAAACTTTGTTACCTTAGAAACTAGTTTTTGAAAGACCTTACCTAGCATCTTTACTGCTATAAGATAAAGAAATGTTCTTCTGCTTTGTTGATTATACTAAGAATGCATGAGTCACTATACAGAACAGTCAGAATGTTCCAGAGACTTGAATCTCACTTCTTCCTGTCCTTGGGAGATCCTGAGTGTGGATGGCAGCTATTTCATGACTAAACATTTTACAGGGTTGAAGAAGCTCCTCTTTGACTGGGGGGAGCATTCTGAAATCTCAGCTGCTTCCAGTGATGAAGTGCAGGAAAGAAGTTCCCAGTCAGTAATGTTGCCTTGGTATCAGTAGCTTCTGAGGGGACTTTTAATCCAACAACATGGCTACTCAGGCTGGAATACAGACAAGCCCTCAGCACATACCTAATCCCAAACAACGAAAGTAAAGTTAGTTTGGAAAAGGAAGCACCAGTGTTTGAAAGTGACATCTAATAGAGAGCTAGACAAGGTGACAAATCAGAGAGATACTTGGCAGAATTAAGTTATGCCCAACTCTCACAAGAAGAGAGGGGAAAGGGAAGCAACTTAAAAGGG
Organism: Mus minutoides; assembly: GCA_902729485.2. Taxonomy (NCBI): domain Eukaryota; kingdom Metazoa; phylum Chordata; class Mammalia; order Rodentia; family Muridae; genus Mus; species Mus minutoides. Next base: position 560,348 of record LR750072.1, read on the forward strand.
AGAGAGAATGAGGTGGTTTTACTGGGATGGTTGTACAGAGACAGGTTGCAGAGAGAGAAAGAGCTAACCACAGATGAAGCCAGAGAGTGAAAAGGGGCCAGACTAGAATATATTGACAAAGTTAGTGTGAGGCCAAGCTGAGCAATTCAGAAGAAGGTGAGAAAAGTCAGATTGAGTCAGTCAGCTTGGAGAGAAGTTTGAGCCTGAAGAAGAGTTGAGTTGAATTAACCAGTCAGATTTCAGAACTACAAAGTGGTGAGCTTATTCAGCAGAAAGTCTCAGAGGCTGAAAACATTCTATACCTAGATTACATTATACAGATGCTCAAAGCTTCCAGGATTAGGCCTAGGTTAGCAGACAGAGGCAGTAAGCCTCAGAGATGACAATTACTTCAGGTGAATAAAAGATCCTTTTAGAAGTATCCAAATATTTGGGTGTGGATTTTTGTCCAGTACAGGTTTAAGTGCCTAAGTATTGCGCAGAACCAAGAGGGAGTGGTAAGTGAGCAAGTGTGTGAACACAGGGTTCCTGTAGTGTCTACTGCAGAAGCACAGGGGCCACAAGCAATAAGCAGTATAGAGAGAGGCAAGTGAAATCAACTTCAATCTGCTTTTGGTAGACACACACAAAGGGTGATACTTTTTATCTGTTCAAACAAAAATTTAACACCTAGACCAATAAAATCTGTACTGTGTAAAATAGTGATGCCCTAACATCACACCAGTCCCTGAAGCCCATGAACATGACCTGTCACCTGGTGAATGGGACCTTGCAATATTAAAGATTCTAAGATAGAGACTGTGCTGGACTTCACATGAATCCTGAGGGATCAAAAGGAGAGAACAGGGATAAAGTGACAACAGAAGTGCCAGCAAGAGGGACAGAGCCATGAGCCAAGGGATGTGGACTACCTGTGAGCAACACAAGGAATGACTGTTTCCTCGAACCTCCAGAAGACCACAGCTCCACCAATATCCCAATTTCCTTTTATTCCCTTTCAACACCCCCTCCCCAACCCACACACTCACCATGATTCTGGGAAAGTTTTCAGGGAAAGCACAGCTTTGTGGTAGGCAGTGGGACATGGTGGCAAAATAATCCCAGAAAAGACCAAGGTTGTACAAGGTATATGCAGCCTCTGACAGAGAAGCCAGCACAGAGATTTCCATCAGCCTAACAGCCAACCAAGAAGCTGTCACAAAGTTCTGCTGCCTAAGCGGTAGGAAACACAATGAGAAAGGAATAGAAAACCAAATTAAGAAATTCAGCACACACTTGGTGGCACCATAAGCTTTGTTCCAATGGAAATTGAATTGGCTTTCATCTCTGTATGTTGGGTGGAGCTCTATCTTTGCCTGATAAAGAAGTTGGTTACTCTGCTCATGTCCACTCAAGTTTTTAGGGCTAAATCAGGATGTTATTGGTACCTCTCACAAAAGTAACCAGATTGGGCTGGTATATGGTTGAGTGTACCAAATTTGTAACTCAGTGTATTTTGGTTTGAGTTTAGCTCCTGCTCTATCTACTTATTGGCCAATCAAAAGCCATGACAGGAAAGCTTATGACAGAAACAAATTCTATGACTGCTTGGCCATATACTCGCCTAGAAAAATTGGGGCATTATTCTTAATATGGTGCTCAAGTACCTGATGAATTAAATGGATTGGTATGAATCCCTTTCTCATTTCTCCTAAATCTGCTAATACAGATTCAGTGTCAATCAGAATATACTTCAAACATGTTAGAACACTGCAAGTTAAATTTTAGACGTCAAAATAATTCTTCTGTTCACAGTATGCCTGTTAGTTTTTGTCTACTGGACTGCGACTAAAGTCCCCTGGGAAGAGGTGACAGTTTGAGTTGGTTAGCTAGTCCACACTGCATTCACGAGGCATCACTTACGTTTGATATTCAGGGCATATGACTCGCGGTAATACATTTTTACAGAATTCTAAATCATTTTATTCATGTAACAATAGTACTGCAGGTCAGCTTCTTCCTCTGCCCAAGTCTGCTTTCCCTACTAACATATAGTCTGACACTCAAGATTAACATTCAACAAGCAACATTACATCTGGAAGTGTTTCCAGGAACACAACTCTGGGAATGTTGCAGGCTTCTTGAAATCTCAAAGCCAGTCCCCAGTGACACATTTCCCCCAACAAGACCACACACTCCAGTCCTTCCCAAACAGTTTCACCAACAGGGGACCAAGTATTCAAACATCTGAGCCTATGGGGGTCATTCTCAAATGGCCACATGGCCTAATCTTCAGTGTTTAGGAATATGTGTGCATGTGCGTATAAGGGAGCTTTGAGCAACAGACGCATTGTAGTGATGCTGTAGAGTGTCTTCTGGAAGGGCACATTTAGAATGGCAAAGCACCATTTCCTGTATAGTGGCAGTCTTCTCTTTCAACGCCTATGCAGAAGGTGCCAGAGACTTTATTTCTCTTGCAGTTACACTTAGTTGGAGATCCTGGAAAATAAATATGTGTGAGTCACATCTGATGTTTCTTTCTAATGCAAGAAATGGATCAAATTTGTGAGCAGATACAGGAACTGTGTCTCATTCTACTTTCTACTGGTGATTTCTGGCCTAGTGCCTGGTGCATAATTCTTCAGTGTAGAAGGGAGGAAAGTATTCAGAGGTAAGAGAGGCAGTGGCAAGAAGCCATAAGTTATAAATAAGATATAATGATTGTATCCAATGCTTGTGTAACTTAAGTCTTAGCCATGTGGCTTCATTTTAAATGGTTTTTCTGCCTTCATCATTCTGCTTGGTGGTAAAGCAGAATGCTAAAGATGGAAATATGCTCTATGCTTGTTTGTGGTGACATCAAGGCTGACTCCAGAGGAAGTCAAGATACACAGACCCCACTTCATCACAATTCTAGTTATCTTCAGTCAATCATGGTCTACAAGTATGACAAGTCCAGCTATAAGCAATGAATAAGCCTTTAATATGATTTCTTGCATCATTGTGTTAAATATTGTAACTTATTATTGTTTCAAATCTGTAATTAGCCTGAGTTATAAGTGTTATAAATATGTGTGGAAAATATAAACTTCACTATTATCTATGGTTTCTGGAACCTATTGGGAGTCTTGAAACATACCATCATGGATGAGGACAAACATCTGTCATAGGAGAACATCAAGAAAAAAGGCTGAGGCATAGCTGGGCACATCAGTACAAGAAGCATGCAGAGGGCATGCCTCTACTAGTAAACAAGCCCCAGTGTTCTCAAACCACAGATTCCACTGGGAATTAGAGTCAGGAGGACTATATGACAAGTTCAAGGCTAGCCTGGACTTCATGAGACCTGTTTAGAAAAGAGAAAGAGTGATGCCAAAGGAAAATGATAAAAGAGAGAGAGAGAGAGAGAGAGAGAGAGAGAGAGAAAACAATAAAGCTGGGAGCTCTAAAGGCTTGCTCTGTGTGAAGAACTGAAAAGGGATGACTGGTGTCGATGGCTGAGTGTCACAAATATTAGTGTTAGCAATTTTTAACTTGTGCAAAAAAAAGATATGTGGCTTGAAAAAGAAAATTATTAAGGACTGTAGAAGTGGTAGAGAGAAAACATTTCCAGAAGGAAGGATGTAAGATCTCTGTGGGGTGTGAAGGCCATGACACAAGGCAGCCCTGTGACAGTCACATGTAGAGTGACTAACAGAAGCTGCTAAGGGTCGATTAGCCTACATCCAGGCTGTCACTGAGAAAGCTACATATGTACATAGGCCTTTTCAAAGACCTTTCTCAGTGGAGCTACAAAACAAAACAAAACAAAACAAAGAAACTAGCACACACAAAGTCAGTAACTACCTGAGAATAAAAATTCCAATAATAAGTAAAGGATGAGCATGAATCTGAGGAGACACATGAAGAAAAGACCTCATGCTAAGCCTGAAAAGGTGCTTCCAACTTTTTGACAGGTTGGGAGGTGACAGGCAGGCAGAAGGGCATACAGGCTTCAGAGCCAAGCATGACTGCTTGGCTCTGATTGGCAGAAAGGGAATGCTTGAGTGTGTGAAGAATTATTACAATAAAATGTAAGCATGAGGGGTAAAGAGCAGGGGACTTTGAAAGCTCCAAGAGACTTAGGCTGGTGTCCAAGTTATGGAAAATTTCCCTGAGTCTGGGAGAAACTAAAGACATGACCATCCTCTGGCAGTAAGGTATGTTTATATAGTCCCACAAACTTTAAAGAGGCTGAAGCTTGGGTGCAGAAAGGAGAACAGAGGCAGTGAAATGCTAAGCAACATTTCACAAAGGCCAACAGGAGAGTCAATTACCTACAAAGACTAATGCAGACAAATTGAACGCAATGCCACTCAGAGAGACTGTGAATGTGGTCTAGAAAACAGGTATATTTGGTTTAAAACACATTGATTCTGGCAAGGGCACTGTCCCCAGGGAGCAGAGATTCTGCATGCCTGTTTCAATCTCTGGGGCTCCCTAGCCTCATTGAGTTCAGAGGTTTGCTGTAATTCAGCAAGTCCTCCTGCAATTCCAACACTCCCCCATGGATTCCCTAGGTTTGTATGGTGAACTGGGAGCAAGTAGTGTGCAGGCAGACTTCGCACTGCTGTGGATGGCAAATGTGTCTAAGAGTTCAGTGCTAAGTTTAGTCCTCAATGCTATGAAGAAATAATGAACAAGTATTTTGTCTGCAGACAAAGGGGAAAAAACATAACAATCAACAATATGGAAGTTCTACAATTTCATCCTGAGAACTGTAATGTGCTTAAGTCATTGTCCTCTATGACTAAGCATTTATTCCTATCAATTGTTTAGATTTAGAATATCTGTATCACACATATATACATATATATTCATTGCAGCATATCCACACTTAGATACACACACACAGGAAGGAGGGAGGAAGAGAGAGAGAGAGAGAGAGAGAGAGCAATGCAAATGAATAAAGGAGAGATATAAAGGAGTAAGCAAAAATGGTCAAAATCTAAATGGTAAGAACTCCAAGTCTCCTAGGAGCCACGAAAATTGAAATTAACATAGCATTTTTCATCTACTAAAATAATCAAAAATATGTTTTAGAATCAAATGGATGAGAATGAGTGAAAAATATCATGTTTATATTCTGTTGATTAAACCATAAATTTACATCATCTTTCTAGAGGACAAGATGTAATCAAAATCACCTGAAGATAATAACTCTCAGGAATTTCCAGTATGCTGAAGAATCCATCACAATGCTATTTAAAGTAGTAAAATTCTTTCAAGAGCCTAATGGCCAATGATAAATAATGAGTCAACAAAATTAGAAATGGCATGCATTAGAATGTACTGCATTTATTTAAAATATCACAGCACATACAAATATACTACAGTTACTTAAAATATCATATAAAATTCAAGTGTAACTGAGAAAATAATATCATATTATTAAGTAAAGAAAAGATTGTCTCAAAATAATATTATCTTATAATATTTTGTTGAATATAAGATGCAATCCTGCTCCAAATATTAGCAAACACTCTTTTTGGATAATACATTCTATTGTCTTCTGTGTATTTTCCTGTGACTTATAAATTTGCTATAGTGAATATTTATGGCACATATTTTTTATTATCAGAAAAAGTCATATTAAAAAATTAATAATTCACCGGGTGTGGTGGCACATGCCTTTAATCCCAGCACTCAGAAGGCAGAGGCAGGCAGATTTCTGAGTTCAAGGCCAGCCTGGTCTACAGAGTGAGTTCCAGGACAGCCAAGGCTATACAGAAAAACCCTGTTTTGAAAAAATAAATAAATAAATAAATAAATAAATAAATAAATAAATAAATAATTCTAAGTCATGCCTGGGGTATAGGATGGTGATCCCAGTTACTCTGGAGACTAAAACAGAATGATCATAATTTCAAGCCTCCCTAGATTCTGTATCAAAATAAAAAAAAGAGAAAAGGTTGGTTTTCCAGAGAGTATTTGTCTAGAATTTGCAAGGCTCCTGTTCATTTTCCAGGTCTAAGAACAAAGTGTAATTCTTTGAAATCATCCATACTATGTTTTCGGAAAATACATATACCAATCCAAGTCTTCTACCACAACTTTTTTTCACTGTGTCCTTTGCTTCAGAGAAATTTCAGCCTTCTCAAAACTCCATAATCTAAGCCCTGCTTTCCTGAGTGACCCAGCTAATTCCAGTTATTGCTCCAATGACAAATATGTCATGAGAAAATGGCACCTTTCTTGTGAGCCGCACCTTTTCACCCTCTTCGTTTCAACCTTTTCATTTACTTATGACTTCAGTGGTTGTTAAACCACCTGATTTGTGTTAGATAATACACTAGATGCCAGCAATGTGGCAATAAGGGAGGGAACGGTGTGAGGATAGCTTATCCTCACAATAAAACACTTGCCATTCAAGCACAAGGACGTGACTGGATCCCAGGAACCTATATAAAAATGCTGGGTAAGGTGGTACACAATCACAGTCCCAGGGCTGGGAAGATAAAGTCAGGCAGTTCTCCAAAGCTTGATGGACAACCAAACTAGCTGCCTAATCAGGTGAGCTCCAAGCCACTAAGAGACCATGTCTCAAAAAGCAAGGTGGATGGCATCTGAGAATAACAATATCCAAGGCTGTACCCTTCCACAATGCACCCAACCCAACGTGTGCATTTGTATACCTACTAAATCAAACCCCTATGAAGACAAGCAGGAAAAGAGTTGACTGTAGAGTCAGCCTTGAATATACTGTGTGAACCCCAATCAAGTTGATGGACCCACAGAAGAAGGTGTGTAAAAGCAGACTTGGGGAAAGCAATGAAGATCAAAGGCTATGACTTCCTGAAAAAAGAGGGAGGTACTTAGGTTTACATCATGTGTGTTCTATCTAAAGGAAGGTACATGAGTAGCACATGGGTTGGGAAGAGCTTTCTATTCTGGGACCCTCAAGGGCTTGACTTGGGTAAGTGACATTGTCAAGAGCAATTATCTGGAGATAAGGTTAGAAGAGAAGGCTCCAAATTGAGGTCATAGACTAACAGAAAAATGAAACTGTCCTTGGAGAAGAATTTTGAACACGCCACTTTTGGAAGCACTGTTTATTAATTCCCTTCTCATAGCTCCTGTTATGGTTTGTTATGGTTATCCTTGGTCCAAGGAGTGGCACTATTAGAAGGTGTAGCACTGTTGGAGTAGGTGTGACCTTGTTGGAGTAGGTGTGTCACTGTGGGTATAAGCTTTAAGACCCTCATTCTAAATCCATGGAACCTAGTAGTCTGCTAGCACTCTCAGCTCCTCCTGCACCTTGCCTGCCTGGATGCTGCCGTGCTTTCTGCCTTGATGATAATGGACTGAATATCTGAACCTGTAAGACAGCCTGAGGTACATGCCCTTATAAGAGTTGCCTTGGACCTTCAGAAACCAGTCTGCACAGGTGAGAGTTCAGGCTGAAGAAGAGACACAGCTTCTGAGACAGGCAGAAGCAACAAAGATTCTAGAACAGGCAGAAGTCACACAGCTTCTGGGACAGACCCCGTTTCCGGCTTCAGACATCTGGGCACCTTCCCCGCCAGAGGAGAGGTGTGTGCCCGGGAGGGCTCTAACTGCCTGAGCAGGTGTAGTGGCTATCCCTGGTTGTCAACTTGACAATGAATGAGCTACAATCCAGATTTGGAAGGCTCACCAGTGACCCTAACCTGGAGGCTTGGATATAGAAGTCTCTGATCTGGATCTTGGTATGGAGGTCTTGATAGCATACCGGCTATGGATTCCAGAAGATTAAGACAGAGTTCTCCGAGCTCAAGATTATCTAGGATTAAAGGTGTGAGATTAAGACAGAGATCCCCGAGATCACTGAGACTCAGAAGAGAGCTGAACTCCCAGGACTGCTGACAGAGGCTAACAGAATGACAGGAGGAAAAACCTCCAACCAGAGACAACTATAACAACTAACTCCAGAGATTACCAGATGGTGAAAGGCAAACATAAGAATCCTAATAAGAGAAACCAAGACCACTCACCATCATCAGAACCCAGCACTCCCACCACAGCCAGTCCTGGATACGCCAACACACCCAAAAAGCAAGACTCAGATTTAAAATCATATCTCATGATGCTGATAGGGGATATGAAAATGAACTTTAACAACTCACTTAAAGAAATACAGGAGAACAGTGCTAAAGAGGGAGAAGTCCTTAAAGAATTACAGGAAAATACTGCTAAAGAGGTAAAAGTTCTTAAAGAGGAAACATAAAAATCCCTTAAAGGCCTACAAGAAAACACAAGCAAACATGCGATGGAATTGAATAAAACCATACAGGACTTAAAAAGGAAAGTAGAAACAATAAAGAAAACCCAAAGTGAGACAACTTTGGAGATAGGAACCCTAGGAAAGAAATCAGGAACCATAGATATAAGAGATGGAATATAAGAATATAAGAGATGGAAGAGAGAATCTCATGTGCAGAAGATTCAATAGAGAACATGGGCACAACAATCAAAGAAAATGCAAAATGCAAAAAGATCCTAACTCAAAACATCCAGGAAATCCAGGACACAATGAGAAGGCTCAGGGGGAAAATGCCTAAACAAAACAGCAATGGCCTGGGCTGTAAGATCAAAAATCGATAAATGGGACCTCATAAAATTGCAAAGCTTCTGTAGGGCAAAAGATACTCACAATAAGAAAAAAGGCCACCAACAGACTGGGAAAGAAGTTTAACCAATCCTAAATCTGATAGGGGGAAAATATCCAATATATACAAAGAGCATTAAGAAGCCGAACTCCAGAAATTAAAATAACCCCATTAAAAATGGGGTACAGAGCTAAACAAAGAATTCTCAACTGAGGAATACCTAAGGACTGAGAAGCACCTGAAAAAAAAAATGTTCAACATCCTTAATCATCAGGGAAATGCAAATCAAAACAACCTTGAGATTCCACCTCACATCAGTCAGAATGGCTAAGATCAAAAATTCAGGTGACAGCAGAGGCTGACGAGAATGTGGAGAAAGAGGAACACTCCTCCATTGCTGGTGGGATTGCAAGCTTACAACCACTCTGGAAATCAGTCTGGTGGTTCCTCAGAAAACTGGACATAGTACTACCAATTTATCCAGCAATACCTCTCCTGGGCATTTACCCAGAAGATGTTCCAACTGGTAAAAAGGACACATGCTCCACTATGTTCATAGCTGCCTTATTTATAATAGCCAGAAGCTGGAAAGAACACAGATGTCCCTCAACAGAGGAATGTATACAGAAACTGTGGTACATTTACACAATGGAGTACTACTCAGCTATTAAAAACAATGAATTTATGAAATTCTTGGGCAAATGGATGTATCTGGAGGATATCATCCTGAGTGGGGCAACCCAATCACAAAAGGCATCACTTGATATGCACTCACAGATAAGTGGATATTAGCCCAGAAACTTAGAATACCCAAGAAACAACTTCCAAAACACAAGGAAATCAAGAAGGAAGACCAACGTGTGGATACTTCATTCCTCCCTAGAATAGGGAATAAAATATCCATGGAAGGAGTTGCAGAGACAAAGTTTGGAGCTAAGACGAAAGGATGAACCATCCAGAGACTGCTCTACCTGGGGGCTCATTCCATAATCAGCCACCAAAAGCAGACACTACTGCATACACCAGCAAGATTTTGCTGAAAGGACTCTGATATAGCTGTCTCCTGTGAGGCTTTGTCAGTGCATGGCAAATACAGAAGTGGGTGTTCACAGTCATCCTTAGGAAGGAACACAGGGTCCCCAATGTAGGAGCTAGAGAGAATACCCAAGAGCCAAAGGGGTCTGCAACTCTATAGGTGGAACAACAATATGAACTAATCAGAAACCCCAGAGCTTGTGTCTTTAGCTACATATGTATTAGAAGATGGCCTAGTCGCACATTATTGGCAAGAGAGGCCCCTTGGTCTAGGAAACTTTATATGCCTCAGTACAGGGGAATGCCAGGGTCAAGAAGAGGGAGTGGGTAGGTAGGGGAGCAGGGTCGGGGGAGGGTAGAAGGAACTTTCGGGATAGCATTTGAAATGTAAATGAAGAAAATATCTAATAAAAATATCATTTAAAAAAGAGTTGCCTTGGTCATGGTGTCTGTTCACAGCAGTAAAACCCTAGCAAAGACAGCTTTCTAATGCACATCATAGTCTACAGCTTACAGATTCATAATGCACATTACAAGGATGGGAGAACTGCCCACTCTTGCTTTTCTTCAATATCCCTAGACACCTGCTTGAAAAATAGTGAACAGACAAAATGGGAAGAGTCTAGAAAACAAAGGCTTCTGTTTTAAGCTAATGATGGGCTTCTTAGCCTGAAAACTGAGGAGAATCTACACAACATGCAATGAGAGAGTCACATGATCAGTCCTGTGATTAAACAGTGATAACAACAAAACACCCTGACATCAGTAAATAGCCCTTAGTAGTAGGGAACTGACAGGCCTAAGTCTAAAATGGAGGAAGCAGCAGAATGGTAAGTGTATTCTAGAGTCTGTCTCCAGACAGAGGGTGACCCTTAGTCATGACTGGAAACCAAATGGCAATCACTGTTAAAAGCATGAGAAAATTATGTCTATGGTGAGTCTCAGTTTACTCCACCAGTCACTAGGTAAAAAGCAGTTTTGGAGTCAAACATGGCAAGTTTGGAACAGTTTATAGAGAAAAAGCGATAGGCGGTCAGCACACAATACATGATTTTAAAAATGGTATAAGGTTGAGAAATGAAATGTTTGGGAAGAGTATGTCTGCCCACTTGCACTTAAAAAATTATTTAAAAAAAAATGTTTTCTTTTATATGTCTGAGTGTTTTGACTGTAGCATGTACACGCAGTACCAACAGTCGTCAGAAGGGGGCTCCACTGAAACGAGAGTTACAGAGGGTTGTGAATAATGATGTGGGTGCAGGGAACAGAACCCGAAATCCTCTGAAGAGCAGCTGGTGCTCTTAACCACTGATGCATCTCTTCTCAGCCCCTACTGTTGATTTTCAAAAAAAAAAAAAAAAAAGCTTTAAAATTAATAAATTGACAGTTTAGGTACAGAAAACAGACACATTAGGCCATCTAATCAGATTGTATCAAAAATCCAAATAACCAGAAAGATTTCCACACCATGACCAGACTACAAAAAGAATCCACACCTGGAAGCAGGATTTAGGAGCTATTTTTAGTTGCTTGATTACAGCAAACATCATCAGTACACATTTTTTCCAAGGAAAACAAGATGCCAACAGTATGAAAGGCAAATCAAGAAAGGTGGTGCTTCTGAGGCTGACTATGGTCTCAGCCTTACCAGCCTGTCTCCTGCATCCGCAGAGAGGGGCTGCTCCTTCCCAAGTGTTCATCGCTTCCAGCTCAGTGGCAGCGAGCAGTCTCAGCAAGGCAACAACAGGAGAGAAAACCTAAAGCCGAATCAGTTAACCCAAGTAAGATAGAAAGGTCAGGACCAAGGAATTCAGCACTCGGGAGGCAGAGGCAGGCGGATTTCTGAGTTCGAGGCCAGCCTGGTCTACAAAGTGAGCTCCAGGACAGCCAAGGCTATGCAGAGAAACCCTGTCTCGAAAAACCAAAAAAAAAAAAAAAAAAAAAAAAAGCTAGTTTTGTATCTACCGCTCCTCCCCATATAGAGAAAAAAACAGTCATGGCAACTGAGATTCCAGCCTCTTAGTTCCCATTTGACAGCAACCACATGGAACTTAACCTCATTTCCTTGCTCTGTTCTGAACTCAGAGTTAACCACTCAGAGTCCTTTAGAACAAAAGAAATTTCACTATCTAATTTCACATATCTGAAATCTACGTTTTTATTAGATATTTTCATTATGTACATTTCAAATGTTATCCCCTTTACTGGTTTACCCTTAGAAAACCCCCTATCCCCTCCCTGCTTCCTCTGCTCACTAACCTACCCACTCCCACTTCTTGACACTGACATTCCCCTATACTGGGACATAGAACCTTCACAGGACCAAGGTCCTCTCCTCCCATTGATGACTGACAAGGCCATCCTCTGCTACATATGCAGCTGGAGCCATGTGTATTCTTTGGTGGGTGGTTTAGTCTCTGGAGCTCTGGGGTTACTGGTATATTCATATTTTTGTTCTTCCTATGTGGTTGTAAACCACTTCAGCTCCTTGAGTCCTTTCTCTAGGTCCTTCATTGAAGACCCTGTGCTCATTCTAATGGTTGACTGAGAGCATCCACATCTGTATTTGTCAGGCACTGGCAGAGCCTCTCAGGAGACAGCTATATCACGCTTCTGTCAGCAAGTACTTGTTGGCATCCACAATAATGTTCTTTTGTGATTGGGTTACCTCACTCAGGATGATATTTTCTAGTTCCATCCATTTGCCTAAGAATTTCATGGTTTCGTTGTTTATAATAGCTGCATAGTACTCCATTGTGTAAATGTATCACATTTTATGTATCCATTCCTCTGTTGAGTGACATTTGGGTTGTTTCCACCTTCTGGCTATTATAAATAAGGCTGCTATGAACATAGTAGAGCATGTGTCTTTATTACATGTCAGAGCATCTTCTGGGTATATGCCCAGGAGAGGTGTTGCTGGATCTTCCCGTAGTACTATGTCCAATTTTTTGAGGAACCACCAAACAGATTTCCAGAGTGGTTGTACCAGCTTGCAATCCCAACAACAATGGAAGAGAGTTCCTCTTTTTACACATCCTTGCCAGAATCTGCTGTCACGTGAGTTTTTTATTTTAGCCATCCTGACAGGTGTGAGGTGGAATCTCAGGGTTGTTTGATTTGTATTTCCCTGATGACTAAGAATGTTGAACATTTCTTTAGATGCTTCTCACCCATTCAGTATTCCTCAGTTGAGAATTCTTCGTTTAGCTCTGTATCCCATTTTTTTTTAAAGGCTTAGTTCTCTAGAGTCTAACTTCTTGGGTTCTTTGTATATATTGCATATTAGCTCTCTATCAGATGTAGGATTGGTAAAGATATTTTTCCAATCTGTTGGTTACCATTTTTACCTATTGAGGTATATGCTTTTGTTTTAGGATAAAATGTTCTGATATCTGTTAAATCCATTTGGTTCATAACTTCTCTTAGTTTTACTGTGTCTCTGTTTACTTTCTGTTTCCATGATCTGTCCATTCCTGAGAGTGGGGTGTTGAAGTCTCCCATTATTATTGTGTGAAGTGCAATGTGTGCTTTGAGATTCAATAAAGTTTCTTTAATGAATGTGGCTGCCCTTGCATTAGGAGCATAGATGTTCAGAACTGAGAGTGCTTCTTGTTAGATTTTTCCTTTGATGAATATGATGTGTCTTTTCTTATCTTTTATGGTAACTTTAGGTTGAATGTCAATTTTATTTGATATTAGAATTGCTACTCCAGCTAGTTTCTTGGGACCATTTGCTTGGACAATTGTTTTCCAGCCTTTTACTATAATATAGTATCTGTCTTTGTCACTGAGGTGGGTTTCCTGTATGCAGCAAAGTGTTGGGTTTGTATTTCCTATTTATGTATTTAGTCTGCTAGTCTATATCTTATTCTTAGGGAATTAAGCCCATTAAGGTTAAGAGATATTAAGGAATAAGGAATAGTGATTGTTGCTTTGTGTTATTTTTTATGTTATTTTTATGTTTGTGTGTCTATCTTCTTTTGGGTTTGTTGAAAGATTACTTTTTTGTTTTTTCTAGGGTATAGTTTCACTTCTTGTGTTGGAGTTTTCCATCTATTTTCCCTTGTAGGGCTGGATTTGTAGAAAGATATTGTGTACATTTGTTTTTGTCGTGGAACATCTTGGTTTCTCCATCTATAATCATTGAGAGTTTTGTCGGGTATAGTAGTCCAGGCTGGCATTTGTGTTCCCTCAAGGTCTGTATAAGGTCTTCCCAGGATCTTCTAGCTTTCATAGTCTCTGGTGAGAAGTGTGGTGTAATTCTGATAGGTCTGCCTTCATATGTTACTTGACTTTTTCCCTTACTTCTTTTTATATTCTTTCTTTGTTTTGTGCATTTGGTGTTTTGACTATTATGTGACAGGAGAAATTTCTTTTCTGGTCCAATCTATTTGGAGTTCTGTAGGATTCTTTTATGTTTATGGGCATCTCTTTCTTTAGGTTAGGGAATTTTCTTCTATAATTTTGTTGAAAATATTTTCTAGTCATTTAAGTTGGGAATCTTCGCTCTCTTTTATACCTAGTATCCTTAGGTTTGGTCTTCTCATTGTATCCTGGATTTCCTGGATGTTTTGGGTTAGGAGAGTTTTGCATGTTGCATTTTCTTTGACTGTTGTGTCACTGTTTTCTATGGTATCTATCTCTTTTTTGCTCTTGGCGATACTTGCATCTATACTCCTGGTCTCTTTCCTTTCCTAGGTTTTCTATCTTCTGGGTTGTCTCCATTTTTGATTTCTTCATTGTTTCTATTTCCACTTTTAGATCCCGGAAGGTTTTGTTCATTTCCTTCACCTGTTTGGTTGTGTTTTCCCATATTTCTTTAAGGGATTTTTGTGTTTCCTCTTTAAGGGCTTCTACCTTTTTACCTTTGTTCTCTTATATTTCTTTAAGGTAGTTATGTAACTCCTTCTTTAAGTCCCCTATCATCATCACATGATGTGATTTTAAATCAGAGTCTTGCTATTGTGGTTTGTTGTGGTAACCAGGGCTCACTGTGTTGGGAGAACTGGGTTCTGATGATGCCAAGTAGCCTTGGTTTCTGTTGCTTATGTTCTTGCCCTTGCCTCTCGCCATCTGGTTTCCTCTGATATTAGCTCACCTTGCTGTCTTTGACTGTGGCTTGTCCCTCCTGCAAGCCTATGTTTCAGTACTTCTGAGATACTAATTTCCTCCCGGAGAAATTTAGGTATGGAGAGCTATGGTACCGGGTTAGCTCTGGGGTGCAGACAGAAACCAGAATTATCCTGTTCCCATCTACTCCTTGGTTCCTGTGTCCTGATGTCTCTGAGAGGGTCCCTTTTGGGCCAGGAATTTGAAGAGAAATTGTGGTCCTACCTTTGTAAATAGGTGTGTCAGCAACCTTGGAAGACCAGCCCTCTCCTGTTGTATTTGTGTAAGTAGCACTATGGCACAGGATCAGTTCTGGGTGCTGAAGGAAACTGGAAGGCTCTTGTCCCAGACCATTCCTGGGTTCCTTTGTCCTGAGGGTTCTGTGTGGGTTCCTCTGAGCAGCATTGGGGGTCTTACCTGTGCTCACAGACTTGTCTGAGCTCCTGAGGGGATGGAGGCAGGTGCTATCTCTCTCCCAGTGCTATTTGGTTAACGAGTCCTGTGGCACAGGATCAGCTCCAGGCAGGACCATGCTGTTCATATCAATTACCCTGAAGACTGTGCAAGTGGGTATGGAAAGTTGAAAGCTACATAAGCCCAAACTGTTAAACATGGAGTCTGGCCACAGTGCTACAGATGTCATTGCTTCTAGTCTTATATCACCAACACTAGACCTGACATGAGAGCTAATACTAACATGGGATGCTGGAACTTAAGGCAGACTACCACAGTCATTACCACAGCAGTATTTCCCATGTGCTTTGCACACTGTAACCACAGACTAGGATTTTGACATCCTGGAGAGGAGCCAGCCATTGTGACCATTGTCACAATGGAATCTGAGTTTGGTATCTTAGGGGGAACATCTGCTGATCCAGATGTGCTTAGGTGCCTGTCCTCCAACAGATGAGGATCAAGGAAAGGAAATTCTTCTTCCCTTAATCTTCCATAGGATTCTTTTGCATAAGAAAGAATGAGGAATACCACATATCCAATTTAAATAAATGTTTACTTGCTGTTTATGCACTGGACCACCCGCTGCCTGACCCTACTTACCCTTGGGTGTTGCAGGTGAGGTGGGGGTTAGAGGTGAAATGGCATGGAATCTATGGTACAGACTTTGGGAGCAGGTGAAGAAGCCAGAGCAACCAACCTTGTTTGAGTGCTGCCGCAAGTTCCTTTAATACCCTCCGTCTGTGCCCCATTGGTCCCAAGAAGGCATATCTTCCAAACATCAGTTCCCAATTGGCTGGTGTGGTCTGTGTCAGCAATCCTTGGTTTCTCAGGCAGTCTTCAATTAGGTCCTCCTGCAGGAGTTGCCTTTGTAGCTGTGGACACTCCCCGAACCCAACGTTTTTGTAGAGGCAGCCCCTACCATTCCTTCTACATTTACTGACACAACTTTATGTTTAGAAAAACATTACCAAAAACAAATGTTTATAAAACATGACTTTAAACCTAGCAAGTGTCTAAAGCTGCTCTTTAAGATGAGGAAAATTTTTTGGCATTAGAAATAATAGATATGGACTGCACTGAATAAAGCATATAGAATAGAATGTATATTCTGTTGTTTTTTTAACATTATCAATGTATTTCTCAGTAATGTCGCAAAAGCATATTGACTATTTGGAAACTTTTTGGCAGAAATTTCTAAAAAAGACCACTTTTTCACATTTTGAAAAATATAACACACATTAGGAAGAAAGCTAAGGCAGAGTAAACTGCCTGGCAAGGGAGGCTTTGATGAACTGATGTAAAATGAACTGGCCCTGGTGGAACCTGAGGAGAGAGAGGATGGAGGCACAGGGGCTATCCTTCTGTATGCAGCAGACATCCACAGAGAGGGGACTCCAGACACTTGGGAGGACTGTTTATCATTCTGGGCATTAGCAGAGACCAGACAAGGGGAAACCAGGCTTTGCATTCATAGGAAGAAAAGCTGCATTACTGTGGCCCTTTGGCTTTAGATCTCTGTCAGTCAGCCATCTTCCCAATGACCAGCAGTAAAGCTCTGTGTGGTTCATCATGCCATGCTTCAGGGAGTAAGGTAGACCAGGTTTTCTCTTTCTTCATTTTGGAAATTCCCAACCATCCTGCATGTATGTGAGTCTCTTTGGAGGTCCACACAGCTTCCCAGAGCAGCAAGAAAAGAAGAAGAAGAAATACCCTGCATGTCAGGAGATTTGGGTCAGGATAGGGCACAAGTCAACTATAAAGAGTTCCCACTTCTGCCTTGATCTTTAAAGAATTTGATTTTTATTGGTCATGTGATAAATTCATACATCTGATGATAAAGAATCATAAAACTCTTCTAATTTATCTTGATCATTAAAAAACCCTTTCATTTTTCAAAAGTTTGTATTTGGTTTGTTTGTGTGTATATGTAGTTTAAGAGAATAAGCAATCAATTCAGAATACATTTGGTCCTGTGTGCCATCATATGGCCTTACTACTATATTAAACTTCTGTATCCTTTCTATACTGACAGCACATGGTATCTACAACTTAGCTGACTCCTTGGTTCTTGATTTATACTGGAAAACACTTCATTGGGGCTGGCTTACAGTTCAGAGGTTTAGTCCATTATTGTCATGACTGGATGCACGGTGATGTGTAGGCAGACATGGTGCTGGAGAAGGAGCTGACAGTCCTACATCTAGATCAGCAGGCAGCAGGAAGAGAGAAAGTCACTGACTTGAGCCTTTGAAACCTCAAAGCCGACCCCCAGTGACACCCTTCTCCAACAAGGCCACACTCACTCCAGCACAGTCCTAATAGTATTATTCCCTATCAACCTACAAGGGCCATGTTCATTCAAAACACAGCACAAGGTGAAAGTCACTGATACCATGTAATGAGGCATCTGAGGCATCGTGGGTTTCTTTCTTAGTAAACAATTATCGTTAGTGTTCTAGTATTCTTCTGAGTTCGGTGCTATGCCAAACATGGATTCCAGAACTCATCTTCAAACAGACTGTTTTGATAGAGGCCAATTAACAAAGGAGAAAGAGCTCATCTATAAAATAATTCGAACTTAGAGTATAATGATGATAGTGGAGTAGTGGTGGTAGTGATGGTTGGTGATCATAATGATGGTGAGAGTGATGGTGGTGATGGCGGTAGTAATGATGATAGTGATAGCAATAAGAGTTGAGTTTTACTGAGCATTTTCTACCTCTCAGCAAGACCGTGCATGTGCCATGAGCAACAGAACATGCCAGCAAATGGGAGATGAAAGAGAGAAAGACTCAGTTCTTCTCTAAAGCTTCCAGAATGAACAATCCCTCAGAAAACATTGACTGTAGTCCCTAAGGATCAACTGGGACTTCTGGCCTCCAGAGTCACAGGAGAATATGTGTCACTGGGTTCACCACTAGTGTTCAGTTTGTTCCGTAATTAGCAAGAGATGGGCCTGATTAGTAAAGGAAAAGCTCTGTCAGTCTGTCTTTACTGTCCTGAAAAACAGATACCATTTTGCTTTCTTTGTGAACACAAGCAAGACACATATTTATCTATTGCCAACAGTCTCTCAAGCAATCTTAATTCCACATCTTTCCTTCCATCCATTCCAGTCCCTTCCCTAAAGTATCAATCAACTACCTACACCATGTGTTTGGCTCTTTCATGGTGCCCAGAAAAACTTTCCTTTCCCCATTCTTCATTCTTAAAATGCCCATCAGTCCTTCTAATCATTCTAATCTTTCTTTGCATCTATACAATTTCTTATGCCCTCATTTGTGTTTCTGTGGCCTGAGAATATTGCACACAAATCACACTTTATTCACTATTCATGTAACAGATGGTGAGACGATTGGGAAAGAGTCATCCTTTTTCTTCTCAGCAAAATATCTGTTGTGTCTTATTAAGCATGGTTCAAAGAAAGACTCGAAAGTCTTACTTCCCAACACAAAGCCAGTGATGCCACAGTAGATCCCAAGACATTTCATTTAAAGCCAACATCCTCAACAGATCTTCTAAACAGAAAAAAAGAATTCCCATATCCCTATGCCAATCATGTTTGTGGTCCCTACTCTTTCCTCATTACAGCTTTTACATTACCTTCAAATCCAGATGTTCCTTTCTAAAGCTGACCTCTAGTGTCCCTCCCTCTCAGACTGGTTGTCATCCTTCTGCTTGTAACAATTCCATTTTGGTTTAGATGACATCTTAAGTTTCCTCTTCAGGTACAAGTCAGTTTGGCCCAGAGATTTCTTGTTAAGTTCTACCTAATCAAGGACAGTTTGGTGAAGAGGAACTCATAAACTTTCAGCCTTTGTCTGCTTTCTGGGGCTATAACAAAACATATAAGGCTGAGTATTTTGTAAAAGGATGTCTTAATTGGGACCATAGTCTAGAAATAAGGAAGTCCAAGGGCATGGTGCTAGCATCTTCTCTGTCTGATTCTGGTCAGGTCCTAAAGGAGGTTCAACTCACAACAGACAACAGAAGAATAGAGTGTACTCTGGGCAGAATATCTGTGAAAGAGAAGAAGGTAGGTGCCAGGTTCATGCTACAATAAACCCTTCTAACAGTAGCCATCCCAGGTCTGTGAGAAAGGAAGTCACTCCCAACAGAAAAGACTGACTCCCTCTTAAATCAAATACTGCCGCACAAAGGCCCAGCCACTTCTCAATGCCATTCTATCGGGAACTAAACTACAGCCTGAGTTCTGGAGGGGACAAGCCCTATTGAAACTTTTGTTCTAGTTGTATAAAAATTTGGAAACTTTAAAGAATGAATAAAATGCAACTTTAAGAGCACTCTCCCAATGTGGGTTTGAATTTATTCGGGTGCATGCAGGTCAGATGGAGAGGGGATGTTCTGTGCAGGAAAGAATCCATTGCCCTGGGAAAAACTAAGAAGTAACATTTGATTTCTCTGGAAATGGGCACTTTTCCTTTCCTTACTTACATTCCACTCCCATCTGAAAACATTGCCCCTCCTTAATAAAGCACATATTTGAGGGAACACAGGGCCCACAATGGAGAAGCTAGAGATAGAACCCCAGGAGCTGAAGGGGTCTGCAACCCTAGAAGAGGAACAACAATATGAACTAACCAGAACCCCCAGAACTCATGTCTCTAGCTCCACGTGTAGTAGAAGATGGCCTAGGCAGCCATCATTGGGAGAAGAGGCGCCTTGGTAATGCAATCTTTATATACCCCAGTACAGGGGAACGCCAGTGCCAAGAAGTGGGAGTGTGTGGGCAGGGGAACAGGGCGGGGGGAGGGGGGAGGGAACTTTCGGGATAGCATTTGAAATGTAAATTAAGAAACTATCTAATAAAAAATATTGAAAAAAAATAAACCACATATGTTTTCCATTATCAAAACCAGCAACTGATTAACTAAGCTAGGAGCTGGATGGATGGTCATTGGGTCTGGTCCATAGATAATGAGCTGTAGAAAAAGCAGCAGATGCCTCGGTCTTTTGCTCTTGCTGGAGCAATTTTTATTACATTTATTTATTTATTTATTTATTCTTTTTTTTTTTTTTCCAAAATAACACTATACTGCCTGTCTATCTTTAACCAATAATTTTATGTGTGACTGAAGTGGGTAATTAGTCTTAGCTCCTCTCCATTTTCCTGGAATAAACATTTAGTTCTGTAGTAAAGTTTAAAAAAAAAATAACTTTTGTTTCATTTTATCCTACTGACTTCCATACAGATCAAGCTTGAGAGAAAAGTGACAGTTTCCTGCTATATTGGTTATTTTTAAGGGGAAGACTATAAATATGTTTGATTAGCTGGTGTGAGACAGGAAGGTGTGCATGTTACCTTTGTCCTTTGCCCATCTTGTATGGGTGTTGGCTCTATATCCATTCTGTCCTGTGAACGTAATCATTGACACAGAAAAATGTTCCAGGCACACTAATTACAAGGCTTTTGTTTAGCTCCCAGCGGAATATAAATACTACATTAAAGTATTCATGCACTCATCTTTAACGTTGTCAATAATTACACTGAATTGCAAATGAAGTCTCTACCCAAGTCTCAGCTATGTAAAAGATAACTCAATGCTAATGCCCTCAAACTCTTCATTATTCTGTTTCTTATCCCATCCACAAGAAACTAAGTGCTCTCATTTGTCAAACAGTCACTGTGAATGGCAACTTGAATGGATGCCTTAGCTTTCTGTTGTTGTGATAAAGACCATGACCAAAAACAACTTGGGAGGGAAAGGCTTTATTTCAACCTATGGCTTGTAAAGCCCATCAGGAAGGGACGACATCCTGATTATGGTTTTCCCTTTCACTCTTCCCAGCTCCTCCCCACCTTCCCTCTTATCTGGATTCACTCTCTTTCTGTCCCTCCTTAGAAAACAAACAGGCTTCTAAGGAATGATAATAAAATAGTGATATAAATAAGCCTTGGCATGACGTTATGGCACAAGGAACCTCCAAAGATTCCATAAAGTTTTGGGTTTTGGGTTTCATTTCCCCTATTGCTGTGCATTCAGTCTGCCCTTAAGAGCTCTCTAGTAAGACTTCTTTGGTGAAAACCAAATTTTAATTTGCAAATGGTTATCAATTGGAGATAACTTTTGGGTTAGGAATGAAGATATGTATCCACTTCCTCTATCAGCTCTAAGACACCATCTGTTTTAGACCCTGTGCATGCTGCGTCAGTCTCTGTGAGTTCATATGTGCATCAATCCTGTTGATTTAGAGGGTCTTGTTTCCATGGTGTTCTCCATCCCCTCTGACTCTTATACTCTTTCTATCTCATTTTCTACTGTGTTTTCTGGGCCCTCTGGGAGAGAGGTTTGATAGAGACATTGTTGGCATTCTGTCTAAACTCCACCCCACAGCTACCTGGCAACAGCCAGGTAGGCCTGGCCCACTATAAAAGGGGCTGCTTACCCCCTCCTCTCTCCCATACTCTTGCTTCCCTCTTGCTTTTCTCTTGCTCTCTTGGGCTCTTTCCTTCCCCCCTTCCCTTGGCTCTCCCTCTATCTGCTTTTCTCTGAACTCCCTTCCCTATGCCCTGAATACACTCTATTCTATACTATAGGTGTGTGTCTGGTCCCTCAGGGGGAAGAAATGCCTTGGCATGGGCCTACTGAGGCACCCCCTTCCCCCACACCTCACCATACCCCCATAGAACACATTTCTACCTCTTTATTTTTTTATCACCACAACAGACATCCTGCTTAGGGCTGAGTGTTCCAGGTCTCTCACTCTCTTCATATTGTCTGTCTATGGGTCTCTCTCTATGGGTATTTGTTCTTGTTTTATTTTGTTTTGTTTTTCAAGACAGGGTTTCTCTGTGTAGCTCTGGCTGTCCTGGAACTCACTTTTGGACCAGGCTGGCCTCGAACTCAGAAATCCACATGCCTCTGCCTCCCGAGTGCTGGGATTAAAGGCGTGCGCCACCATGCCCGGCTGTATTTGTTCTTATCTCTTGCAGGAGGGAGCTTTCCTGATAATGGCTAAGCAAGACTCTTATCTATGAATATAGCAGAATGTCACTAGGAGTCATTTATTGCTACATTCTTTTACTGGAGGAGTACTATTTGGTTTAACCCTATACCCCCAACAAACCTAGTCTCAAGTTCTTTGTCACCCAACCAGTGTCATACATGGGTTACATTTTGTAGAGTGAGTTTTAAGTCAAATCTGATGTTGGTGGTCACTCCCACAAGCTTTGTGCCACCATTGCACTAGCATAGCTTTCAGGCAGAACATCACTGTAGATCAGTTTGTAGCTGGGACGGTGTATATGTTTTTCCTTTGGTAGCATGCAGACTACCTTCCTTTCATAAAGCCACTGTCATGCAGAGGCAAAGGCTGGTGTTGACACCAGATCAACTTCATCATGTTCAATGAGTTCTGTGTATGCCGTCTTCAGCACTAGTACTTTTGTAGCACAGTCAGTTTGTTGAGGGCAACCTATAGTCTACAGCAACCTGCATTATAAAAGACTGATGAGACCAGAGAATGTGTCATGGTTCACTGTCTGGCTTTTTGTTTCCAGAATCTCAGGGCACTATCAGATAAAACCTTAGTTAGTGTTCTACATGTTCCAGGGCCCAGCTTGTTAAAGTCAGAGCAGAGCACGGGGAACTGATGTGTGTCAGCTGGCTTCCTTCTACAGAGTGGGAGGATCTTGCCACCCTGCATTCCAGAAGAGACACAACATAAGAACCTGACAATTTGTTGAAGTCATTGTACTGTGACTTCAGTGACAGATTGTACCTGTGTGCTCACACTGGGTTAATGTGGTATCCCTGCACTCAGCCTTCAGATCTGTTGGAAACCCCTGATTCATGGGCATTGCTGCAACCTGCACAAAGATGTGGAATAGTGCTTCAGATTCTCTGAGGCTAGAACAACCTCCCCGATATGCTAAATATACATATTGATAAAGACCCTACCTCTTTATTCATTTACAGATGAAATTACGATTGTTGACATAAAAAATGCTAATCTCAGCCTGATTCTTACCTGATACCTTGAGTCACTTCATCTTCTAAAGTCAGTCTATCTATATTAGTGAAAATAAACCAATTTAAAATAAGCTCAAACTAAGCAATTGTTGGGGTAAATCCACCATGAGAATTATTCAGAGGGATAAATAGTGCCAGTGCAATGCTTTGCCTGGAAGACTTGACAAATGGGGATTAAACCAACCAACATTTTAAAATAAATGAATATTAATGATTCCCACACCCGTCCATTGTTTAGGTTACCTGTCTCATTAAATTATTCTCACTATTTCTCCCTTGCATTGCTTAGGTAACTGGAAATATACAGTAATCTGAGTTGCCCTGAAAGCTCACAAAACGAGGGTCAGAGTATGAAAAGAGAAAAGGCATTATCTGCTTCACAAAATTAGTTCATTCTCTTACAGGGCTGTGGCAATTTTGTTCGAATCCAAAGTTAGGTTATCCTGAAGGACAACGGGTCATCAAATCCAAGTTGACTTATGCTTTGCAGTGGTTTTAATAAGGACACAGGAGGGAAGAAGAGAAATGTTTCTATCAAATGTCTCACAGCACACAGACACACAGACGCACACAGACACACACACAGACACACACACATTTCATACACAACCCTCATTCGAGAAACATATTTTACTGGAATACAGAGTACCACCCTGTACCAAAGTCACTATCATACAGAAGTGAAGACTCTTCTATATGCACATTATTTTTACTTTTGAAACACTATATTTAAAATGTCACATTAATTTTAAAATAGAGACCCAGAGAAATCTTCCAAAAACAGTTCAAGAAAAGGCAAAGTCCATGATAGCCTGTGGAGACGGTTCAATTCATGTGTGCCTAACAAAACGCCCTGTGGTATGGCCTCTCTGAGATTTTTTGGTGTTTGATGGTAATTTGAGGAGGATGTAAATCCTGTTTGACCTACATTTTACAGTGAGGATGTGTAGAAACCGTGAAGTTAAGTACCTTGTCTTATATCATATCCACTTCTCCTCAAAGCTCAGGAGTCACCATGGAGGAGGGAGGAGAAAGACTGTAAGAGCCAGAAGGAATGGCCATCTGCAGAAAAGTGTATATGTTACACATAACAGCATATTTGCATCTATGAACTCTCAGTAGGTGGGCCTGCATGCATAAGATTTGTGTTAAGATCCAGCCAGCCAAAATCCTAGGATTGATGGGGTCGGGAGAGGTGGAGAGAGCTCATTACATCCCTGTCCTCTCTGAGGAGCAATTGACAGCTGCTGTCTGCTAGGGGAGAAGAGCCAGTTTTCATCAGAAATGAACGTCTGGGAAGGCTCTCCATTCTATTCCAGTAGATGGTCCCACACCCGTGCATATACAGGCAATGACAAATGGACTTGGAGAGTATTCAGTTTTAAAAGAGAGAGAACAAGTGAAGTCGGAAGGGAAAGTAGTTGGGGAGGAGCACTGGGGAGGACTTGCAGGGAGGAAATGGGGGGATGAGTTAGATCCAAACACATTATATGCATATATGAATATTAAATAAAATATTTAAAAAAATAAGCTTATCCCAAGTTGCATAGTCAATAAATATCAGAGTCCAGGCATTCTAGCTGTACATGTGTTGTAAATCTTGGATTATAACACTTCTGAAAGGATTAAGGAGGAAAGACTGGATTCTTAGATGGAACTGTCAGCACTCCTATCAGAAACAGATCTGGCCTGCTTTTACTGTTTTTCCAAGAGCCAGTATTTGGGAGACTTATAGTCTCCTAATCCCCCTCTATCTCTTCCCTTTACTCAAGGATCCTAAAGACTGTAGTGTCTAATAGGACTTTCTGTGACTTTGAAACCATTTTATACCTACTGCACTGTACAATATAGTAGCCATGGGCTACATGCTCCTCTTGAGAGCTGAACTGTGGAGAGTCCTGCTAATTCTTTCATTTTTAATTAATCTATACATAAATACCCATGTGGGGCTAGACAATGTAGAGATAGGATTGAAATAATGGCAGAATGACCTAACATTCACTGAATATTTGAGATTTCTTTCAAATTTCAGAATGAGCCTGTGCAGTAAATGCCAGTGTTGTCATTTCACAGATTCAGAGATCATCTCTCACAGAGACCCACAGATCTTCCCAGTATCCTACAGCAAGTAAAGGAGACAAGAAAATAAAAAAATATATGGTTTGGAAATTTTGAGACAATTTATTCTTAAATAAATATTCTTGGTGGTCGAAAATGATTTCAAACAGTTCATATTATATCAGACTTCATCTCAGAGAGTTCTCCATAGTAGTAGATACTATAAAAAAATTTGGATGAACAAGTTGAAGTTGGACATTTTACAGAAGATAGTAGCATTTTACCTTTGCTAATAGTATAGGAGATGTAGGCAAAATGAAAAATTTTGAGATCTGAAACACTTCTGAAAGACATTAAAACTGATAGCCTGAACATGCTGCAAAAAATA
Organism: Mus minutoides; assembly: GCA_902729485.2. Taxonomy (NCBI): domain Eukaryota; kingdom Metazoa; phylum Chordata; class Mammalia; order Rodentia; family Muridae; genus Mus; species Mus minutoides. The sequence goes on from LR750072.1 coordinate 585,997, forward strand.
AGATTTTACTTGATCGAAGCACAATAAATTTGATAAGCTCCTACCCACAGAATAAGGGTTTGATTAATCCCATCCTTTATCTCTTTGAGATAATTATTGATTCTTTTTTTTTTAGGTTTTTTTTATTTGAATTAATTTTTTTTCCTTCAACTTTTATTAGATATTTTCTTCATTTACATTTCAAGTGTTATCCAGAAAGTTCCCTGTATCCTCCCCCCTCCCGGCCCTGCTCCCCTACCCACCCGCTCCCACCCCTTGGCCCCTGCGTTCCCCTGTATTGGGGCATATAAAGTCTGCATAACCAAGGGGCCTCTCTTCCCACTGATGGCCAACTAGGCCACCCTNTAGTTAGTTCATGTTATTCTTCCACCTATAGGGTTGAAGACCCCTTCAGCTCCTTGGGTACTTTCTCTAGCTCCTTCTTCCTTGGGAACCCTGTTAAAGCAACTTAGAGTAGTGTTTAAAGAAGTTATCAAGGATTTCCTAAACAAAAGCAATTTGTGAAGAGAAATCCTTACCAGACACAGTACTCACAAAGAGAGAACATGTGTTTCCTCTTCACTGATTAGGAGGCTAATGCACATCAGCTGGGGTTATCAGAACTGTATGGAGTCTATGAGTCCTTGCCTATTGATGTTTAGACCTTTTTTTTTTTCTTTAAAAGTAGTCTCCATATAACTACTTTATATTTAGTTTATTATGATTAGATAATCTCCTATGTGAATACTGTACATCATTTCCTCTGTCCCAATTCCTCCTTTGTCTGCCCCGCTCCCACTCCTTCTCAATGACTTCTTCCTTGTTGTTACATAAATGCAACCAATGTTTCTATGTACATGTGTTCAGGGCTGGCCACTTGTGACTGGATAACCAAGCAGAGTTCCTGTCCCTGGAGATTACTACTCCTCCCTCTCTCAGCAGCCATTCATTGATTATCTGTAGCTCTTTACCTAGAGATGGGGTCTTATGAGATTTCCAAGGTTTTCCCAAAACATATTTTGTGTTAAATGATTGCGTAGTGATTTACCAACTTCTGCCCTAAAAGCCTTAATGAACTTTTTCTTTTAAAGAAAATGTAAGTGTTGGTGGCCTTGATGTCCCAATTAGCATCTTCTAGGCAGTTATCCTTCATTCATCCACCATGATACATTTTAAAGCAGGAACCACATCTGTCCTAATCTTAGGAATGCACTTTAGAAGACACATTTCCTCTAGCGAAGAAAGATTCCACAACACAAGAGTAACACAATGAATAAATTTTAACATAGCCAAACTTTTCCAATTTCTTTTTAGATTAGAAATCTAAACTTAGTAAAACTTTATGGTTACCTTCAGAACCAGACAGGATTCACTGAAGAAAGAGAAATAACTCTCCATGCTTCCTCACACTATCTCTGGGCACCGCTACATAGAGGCTGAAGAGCCAATGAGTCTATCAGGAAAAAGTAACCAGGGTAACTAGACAGAGTAAGAAGGTACCAGAGCTACTAAATTCATAAAGGGGAAACCTCTTAATAGGGTGCATGAACACACATCACACACAGGAGAGCTGTCAGGCAAAGGTTGGGCCAGGGAGGAGTTGTAATGGATGTGTTGAAAATAGTGCCTGAAAACAAGATGTTGGTAATATATGGTTTCTTTGCTTAGGAGTTACAGAACCTTCCCTGGAATGCAGGACACTAGGAAACACTGCATTTTGAGGTATAGTGCAGAGCATACATGGTCAGAAAATGGCTCAGAGAAAAACAGAAAATCTATACATATTCCAAGTGTCTAAAATTCACTTCTTCCTCTGTACCCTCATAGCATAGTAAGAAGAGGGTAGTTATTACATTCATTGTTTTATACATCTGTCTACACTTCATTATTATGCCAAAGTAACTGAGAACAATTAGAAAAAAGAAAGTTTGTTTTAGATAATGGTTTCGGGCCAGTGAAACTTGACCCCATGTTTCTGAATCTGTTAGGAAGCAGCACATCATGGTGAAAGGTTCGCCAGAGGAGAGCTTGCTCACACCAGAGCTGGCAGGAAGTAGAATGAGAGTCAGAGGCTGGGGTCAAGGACATTATCCACTCTTCTAGGACAAGTTTCCTGGGACACACTTTCATTGACAAGATTCCACTTCCTAGTGTCTACCACCTCCTAAAATTCCCATCAGATTATGAATCTGTCAGTGATTGAATCCATTGATTATGTCTAGGGCCCCATATCCAATCGTCTTCCAAAAACTCGACCTCTGAACATTGTTGCCTGGAGGCTCAAACCTGGAACAAATGAACCTTCATGGAGACACACCATATGTAAACCATAGCAACATGGAATGCTTTGGTCATCGGTCCAACTGAACTCATATCTCTTGGCTTCTCTAGCACCAGTATGGAAACATCACAATTTGTGAATAAACTATTTTTAACTAATGAAAAACAAGTGATTGAGGGGTTGTTCAGGTACTGAGGCTGGAACTTATTCATCATTAATAGCATTTAGTTTGTGGACAACAGAGAGACGCTGAAGCAATTCAAGAAGAAGCTAATAAAGTCATATGTTTGAGATGGGCAGCTTACTCTGACGCCAGAAGAGAGGTTTAATGTAAGGTTGGACATGGCCATGTGGTATTGCATATGCATCAGAAACAGGTAGAATTAGTTTGTCCCTGCACCTATAAAAATTGCGCTCTTGGCATCTAGCAGTGTGTCTAGTTAGACCTAATAATCATTTCCTCACTATAATGATCTCTCAATAATGTAGTCACTTTGCCCTAAATTATGTTTCAGTAATTTCCAATATGATCAGAAATTAGTTCTGTCTAGGAAATTAAAACCAATTTTCAAGGAAAATATGCACTACTTTCTCTACATAGTAGGAAATGTTTTACACACACACACACACACACACACACACACACACAATATGTGTATAAGTCATTCTGGAGATATGTGGTTAGCTCATGAATTTTTAATCTGCTATATTATACCAAAAAATCTAGTCTATGGTATATACGAGTGGCTTGTTGATCAAATATACCAAGTTCTATCTTATAAAATGGTTTCTGGGAGCTAGAGAGATGATGATTCAGTGGTATAAAAACACTGGCTGCTCTTTAGGAGACCCCAGGTTCTGTTAGCAGAATCTATTCAGTGGCTCACAACCATGTGTAACTCCAGTCCCAGAGGGCACTCTCTTTTGGTACCTGTGGGTAACACATGCACAAGCTACAAGGAATACATACATAAAAAACACTCATATACATAAAAAAATTTAAAAATATGATTTCTAATGCAAATGGGAATATATCTCCTCCCAAACACTTTATTCTCAACTTTATATCAAATTTCTAGCACAAAATATTTAAGTTAATATTAATATCTGGTCAAACCATGTTATGGTTTGAAATACAATCCTCTAAAACATCATGATGTCATTCCTTGTGACTAATAACCTTATTTAGAACTAAGTATCAATCTCAGAACATATCAGTAGGGTTGTTCTGAACCTAATATGATTCTTATTTTCAAAGGGGGAAATGTGGACACAGAGACTCACACAGGAACAATACCATATGAAGATAAAGACAGAGGATGATCAACTCATCCTCAAGGTGAAGACAAGGGAACACAGACAATATCTAGCAAAGATTGCCATGAGAAGCTAGCTGAGAGACCTGGAACAGATTCTCCCTCACAGCCTTCTGCCAAACACTTGATGCTAGGCTTCCATCCCATAGAACAGTGGGACAAATGTGTTTCTGCTTTTTAAGGAACCCAGTCTGTAGTACTTTGTTATGGAAGCTAACTCATTATCTTTGGGATATGTTGCTTATAGTTTGAATACATTTATTTTAGTGAGATGTTTGTATATTTATCTTCACTTATGACAGTGAAGGCTTTGATATCAGCCTATCTTCATCTCTTTCTCTCTCTGGCTTAGTATTTATTTTTCTCTTTTGCCCAAAAACCTGCTATACACTCCAGACCCCTCCCAAACCTACTTCCCTAGAATGGTGTATAATCTCCTATTGATTTGATTAATTGGAGTGTAGTGGCAGCTCTGAGATAGATCAGTCCTCATCTTGTGCTATCATTTCTAGCACCTCTGCTCACACTCCTTTGTTATGCACTTCTGTGCTTTCACACTTAGCCACAAGTTACTGATGACCAGTTCCCTGTACCCCCTTAGAATAACTACACACATCTTTCACAGGTTGTTAGTTTTGGTTTTTGTCCCCCACACCTATCATCACTTGTGCAATTATACTTTATAGTTTCTTTTGCTTAACATTTTCTTGACTTTCAAAAGCTTTTAATTGTAGCCTACTGATATGCAAAGAACTACAGGAGATTCTTCATATCAGAGATGAGTAAAATATGTTCCTTGTCTTCAGAAGACCATCATCTACTTTCCCAAGCCTTTTCTTTTTGGTTTTCATGGGATCTTATCTGCCACTTAGAACCAAATCTTCATTTTTGTACATATCTTACCATGTAATGACTTCTCATGTATACTCATATATATTCTCATAATAACTTCTAAAGTCATGAGATAGAAAGACAAAAAAGCACGTCACTAGCTTCTAGGTCCATCAGCTTCCTGCTCAGACCTTCAAAATCATTGTAAAAGTGTCTCAGGGCTTTCTGTGTTTTTATTGTTGTTCTTGTTGTTGTTTGTTTGTTTTGTTTTGTTTTCTGTTTGTTTTGTTTTCTTTGTAGCAGCTTGTATTCCTAAGCAGACACACAGGTATTATGATCAAATGGGAAAGCCACTGGGCTCTGACAGGCTTCCTTTTGTTGTTGTCTTGTTGGTATGCAGTCTTCTACCCTCGCCTATCACTGTATGTGATATGGCATGGGTTGGAGTGTTGAGGAACCATGTCTACCTGGGCTCAGAACAAGATTCTATTCATTAATATTTAAAATTGTTCCAAATGTTTCTAGAAGAAATGCCACACTATTTTCTCTTCAAGCAAGGTTTTGGCCTTTGTGGTATGAAAGAAAAATTTCTTCATAGGCTTAAGTATTGGAACACTTGGTACCTAGTTGGTGGCATTGTTTTGGGGATGGAATAGTTATGGAGTCTTTAGTTGGTAGAGCCTTACTAGGAAAGGAATGTAGGGCCCCCAATGGAGAAGCTAGAGAAAGTACCCCAGGAGCTGAAGGGGTCTACAACCCTATAAGAGGAACAATAATATGAACTAACCAGAACCTCCAGAGATGCTGCATATGTAGCAGAAGATGGCCTAGTTGGCCATCATTGGGAAGAGAGGCCCCTTGGTATTGCAAACTTTATATGCCCCAATACAGGGGAACACCAGGGCCAAGAAGTGGGAATGGGTGGGTAGGGGAGCAGAGTGGGGGGAGGGTATAGGGAACATTTGGGATAGCATTTGAAATGTAAATTAAGAAAATATCTAATTAAAAAAAGAAAGAAAAGGAATGTCACTGGTGTGGGCTTTGAGGGCTTATAGCTTCACCCCAATTCTAGTTTTCTCTCTGTGCTTCATATTTGCAGTTGATGATGTGATCTCCCAATTTCCTGTTCCTACTGTTCCCATTGCCATAGCAATCACAGCAGACTCTTGTGCTCCGGAACCATAAGCCAAAATAAACTCTTCTGTAAGTTCCTTTTGTCTATTGTGCTTTACCATAGCAATAGTAAACTGACTAGTACAGGCATGGAGTTGCATGGTGGGAGCATTTTAGCCTTACCTTTTGTCTCAGTGTCAACTCCATTTGGTCCTGTGCCCTCTTAATACCAATATTGATTTTCCTAGCACTCAAATTGTTTACCTTTTTCCCAAAGATCTTTTTTTTCAATTTCATTAATAAACTAAAGTACAGATGGAAATTCTTGACACCATTGAACTTTCCACTAAAGAAAAAATTAGTATGTGCTTAGAGTACACATAATTGATGACTACCTCAGCAGAGAAAACAAACATTTGCTTGATGGGTCACTGGAATAAAATTCTTTGTTCTCATACTTCCCAGATTCACTTGAAGAAAAAAAAAAAGGATGTTGACTTTCAAGGTTGTCATGTAAAGAGCTTTTCAGAACACTAATGTCTCACCATAAATACATCTGTTTCATCACAATATTGATGTCAGGGAACCCTCAGGTCATAGCCCTATAGTCGCAGTCCTGCCTGCAGAAAACATTAAGGCAACAGCACCCTAAGGTCTGAAATTACTTAGACAGAAGTGTCCAGAACTTCAAATTTGTCTGTATAATTTGTTTGGTATTTTTAACAATAGAAAATTCTTTTTTTTTCCATTTTTATTAGATATTTTCTTCATTTACATTTCAAATGTTATCCCGAAAGTCTCCTAAACCCTCCCTTGTCCCCCACCCTGCTCCCCTACCCACCCACTCCCACATCTTAGCCCTAGCGTTCCGCTGTGCTGGGCATATAAAGTTTGTATGACCAAGGGGCCTCTCTTCCCACTGATGGCCAATTAGGAGATTCAAGCTGTATATTCTCACTTCCCTTTATCCTGAAGACAATATCCAGATCTCTCCTTCTGTTTTAAGCACTCCTTCAGAGCCCCACACTATTGACCTACTTTAGGACACAACTGTATCCTAGGCTCCTACATATTCAGATAGCCACCTAGCTCTCACCTGCCAACTTTTCCAAACTCAGTTAGTACATGCCCATCTACCTGACCTATCTTTTTGGCAAACAAGTTCTTGAGGCCTCATTTTTGCATGCTGGGCTGATGCTCAAAGTACTTTTGTCAATCAGTCAGGACGAAACTCAGGATAGCTTGTCTTCCTCTCTGCTTCAGTCTGCCCTGCCTTTGAAATTGTGAAGCCCAGCTTGGATACCTTTTCCCAGAGTTTACTCTTCCTTTGCTTTGTGGTCAATATGGAAATGTATAGCCTAATTTATAAGGGCAGGAACATCCCAAATCCTTTCCATTCATATCAGACATAATTGATGCCTCTAGTTTATAGCAAGGAGATGGTTGACCCATGGTCCCCTTTCCTCCTCACAAAAGAACTAACCTTCAGGTTGAGGTCATAACTATAATCTGAAGCATTGTTTCTTTTTTAGCTGCAATGCATCCTGTCAACTGAACAGTTTCAACTTATTATATCCAAGTGTGTATTAGTCTTGTCTAAATCTTAACTAGTCTACATATTGCAAATTATTTATTTAGTGGCTACAGTCCCCAACCTAAAAACAAACACTTGATATATAAACCCTTTTCATATTTAAGTAACAAGCTTACAGAGTAAGACTTTATCTTCAGCTCCAAGGCTACTGGGAAGCTACAACTTTACATCTCCCAAATACTTCAAACTTGGCATTCCTAGACTTCAGGCATTCTTTGGTCATAAACTCTTGTTTGCCTCTCTTCCTAGGATCTGAGGAGCTCTCATTCTTTAAAATAAATTTCAGATAACATTTCCTCTGAAACTTTTACTGGCATGACTTGTCTTTTTTGTACTCAGAAGAATCTGTGCCCATGGTTTTTAAGCATATGTTTCATATGATCCAGAAAAGTATCTGTGATAGCCACACTTCTTGTTTTGATGCATCAGTTTATTAAGTATATTGAAGATCAAAGTAAACAAATAAATAAAAAGAACTGATGATAGGTAACTGACAGAATAGATAGATGACAGATAGATAGATAGATAGATGATAGATAGATAGATAGATAGATAGATAGATAGATAGATAGATAGACAGATAGATAGAAGAAAGAATGAAGGAAAGGAACAAAGAAACAAAGAAAAAGAAAGTTGGGCCCTCAGAACATCCAGAAGAAACCTCCTGAGGAAGCTCCTCTGAGGCAGTCTGCTGGAGTTCACTGCTGAGAGTCTGAAGCACAGCAGACAGTTTCCTCAGCTGAGGCTTTCAACAGCAGCAGGTAGACATCACATCATCCATCCAGGTGCTTATAACATCCAGCAGAAACCAACTGGAAAAGTTGAGGCAGGGAGTTCAGTTTCCTGGTTGAACTTTTTCTCCGTGCATAAGCTCCCCATAGCTCAACTTCCAGCTTCTCTTGTCTTTTGTAAACACTTTTATATTATAGGATAAACAATAGTAACCTTTGTCCAAAGTGGTTTACCTTCTGGTCTTCTCAATGGAATGGTGTCTTTAATATTTAGTTGCTCTGCTGAGTGGAGGGTTTAACCCATCCCCACATTGGGGGCTTTTAAGGGCATTCTGAGACAAACATGTTTGGGTTGGAGTTGGGAGTGCAATCCTGCTTCTAAAGCCAGTTTCTCAATGAGTGCAAATAATTCATAACCATTCCCCACTATAATATCCATCACACCACGCCTCTGTGGGTTCTTCAATCTGTGGTTACAACAATATATGATGCATAATATTTTATCCCTATTTGTCTATGTTCTTTTAATGAAAAGGCCAATACTTCAGCTATTCCTTCTATATAGTCACAGTCAGGAAGCATTTCTGTAATCTTTTACCATGTGCCAGAAGCATGCCCTGTGGGAAATATTGAAAAATGCACAATAAAGGTGTTGTGGTATATCCAAGTAGTGGGGAAGCAATAATTGGTGTATTTCTGTGAGTTCAAGGCCATCCTGGTCTACATAGTAAAATCCAAGTAAGCCATAGATATATAGTGACTTCCTATCTCAAAGAAAAAATTAAAACAGTGAAAATATTTGGCCTACATAAAAGATGTTCTATCACAGCAAGAAGGACACATAATAAAGAGTCTATATCAAAGTGCATCACCTCAGAAAGTGGCAAGTAGAAGCTTTCAAAAATGTTGGTAAAGAAAATCACTTTTCCCTCAATTCAAATCCTCATGAACATAAAACAGAAGAATACTTATAATAAGGATATATTTCATTACAGTCAATGCGTTTTTGTGAAGTCTTGAGAAAGTAATGGTGGTTTCTGGGTATAAATTTCTCTTAGGTGTCTAAAGTGAGCAAGGGAGAGTCTCAGCTCTTGTGGAATGCTTCATTTGTAGTTGTTTGGGTCTTTTGGCTTTGTTTTTTACTGAAGTATGATGTCTTCCAAACCAAAATTTAAAAATGGGACTGAGATGCACTGGCTTCAGCTGAAGAAGACAGAATTCTAGACAGAGAAAAGGAAAGTCTTCCAGCCAAAACCCAAAACACTTTATTAGTTGTCTCATTCCAAAATGTTAAACAGCTCTAGCCTGAGCAAACCAAGGTCTTCAGAGTCAGCACAGCTTTAAAAGAGGAGAAAGATGTCTCATTTATTTAGGAGTTTGATCAGAATCCAAGTTGAAAAAGAAAACCTAAAAGCTTTTAGGATAATAAACCTAGTAATAAAAAAAAATGATGTTTTCTTTCTTGTGGGATGAGCCAGGCTCTGTGTGAAACTTATTCTAAAATCTTTAAGATTTCACAATCAGGACAGGGCAGGTGTTTTTAAGTGGTTCATTTCATACTTACTATCATTTTCTGCAAAATATTCAGTTTAAGTTGTGCATATTGCTTGCTAAAGCTCTATTTCAGAAATGCCTTTGTGGACAAATGAATTCCTACTGGCAGGGAGTTCTGAAGTACAGAATATATCCAAGGAGATTTGGAATCACTTAGGTCTTAAAATAACAAGAAATGTGATTTCTGGGGAAACTTAAATTCTTAGGTTATAAGAATGTGCAGACATTAATCTGAATGGAAGATTTCAAGGGTTAAAATATGGCTCCCCACCTATCCAAACCAACACTCTTCCCTTTATAGCTGAAAGAAGATGTGGAATATTGATCTTGGTTTGTCTTTACACATAATGAAGGAAGAAAGAAAAGTGAAAGAAAATTAAGATTAAAGGCCTTTTAAAGGGGATCTTCAGGTATTTAAAAACTTAAATTCAGACCCTTACAATACTTTTATTTATATGCCTAGCATCAACTTCAAAATTAATTATAAAAATGTATCCTATTACTTGAACTATTCACTGTATGATAATTTAAAGTCAACAGTAGCACACAAAGCATATTGTCTCTCTGTATAACCAATAAGGTTGTCCACACTGAAATGTAAACTTGAAGAACAGAAATGGTCTTGTTTGATGTGAGGTATTTATCTTTCTCTATTCACATGAGCACATTCTAAATTCTTGTAGTTTTCCAAGTATGTTGTGTGGTTTTTCTTAAATCTTAACTTTGTTGAGAATTTCACACAAAGCACTGAGCCTACTACCACCCTCCCATCTCTTCTCAACCCCAACCCTTCCTGTGCTCCCTCACCTGCTTTCTCCCAAATTCATGACCTCTAATTCTTTAATTATTATTGTTGTATATATGAATTTAGATCTTTCTGAGTCCATTTAGCATTGACTGTATGTGCAACTTTCTAGAGCTTTATCAGTAGCCACCAATTGCCGGTAGCTCTTCATTGAGGGATGGTAGCTTCCAAGATCTCCCCTTTGCATATTGGCATATCCACTAAAGTTGTCATTGTGCAGGCCTTTGTATGTGTGTCTTCTATGTTACATACTGCCCCTCTGCCATGTCAAACCTGATATCTTTCTTCAGGACTTCAAAGCCAGAGCTATGGTGAGCTAGACAAGTCCTCTGCAACTGAACTGAGTTTTCAGCTCTTGGTTTTTTGAGACAGGATCTTGCCATATAGCACAGGATAGCTGTCTTATTAGGGTTTTTATTGTTATGAATAGACACCATGACCACTACAACTCTTATAAAGGAAAACATTTAATTTGGTCTGGCCTATAGTTTCAGAGCTTTAGTACATCATCATCAGGTCAAGAAGCAAGGAACGTACAGGCAGACATGGTATTAGAAAAGGAGCTGGGAGTTCTTCATCTTGATCCACAGTCAGCAGGAGAAAGACTGAGACACACTTCCTTCAACTTAGGCCACATCTACTTCAATAAAATTATACTTCCTAATAGTGCCACACCCTATTGGCCAAGCATTCAAACACATGAATCAATGAAGGTTACTCCTATTCAAATCACCACAACAGCATTAAATATACTATCATACTCAAATTCCCCTTCCACACCCCATTTTGGCGATCAAACCCAAGATCTTACACTTACTAGACAAGCACATTACCCCTACCTTCAATAGTACATCCTTTTATGGAAAATAGCCTTCTCAGTCCTTCTTCATTTATCTTCTCAGGAAAGCCTATGGGAATATCTGTGCTAATTGATTGTGGTTGTTTTGTTGCCTATATATGGTGCTGGGGCTCAAACCTGGCATCCTGACCATGCTAGTCAAGAATTTTTATGCCTCGCTGATAAGTTATACTATTTAATTTTAAAAACTCTCAAGTTGAGTACAATAACAAAAACTACTTCTTACTCATCTTTTATTTCTATTCCTGTTGGTTCTTATAGCAGAGTAAGTGTTAACCAAAGTGACAAGAACAAAAGGTAGGATTGAAAGCCTTAGATCTTGAGCAATGCTCAAGTAGTAGGCTTATCGCCCAAATGATTGATCACACACCTTTTCTATTTTGAAGAATCTTCTTTAGATATTTTTCTGGATAGAACACCAGTTAAACTTTTTAATGTAGCAATTACTGATATAAATATAGATATATTTATTTTATTACTTTTAATTATGAATCTATATTTGTGTATGAGTATATGTTCTTGAATGCAGGTGCTTATAGGAGGCATAATATAGTGACATGTCATTGTGAGCACCTTAATGTGGGTTCTGGGAACTAAGTAAATGCTCTTAACCACTGGTGCATCTTCCCAGCCCCCAATCCTCAGATTTAAAAAGAAATAAAATAAGTTCATGAATTAATCAGAAACTTGAAGAAACAATTTTCAGAACATCTAAAATTTTATCAACATGAATAAAAAAAATTAAATGACAATTCAGAGACTAATGTAGAGTGATATCTGACTCAAAGCCATATATAAATGCTGGTATTGTTACATTCTATCACGTGATGAAAAATAATAGCCACTACATTTTCTAAAGCTGCATTTTGCTTTCTGTGTGTATCATGTTCTTGCACATCCCTGTATTTTTCCAAAGAACATTCTCATAAACAGGATCATTACTTGCTCAAGAAAAAATTTAGGAAGGATGTGACACACAGATGTGGGAGCTGAGCTTTGAAGTTCCTGTATTGTTTTCCTAATGAGTATCACAATAATCCTCAAAACAAGGCAAGAAAGTATTACATCTTATTACATCTTATAGTATTATATCTATGCCAGAATACACAGGGCTACCCCTAGTACCATTGAGTTTCAATCAGTATAATACATATAGCAACAGTGAAGCTTGCTCCATATTTCAAAGTATACTTGATCTCACCTCTCCATCACTATTCATCTGATGCTGACTAGGGAGTGGTTATTTGAGGGGATGCTGGAAGCCAAAAAGCATCATGAATCTGGCCAAGCTATGAACTCTGTGAACTTGCATAATAGTAGTTTAACTGTGGTGATGATAACTGACTGCTCTATGATTTAGGTTGAGACCCATGGGATGCCCCATTCCTGGATCTATGAGTCCAGATAACAATCCAGGTTTGGGGAGATATATACCAGCCAGGGGACTTAATAATGTTTAACTCACCTCCCTGTGTGGTTGGAACAAGAATAACCCCCATGGGCACACGTAGTTGTATATTTTATTACCAGTTAGTATGAACTGTTTAAGAAGTATTAGGAAATATGGCCATATTGGAGAAAGTGTGACACTAGGTGGTGGGCTTTGAGATTTCAGAAGCCCATAATAGACCCAGTCTTACCTGTTTCTGCCTACAGACTATAGATCAAGATACAAGCTCTCAGCTACCACTCCAGTGCCATGCCTGTCTATCTGTCATGACACTGTCTGCCAGGACAGCCACGAACTAATACTCTGAAACACTGAACAAGCACCCAGCTAAATGGTTTCTTCTAAAAGTTGTCCTGGTTATGGTGTTTCTTCACAGCAAGAGAAAAGTAACTCAGATACTGTCAAAGCATCAAGCTGCTTTCTGAATGTCCATGGTTATAATCATAAGCAAAAGCTGATCCCATCTTTGATCAGAAAAACCTCTCCTAAATGAACTGTGGTGACCTGTGGCTGCCCAGGATAAAGAACAAGAAATGCTGTGGCCTCAGCTTTCAAAAGGGCATTCAAGCTATGCCTTCTAAGGTTCAGAGAACACTACAAAAGAAGAGGGCAGAAAGTCTTTAAGACAGGAGTAAGTTCTATAGAACATCACCCCTAGACTCAACACAACTACTACAGTCATTAGCTAATTATAACTATATTTACCTGCATTAGGCCCTAGCAGCAGTCAGAGTCAAGGGAGGGAAGAAGTTCATGGGGACCCACTACTCACCTTTTAACTATTGGCTATTAATAGACTCTTGGAAAGGACAAGTCCTTGACTTCAATTGTGTTTCCATTGCTGAATCCAGCAGGCTCCAAAAGAACCATAGCCATTGGCTCAAAGACATCCTTGGGTAATCTCAGTGGGTCACAAAGTGAAAAACAGTAGACATGAATATGATGAGTTTTGCAGAGAACCTACACTAGTTACTGATGGAATTGTAAACTTGTGTAGCCACTATGGAAATCAGAATAAGTCTTACTAAAAAAGTCTGGAAGTTGAGCTATGATAGCATTTAGCTGCACATCTAAAAGACTTCCAACCAACATTCCACAGAGATATTTGCATATCCATGTTTATAACTAAAGTATTCATGATAGCTAAGAAAGAAATCCACCCTAAATGTACATCAACAGAGGCATGAATGAAAAAAGAGTGCTATATGTACAAAATTAAAGTGTATGCAGCTGTAAGAAAAGTTAAATATGGTATTTGTAGAAAAGTGGATACAACTAGAAATCACCATATTAAATAAAATATGCCAGACTCAGAAAGAGAAATACTTCATGCTTTCTCTCATGTGCAGAGCCTAGATTTAAAATGATGTGTGTATTTACATATGCATTTCTGTAGATCACAAAACTAGAAAGGGGGTCATGAGAAGGGAAGTAGAGATGACAAGGGAGGCAGGGAGTGGAGAGGGTATTGGAACACAGGCAATAGGAAAATAGACCAGGTCCTGACTGGGGACAAAAGCAAAGCAGCTGGAGGAGGCAGGTGATAAGAGGAATAGGACAGAGAGGGAACTCAGGGAGGGAATGAGCATAAAGTAGGACGACACTAATGAAGATGCTGGGATGCAGCCCATTACTTTAACCAGCTAACCTGAAAACTAAATTAAAACTAAAAGACCATGGCTTACATGGAGCTATATCTCTTCATCAAAACCATATACACTGGAGAGCAAGAAGCTAGCACATTTGCCTCTCCAGTGAGGTCTACAATACTCTACCAAAGTGTAAGTAATAATTAAATTGCCATGTCTAATTGCAGAGGATTAAGATAGTTTATTCAACTTAGTTGCCTACTTAATAAGACCCTAGTGTATCTGGTTACAGAAAAAAAATGCTATAGGATTTTATTTGTACAAGGAATACATAAAGCTTGAAGATAAGGTAACAGATGGTCAATTATATATGTCTTTGTCAGAATGTTGATGCTTTTTGATGACAGGAGATCTCAAATATAAATACATGTGTGATTTGTAGAGCATCTCAAAACAACAAAACAGACTCTTAAGTCATGCAGTAAGTGAATATTATAGAATGGATGATATGCAAATGAACCCTAGGCTCAAAGCTCATTTTAATGCCCTGGCAAGTCTGTCAGTAAATCCATGTGAGAATTTCAGAATGTAAAGTGACAATAGTAAATTTTAGGCTTCTTTCCAGTTTAATCTAGGGTGTGAAACTTCTGACTTACAAGCTGTAATTCTTGGAATCTTATAAGCAAGTGTGTGTGTATGTGTGTTTGTGTGTCTATTTGGTGGTATATATATATATATATATATATATATATATATATATATATATATATATATATATGAATATCTTCTAAGAATCAGAACTTCAGACCAGACTAGACCTACACTGCAACACAGACTTCACCTTGAAAGCATGTCATCGATCAAAGCAAGGCAGGAAGCCATGGCTACACAACGCTAATCCCAGGGTACTATAGATAAAGCAAGAAATGTTTGTGTGGGATAGAGGGGGAGGAAAGAAGAAGATGGAGGGAAGAGGGAGAGGGAGGGGAGTGGGAAGAGAAAGGGAAGGGAGGAAGGGAAGAGACGGGGGAGGAACTCACTCTAGAGAGTTCACTATGTATGTGCATAAATTTCAAAGTGCAGAGCTCCAGTGATTTTTGTCTAAGAAAGATAAAGAGTATTATGGATACAGCCAGACTCCTGCACACACACACACACACACACACACACACACACACACACACACACCACACACACAAAATCTTACATGCAAAAGAGAGCAAGAAACATCACCATTGTAACTGGGGCAGCCTGGTTCAAATTCCTTTCTAGGTCAAGTGTTGTATGCAAGAAGCAGGAATGGGTGCAGAGTGAGAATCTGTGTACTGTTTGAGCCAGGGGTACTGCCTAGAGGGTCAGGTCTGCAAAAAGAGTCTGGTAGGGTGCTAGGAGGTGGTGCATCATCATCTCTTGACTAAAGGAGCAACACACAAATAGTCACCCAGAATGGGTGGCATCTTTGTTCATAGTGATTTCAAACGATGGGACCCAGCTTACAAAAAACTTAAAATCTACTCCTCTGAAATCACCAGGTATTCATGGTTGTAGTTGAAATGTGAGCTTTGGGTTTGCTGCTTCGACCACCATCATTGACAGTGACCTTCTAGAACCAGAAGCCTAAATAAAGGCACCTTTCTGTGAGTTGTCTTGGTATTGCTTTATCAGAGCAGTAGAAGAATAACTAATACACCAGCCCTCTTCTCCTGCTTCCTGGTTCACGAAGGTCTATGTCACAGAAGGTCATCAACTTCACATAAAACTAAGTTAAATGTCCTCAAACAGACCTCTCTCTGAACATTAGATGTTTAAAATTGAGGGTTCTTGGCCAATATGAAATCATTACATTTTCTCAGAGTAACCAAAAAGCTTTTGGAATCTGCCAGATACTCTCTCCAGCTTCTAAATAAGAGGATGATGATGATAAAAAAATTAAGCTTTGCCTACAAAGAGTCCATCTTATACCTGTCAGAATGGCTAAGATCAATAATACAAGTGACAGCTCATGCCGGCAAGGATGTGAAGCAAGGGAACCCTCCTCCATGGCTGTTGAGAGTACAAACTCATACAGCCACTAAGAAAACAACTGTGGCGGGTCCTCTAGATGGTTATCAATCTCCCTCAAGATCCAGCTATACCACTCTTGGGCATATACCCAAAGGATGCGTCAGCCTACCACAGAGACACATGCTCAGCCATGGTCACTGCTGCACTATTCCTAATATCCAGAAACAATCTAGATGCCTCTCAACAGAAAAGTAGATAAAGACAACGTAGTACATTTACACAATGAAATATTATTACTCAGCCATTAAAGAAAATAAAATCATGAAATTCTCAGGAAAATGGATATAACTACAAACAAACACACACAAAACAAAACAAAACAACAACAAGAAAAAAAAAAAAAAAACTCCTATCTTGAGTGAGGTAACCCAGACCCAGAAAAACAAATATGGTCAGTGCCTTGCTCAGCCATCATCAGAGACACTTCCTTCTGCAGCAGATAGAAACAAATGCAGGGACTCATGGCTGGACACGACGCAGAGAGTAAGAGAACTTGGACCATTCAACTTACAGAATGTCTCCATCAAGCCCTCATGGGCTAAGGAAACCTATGGAAGAGGAGGTGGAAAAAGTACAAGAGCCAGAGGGGATGGAGGACACAAGGCCCTCTAAATGGGATAGATTGCATATGAGCTCACAGAGACGGGGTGCACAGGTCTGCATCAGATCACATCCTAGAACTGAAAGAAGTAGATATATGCTGCCATCCCTGAAACTGAAACAATCTCAAATTGATAACCACAGTTTTCTCAAGGGAATCTCAATGGAGAAACAATCTCAATCTCTCTCTCTCTCTCTCTCTCTCTCTCTCTCTCTCTCTCTCTCTCTCTCTTAAATTTAATTATTTACTCACTTTACAACCGCATATCAGCTCCTCCTCTCCTCCCAGTACCCCCTCATGCAACTCCTCCCCCTATTCCACCTTTCCCTTCTCTTTTGAGAAGTAGGAAGCCCCCCTCTGGGTGTCATCCCATTCCCCACCCCCAACCCCCACTCCCACTGCCCACCCCCACCACTTTAGTCAAGTTACTGTGAGAGATGGTTCATCCTTTCCCACTGAGGCCAGACATTTAGGGGCAGGGTATCCACAAGCAGGCAGGCAACAGGATCAGGGACAGCCCCTGCTCCAGTAGTTGGGGGACTCACATAAAGATCAACCTGTGGGTGCTTGAACCTGAATCCAGGTCCTCTGCAAGAGCAACATGTGCTATCAGCTACTAAGCCATCTCTCCATCCCTGCAGTTAAAGTAAGTTTCAAACAGCTGTAGAGTCGAAGCCTTTTCAAGTGAACCTGCTGGTGTCACACACCAGAATCTACCCAACACTCTTCTTTTTTTTTTTCACTTTTTTTTATTTATTATTAGAGAGTTTCTTCATTTACATTTCAAGTGTTATCCAAAAGTCCCCTATATCCTCCCCCTGCCCTGCTCCCCTACCCTCCCTCTCCCCCTACTTGGCCCTGGCATTCCCCTGTACTGGGGCATATAAACATTGCTAGACCAAGGGCCTTTCTTCCCGAAAAATGGCCAACTAGGCCATCTTCTAATACATATACAGCTAGAGACATGAGCTCTGGGGGTTCTGATTAGTTCATATTGTTGTTCCATCTATAGGGTTGCAGATCCCTACAACTCTTGGGTCCTCTCTCTAGCTCCTACATTGGGGACCCTGTGTACTGCCCTATAGATGATTGTGTCGTAGGTGAAGACGCAAACAGTCCTTGACAGTTTCGAAGGGTCCTCTGTCGATATAGTCCCAGGAAAGTCGTTACAGGACGACCACATACGTCATCACAGACACAAACCACCGACTAATACACTACCTGGTGGGCCCACCCCGTCTCTCTGGATGGCCCATCCTTTCATTTTAGCTCCAAGCTTTGTCTCTGCACATCTTGTATCATCACTCTGGCCATTTTTCTTTTTTTACCTTTCTTTGACACACCAGGCATGCTCTGGACTCAATGTCTTTGCATTTAAGACTTTTCCTTCCTTTCAAGATGCTCTAGTTGCGCGTGATGCCCTCCATACTTCCTTAAAACCTTTGCGTAAATGAATCCTGACATAAAATCCTCCTGGCTACTGTGCTCAGTCTGTAGCCCTTTTCCTCTCTATTTTCTTCTTTTTGGTCTTATTGCCATGATCTCAGTATGTATTTTACTTGGGTTATATCATTTTTTATAATCTTCAGTAGATTGGTTGAAGGATATTAATACTGATGACTCTTGAACTTACAACAGTGATTAGCACATAAGAAGTGTCCGATTCATAGCCATAGATAACACTAAATCAATAATGATGATGAATTTCTCTAACAAACAATGATTTTCATTTTTGTACTGTGTTGTGTAGAAATGTCCAACATCAAAATAATCTGCACAGTTAGTTTGGCAAGGCAGCAGTGCATCCTGGGAGTTGTTATCAGTATCTAGCTTCTTCATCTTGTTTCTATGACATGGAGCCAAGGAAAGAGATGCTTGTATTGCAGCATCTTTTTTTTTTCTTTACCAGGGAAACTGAAATTAATGCTGAAGGACCACAGAGCTCTGAGAACAGAAACTGACACCCCAGTCTGTGGGAGCATTCTCCTCTGCCACTTTTCCATCACTAAAGCTTCTGAGTGCCTGCTCATAACATTGTTTCCCAGGAGAGATACAAAGCATAAGAGTATGTCATTCCCCAAAAGCTCTACCCATGTGGTAGAGACATACCATCTCTCCTCTGCAGTTTACCCTGGCTACTCTTCTCCTCTTGCCTAGATTCCAGGTCTCAGGAAGCACAGAAGACTCTTCATCCAGTTGACAAAGGCTGAAGTTGGGTCTATTAACCCAGTTATCTCTGACTTTAGCTATTAGCCTATAATTCCTGTGAAGAATTTGCCACTTATTTCTTTGCCCACCCAAGCTCCTGGAGGTCACACAGTTGGCACTGACAAAAAGGGGATGGATAGCCCAGCAATACCTGACAGGGAAACAATTACAAACCAGAAGCTATTTGGTCTCTGTGGTGATCTGTGTGCTTTCAGCTCTGCCAAATCGTTTCTTATTTTTGTTTTGTTTTGTTTTGTTTTTCCGGGCAGCCTTTGAAAGAGAAAAAGACGAGACAGAAAAATCACACTCGCAAACTCTCAGACATTCTAAGAAATGTGACTGGACCTTCCCAAGCTCCATTGACGCTTTCACATAAACTGCTGGGATCAATCTTACCCCTGGCATGTGAGACAGCTCTCATTCAGACCCTGTGAATGGATGGCACCCTCTGATTGTCCTTGCAGATTATCTCTAGCAACTCAAGAGGACTTCATTGTTGTGGCACACTATAGAAGAGCCTGGGTGATTTGCATTATGCAAAATGGAGCCTTTGAGAGTACCAAGTGCTTCAGAAGAAGCAAAAGTAACAACCCTGAGGCTTTGGAAGAAAGCAAGGCAATGGAGAGTATGCCCAAGTGACCTTAAACACACTTAAAATGTAGTGGAATAATTGGTCAGTCTTGGGAAGTCTTTTAGACACTTATTAGAAATGTAAAGGATGCATATGGAACAGTAAAAGCCAAGGTTTTTGTGTCTGGTCCCTTTCTACCATTTCTGTGGGCAACAAAAAAAATCCCATCACTCTAAACTTGGCAGTCCTGCAATGGGAAAACAGCCCCGTCTCTCCTCCATCTTCTGGATGTGCTGGTGGCTTGGGTGCTA
The DNA here is from genome assembly GCA_902729485.2 of Mus minutoides. Classification (NCBI taxonomy): domain Eukaryota; kingdom Metazoa; phylum Chordata; class Mammalia; order Rodentia; family Muridae; genus Mus; species Mus minutoides. The sequence continues at coordinate 605,854 of LR750072.1, forward strand.
TTTGTGTCTTGATTGGCAAGAGTGTGTTCTGTCTAGATAAGTAAAGAGTAATCTCTTAAAACATCCTTCAAAAGAGCAGCTGTCTGGGAAGATGAAGCAATGCCAGGAAAGGTAAAAAGCTGGTCCAAATTCCAGTATCTTAGGTAAACACCAACAGGTGACACAAACCCTTACATATGAGGATCCCACAATGCACTGGAGAAAGACAACATGATACAAATTCTTGTTTATATTTCATTTAAAGATCATATGAGCAAGATATAATGTTTATAGTTTATCACTATATACATTATTTGTATCTGTCTTATTTTTCCCAAAATTAGCAGTAAAGAGAGATCATTTGATTCTCCATTATTTTAAGTATGTTAGCTTGGCATTCAGTGTCCTTAGCGATCTTGAAAAGCATACTTTCACATCCATCTATTGCCATTCTACTTCTCCCATTGATCAACATGTCTCTAAGTCCCTAAATACATGGCCACTGTTGAGTGTTTTCTTCCACATCTTTCCCCAGAACACTACCAGGTCAGACTCTCTTCACTTTCCAAAGCAAAACCAAGTGGCCCCTCCTTTGTGAAAATTCCCACAAGCAGTATTTGTTCCTGCACACAGCATGATCCTCCTGCATCGTGTAATGTAGTTGCCATGTTATATGAGTTCACTATGCACAGGTTCTCTCCCCTGCTTTATCATGAAGTTTTCAATGATCTGAGCCATACCTTCTGACTACCACAGCAAACATTTAATGAATAGATATATGGAAAATGAAACTCGTAATTATTTTCACTTTTTCAGTTCCTGTTATATAGAGAAGAAAAATCACAATCCAGAGAGAATCAGTGTTGTCCCAAATATCAGTAAAGCTAAAATCAACATTACAGCCAAAGATCTTTGCTAGGTCCCTGTTCATGTTTAATGTTAGAATTGTTACAGGGTTGTTGCTACTGACAAGAGTGTGTATGTAGTGAGAAGCGATCACAGATGATGATGAAAATAGAGAAAGCAATATTTTATTAAAACCCTAAAACTAGAGGTCAATACACCAGGAAAGGAAAAAGAGTGGGGGCTGTCTCTGACTCTGTTGCCTGCCTTTGGATCCCTTTCCCCTAACTTGGCTGCCTCATCTAGCATCAATAGAAAAAGTCCTACTGCAACTTGATATGCCAAGGCAGGATGATATCCCTGGGAGGCTTCCCCTTCTCTGAGGAGAAAGGGGTTGGGGATGGGGTCTGGGAGTAGAGAGGAAAGGACTAGGAAGAGGGGGAAGGGGAAGCTGTAAAAAAGACTTTGGGTAAATAAATAAAATTAATGGAAAGAAAAGAACCCAATGAAAGACCTGAATGTCTATATCTATACAAAGTAATCCTAGATGTTCCCTAAAATGGTAGATAGAGGATTTGCTTTTCCCAAAAGCACATTACGCACACACATGCTGCACAGTTAAGGTCATATGTAGAGTAACATGATGTTTTCAGAGCAGAATTGTCTCCATGCTCCTGGAATGGTGTGCAGTGGGGTAGAAACAGGATTTTTTTTAAAAAAATCTACTTCCCTTTGTGTCTGTTTATACCCTCCAAGGCATATTAGTGCTCAACTTGACAATATCCAGCCAGGGATAACTTTAGTTTAGAAAAAAGGAATTTACTAATGTTAATAATTTATCTAAATTCAATGAGCAAAAGAAACTCTGAGGATCCTATTAATATTATGCTTCTATTTCTTACAGATTTAATGCAAGTTAAGACAAATGCAGAGACCATCACCCCTTGGGATCTAATCTCTCTGCCTCCCAGAGCCTCCGTCACTATAAGAACTGGTGACCAAGAAATTTGCCCTTAGAGCAAGAAGCATTCCCTTGTGAGTGACTTTCAGCAAACTGCTGAAAGCAAGACAGTGTAATTTTATCATTATCAAATCCATTGGCTCACTGATGTGTTTATAACGTGCAGAAACTTTCCTAAAGCACATGGTCATAATTGCAGGGTCAATTCACAGGGCAGTTGATATTCTCCAAGAGTGCTATGAAGCAGGATGCTAATGGCAGGCAGCAGCAATGGAATGTTGCAGCAATGGAAGTCTAAAATATATGAGACAGCACTAAGGGTAACAGGCAAAGAATGAAAGAAAACGTGAGAAACAGCTTGGTTTGGTTAAAATGCCACATTTATATCATGATTATCATCATCATCTTATCATCTTTAAGATATCATTATCAGTCACTTCAGGATCATGGCGCTGCTGCACATGTGTACACAATGTATACACATGCATATATATATATATATATATATACATACATATATATATATATATACATATATATATATATGCAAAAAAGATTTAGCTCAATCTTTGTTCATTTCCAATTTTAGTAGGTTTCAGTAGGTAAATTCAGAAATAATTATACATACATGTGTGTGTGTGTGTGTGTGTGTGTGTGTGTGTGTGTGTGTGTGTGTACACACATGCACATACTACATACAGAGAGTGTCTTGGTCAGGGAATTAATGATTTCATCAAAAGCAGTAACAATATGCACACACAGAGTGGTTTGCCTACACTAGGATGAAGTGACTCTTGAATGAGTGTTTCTATGTAAGTCCTAGGACTCAACTCGTTTCACTAAGTCTAGGACTATCAGACTTCTACTCTCTTTCTATCCTATGTTCTCAATCTAAGTATCTCCATCATTTCTGACTCTAGTTATAAATAATATCCTAACATCTGAGGTTCTGCTTTATAATTTTATAAGCACCTCTTGGCTTTTTGCTAGATGTGGATGCTTTCCAGATCCCTCCAATGTACTATATTATAAAGGTGACTGCAAAGGCTGGAGAAATGCCTTGGCCGTTAAGAACACTTACTGCCCTTTAAGGGGATCTGTATTCAATTCCCAGTACCCATGTGGCTACTCATCATCATGGGTCACTCCAGTACCAAGAGATCTGATGTCCTCTTTTGGCCTCTGTGTTAACATGCATGCAAGTGGTACACAGCAGACACAAGTGCAAAACACACACACACACACACACACACACACACATATATATATATATATATATACACTCTCCCCACCACCACCCTTTCTGTGTGTGTGTGTGTGTGTGTGTGTGTGTGTGTGTGTGTGTGTGTGTGTGTAATGACTGCAGCCAGTCAAAGTTTAGGGAGTTTTGATTTTTAATAGGCAGGCCATGGAATTATGCACAGAAATAGAATGTTCAGAGTGGGAGCATCATCTAAGGACTTCACAGAACACATAGAGGATTAATGTGAACTCTAAAAAGGTTAAAATCAAGCACTTCTATGAATATTTTATTATTTGTATTTATGTACATGTAAATGTGCCTGTGTGTGTTTATGTGTGCCAGCTGTGAACAGGTGCCTTCAGAGGACCGTGTACATCAGATGCCATGAGACTTGAGTTAAATGCAGTTGTGAGAAGCCCAATGTGATGATGACGTAACCATAGTCTTCTGAAAGATCAGCACACACTTTCAACCTCCGGTCCTGAATCATGCATCTTAAACTAAGGTCAGTGATATAACTTTTTTAATGCCTGGAAGAGAATAGTGTTATCTCAAATTGCAATTGATTACTAAACAAACACTTTGCATCTGTTTCAACTGATACCCCAGGAAAACAGGAACAGGGCTCTTCTATCCTGAAGTATGAAGCTGTCTATAAGGGGGTAGGGGGATGGTTGAGACTAGAAAGAAAGTTTCACTGGAAAAAGTTAATGCATGTCAGAGTATGTTCCTTCTCTCCAACAAACTGAAATTGCTGGACAGTGTATCTCTGCCTCCTCCATCTCTGAACCACAGAAAAGGGTTCAAAAGCTCTGTATGGGCACCTAGAGTTTTCCAGAGAGAGTAAGCCTACATCTAACAGCAGGAGAGATATAAATGGAGAAAATTGAGGAAAGAGAGGCTATCATGACATACCAACATTTCCATCATCCCCAGTAGGTAAGAATCTTAATAAGTCAGGATATGTATGAAGATCAAATGAGGAAAATTCAGGAAAAATTAACACAGCAGCTGCAGAAACAACAGCACCATCAGGTGACGAGACACAAATATAAGAATATCTGTGTATGTGTTCAAGTAAATAGAGAGAGAGTTGAAGTGGAAACTTAAGGGTTCTTTGGAAAGTCAGTTGTGTTGGATGGTGTTTTGCTGTGAAGGAATGTTTAGCTGAAGTGGACACAGGTGAAAGGCTAAGGCAGACTCATGAAGGAATGTTTTGCTGAAGCAGACACAGGAAAAAGGACATTCTGCTAAAGCAAGCATGTGAAAAGACACATGATGAAGAATTCTTCACTAACGATGCCTGTATTGTTCCATCTTACATTGTGTCATTGAGCTGCGTCTGTCTGGACTCCATATAGAGAAATGCACCAAAAAACTTCTGGTGCAATTTCTTGCCACTTGTGCTGACTAGGGCTGATTGGCAGAGTGATGTTGACTGAGACAGACACACATGCTGAGGCAAGACCCGGAAGAGAACACGTGATGTTAGGAAGGATATAAATAGGACTCCAAGGGCTGAGCTTGGCTTGCTTATAGTGCTAGCTATGCAAGCTTGTTGGTTTCAAGTCTTTGCTGATCTTCGCATCACAGTTGAGAACTTCTCCTGGTGTTCCTCCTGCTGACTTGTGCTGAGGCTGAGGCCTGGCTATCTATCTCTGCTAGGTTGTGCCATAACTGCTGAATGGTGTTTGCTCTCCTGACTCTTCTGAACAGGACTGCTGGTGTAGCTGTGAAGTGTTTGTGAGTGGATCGAGCTGCCTTCACTAGCCTGTGAGCTGAACTGCTGATTTCCAGACACCAGAGAGTAAAATTACCAAGTAACATTTAAAAGAATCAGATGGTGAGGCTAGTGAGGAAAGCTCTTGTTGCCAAGCCTAAAGTCTGAGTTCCATCCCCAGAATCCAGAAGGTAGGAGGTAACAGACTTCCATATGTTGTCCTTTGACCTCCATCTGCATGCCATTATACATGTACATTCAAACATATGCACACATAAAAAAATAAGTGAAAGATTATCAAATGGGGGTTATAGAAATTAAAAATAAGATAGCTAAGTGCATAACTTGGGTAACAAGTTAAATAACAGACTAAACATGGTTGAAGAAAGAAAAAAGGAATTGCAAATACAGGGGGAAAAACATGAGCCATATATGACATTTCTTTAGAAATTTGACACTTTATAACATGTCATAAGTGACATGTGACTACAGACAAACCAGAAACCTTGAAAAACCAACAAAAGGTACAAGAACACAAAGTCATAATGATTCTGGAATGTCTACCAAGGTCAAATAGCGTGCACACCAAGCAAACCTCACTATGGCGAACACAGAAATGCTTAATAGTGTAAGAAATGCTTGTGAAATTTTGAGTCAATGAGCAAAGGCTGCTTCCCTTCATGGGGCAGTAAGAGATCAGCTGACTTTTCTACCAAAACTAACACCAGACAACTTGAGTAATCTTTTAAAGTCCCAGAGGAAGGAGTAGTGCCAATTCAATGTCCTATAATAGCTGGAAAAAATAGATTTCAAAGCAAAAGAGAAAAAAAAAAAACATTGTTTCTATCATATTCTCTGTAGCAATCTATTTTAAATAGATATAAATATAAATATAAATAAAAAGCAAAGGAGAATAAAGAAAGTTAAATTCTAAAAATAAAATTAAGAGACTATTCTTAAATGTGATTAATGCTAGCCACTTTTTTCATTCATACAACACAAAAGTTACTATATGTAGGGGGAAAATGACCAGTTACATTTTCTTGTATTGATAACCCTGTACAAACAAAACAAAAACAACCAAAAACCAAACCAAACCAAACAAACAAACAAAAAAACAAACAAAAAAAACCCCAAACTATTAAAGACAAGCAGATGTGGTGACCCATATCTATAGTCTCTGTACATGGAAGGCTAACACAGGAAGGTTTTGAACTTAGAAGTAACCTAGGCTATACAGGGAGACACTGTCCCTAAAACAAACAAACAAGCAAATGAGATATTGAAAAATCCAAGTCCCAGGCAAAAAAGAAGATACTTGCAATCCATGTGTCTAACAAAAGCTATAGAACTCTTATAAAACAGTGAAGAAGAACCAATGTACCAATTATAAAATATTACTCAATTATTTCATAAAATGTTCAGACAGTCAATAGATGGCAAGGTAGTGTGAAGATCAAAGTGTTGCCCACCATCCTCTTGAAGATGCAAACTGCAATTGACCTTCCAACAGGTTGAGTGCAGAGACATCCAGACCTTGGTAGAGCCCATTGAGTTACATGCCGTTCAAACTTTGACCAGCCCCACACGTTCTCAACTCTGGAAACTTGGTAATAAAATGAACGTTTCTGTATTTTAGAGGATTTTGTGTCAAAAGGAGGTAAAAGACCTAATGAGGTTTGGGGGTTTTTTTGGGGGGGGAGGGTTGATTGTTTGTTTGTTTGTTTGTTTGTTTGTTTGTTTGTTGGAAATTAAATGAAATCTCTCAGATAGTATTCAGCCTGTGCCTGGCGAGACAGATACAGAGCAAACAATGATGAGTAGCTCATTATTATCATCACAGACAGGCTATTTTTACTCTTTTATCTGAACAACTTCTACAAGAAAGCATACCACTGCTGCTTGAAATTGGTGCAGCTAGAAATAGCCGTCCCCTGTTCAACATCATTTTTATGCACAATTATGAGCCCACGATGGGTTGTGCTTTGTCCCTTTTATTAAAATACCCTTGAGCCAAAAATAACATTTAAATGAATAGCATCAGAAATAAACACACACCAAGTGCCTGTGGCATTCAGGATGGATGAAGGGGTTTGGCACCTGCTATCTCTCCACCCCCTCATGCTTCAGGGCTTTCCTTATCCTTGCTTGAGAAACTCACTAAACGTTTTTCATTTTATGTCTTTAATCTGCCATCCAGAATAGTGTTTGCTTTTTTAACTCTAAGAAAATATATTTCTCTTGTTTTGCTTCGATGGTGGTATTCACAAGGTAGACAGATGGCAGAAGTCAGAACCAGGCAGTGACTGTGGAGGCCAGCCAAGGAGTCACCTGGGAGAAAAGCAAGAGCCTTGTCTGAAAGGATGAGTGAAGGTTCAACCAGGCAGGGGAAAGGCTGCAGAGATGGTAGAAGCAGAATCTGCCCTCTAGGGACAGGAAATAATGGCGGAGGTTGCGGCTGAGGGCAGATGAGCAAGCTCCCCCGAAAGCAAATAGCCAGGTCTCAAGCAGTGGAAGGCTGACAAACCGTGTAGAGCTGTTTGTACTTGATGGAGGATGAGAGTAATAGGGAACAATGGAGAGATTTAACTTTTGCCTGATCCTTCCTTCTGCTCCCTAGCCTATTACTAAGCTCCCTCCGAGACAACGTGGGACTTAGCAAAGCTGATCTCCAAGATAAAGAAATGGATTATATAAAGGATGATGATGACTTGGGGATAGTTAGTGATTGTGGAGCTGTCAAGAAAGAACACATTCTGGAGAGAGGAGTTAGAATGCGCTGATGGGCATGACCTATGACCAGGAGCAGAGAAACCAGCAAGATTCCAGGGCTCCACGGTTGGAGACAATACAAAAAGCAAGAACTCACAAAGAATAGGATTTTCTTCGTTTATAAGCTTTTATTTTAGTAATACTAAAATAAACAGATACACAGATTTCCAAAGTTTCTAATTTCCAAAAGCAACAAAGACAATGAGTAAGGGCCCTCAGTGGGATGACAGGAGAATCCTTCAGCATTGGGAGCTGCTACTGTCAAACCGAGCGAGTCACACGACAAAGTGCAGGATTGTGTGATAAAGAACCAAGTGCTAGAAATTACAGCTCACTGGCAGAGTGTCTGCTTAGCACCTGTGCAGTCCTAGGTTCAATTCTCAGCACTAGAAATTGACAAAAACAAAACAGCACTTGTGAGTTTATCAGAGAAAAATCATCTCTGGGTGTGTGGAGAAGGCCATTCCCTGGGGGCGCTGTTCACAGGGGGAAAAATGAGAAAGGAAATTATGTCACATCCCTAAGGCAGAATATTATTCTGCTAGTAGAATAGTGTGTAATACTGCTTGACACGTGGAAAAATGTCACCATCTGGGGACAAGGTAGGCAGCACACCCACAGGTCCAAGCCAATCCTCTCATACCAACCTCTAGTCTCTCACCCTCTCCAAATATCAACTCCCTGCAGAAGTCTTCCCTGGTCACAAATGTCCAGCTAATCTCTGAAATGTCAACCATATCACACAGTCTACTTCCTCACAACTCATGAAACTTCTCAATCACCCAAAATATTTCTTAAAGAGAAAAATCCCATATGAATGATAGAGAGTATTTGTGAGAGATAAGACAATGTAAATATACGTAAAAACATATATCTGACTCAAAGTATGGAATAGCTGCCAATTGTAGCTAATATCCTTCCTGTCTCTTTAATACTGTCCTGGTTTACTTTCTGTTGCTGTGAGAAATACCATGACCAAAAGCAACTTGTAGGGGAAAGATTTCATTTGGCTTACATGTCCTGATCACAGGCCATCATCACTGCCGGAAGCCAGAGCAGGAACTGGAGCAGAGGCCCAGGAAGATTGCTGCTTACTGGCTTGGTCCCCAGGGCTTTCTCAGCCTACTTTCCTACACAATTTGGAACAAACTTCCCAGGGATGGTACCACCCACAACAATCTGGGCCCTCCCCCATCAATCATTAATTAAGAAAATGCCCCCCACAGGCTTTTCTATGGGCCGATTTGATCGAGGCATTTTCTCAATTGAAGTTCTCTATTCCCAGATGACCAAGGGTTGCGTCAGGTTGACAAAGAGCTAACCTCACAGCAAGGCAACTCTGTGCTGCAGATCTGGTTTTGTTTTTAAAATTGCTTTGAGAGCTCTCAGAGCTCACAAGGAGTAAATAGATTTTTTTTTTTTTTGGTTGAAAATGATGAATGCACAATAATGTAATTAGGAAACAGACTACTCTACCTAGTTCTGTAATTAATATTAGTTATCAAACGCGTGCACACACACACACACACACACACACACACACACACACACACAGAAAAGGATAGTACTAGTTGCTAAACAAAAATTTACAGGAATGATAAAGTCAATTCCTGGTTCAATGTTTACGTTCTTAATCATTTTATAAAGATTTGCTCCATGGTAGTGACCATTGCATCCCAATTTTATTTCATCAATTCACTTGTCATTGCCTTCAATTCATCTTTCTGATGGGCTTATATAGACACTAATGAGCATGCCAGGGTTTTGAACAACACAGACACATCCTTTTTCTTGTATTTTTTCTCTCTCGTCTCCTTTGTGACTCTCATACTTTTATGTATCTCTTCTATTGTGGAGAGATGAATGGCTAATTGTTCTCCCATAAGTGAAATGACACTTTAATGAGAGTATGCTAAATATAAAACATGCATGAGGCAAGGTTCTTTTTCACTGGAATCCAGAAAGTGAGAAAGGGCAAGCCCTGTCTAGGTGGAAGGAGCTTGTATTCTAGCCTCAGGATAGACGCTTGATTACCAATCCACTGAAGTCCCCAAGAAGCCATTTTGCTTTTCTGTTGCTGTAATAACCAAAACCAGGCAGGAGAAGGGGAGGGCTTATTTGAATTATAGGTTATTGTCACTCGTAGAGGGAAGCCAGAGCAGGAACTCAAGGCAGAAACCTGGAGCCCAGAACTGAAACAGAGGCTGTGGAGAAGCAACCATAGTTGGCTGAGCCCTCTCGCATAAATGACCAATCAAGAAAGTGCCGTCTAGATGTGCCTATATGCCAGTCCAATGGAGGCAAGTCCCACGTTAAGAGTCACTCTTTCCAGGTGACTTGTGTGTGTAAAGTTGAAAACTGAAGCTGACCATGACACATGTTTGTAGGATGACCACATTGTAGGACTACATTTTTTTAAAAGTGCTATTTATTGGGTCAAATTTCTGAAATGTTGTGATTATGGCTGACTTACTTAATAACATAAATTTGTGTTCTAAATTGAAGATAAGCTTTGTTAATGAACTAGGACATAAAGATTTCTCCTTCCCGGGCTCATCAGTTAAGAGTACTGACTGATCTTCCAGAGGTCCTGAGCTCAATTCCCAGAAACCACATGGTGGCTCACAACCATCTATAATGGGATCAGATGGCCTTTTCTGGTGTCTCTGAAGACAGGGACAGACAGCATACTCATATACATAAAATAAGTAAATAAATCTTTTTTAAAAAGAGATTTCTCCTCCCCTTCCTAAAACAAACAGCTGTGATATCCATGTGAAGCCTTTGGCGGCTTGGTTTGCATTAAAGCCTTGCCCACAGCACTGGGTCCTGCATGCTGGCGAGAGCCACACATCAACTCTTCAAGCTCTTAGGCAGCATGCATTGAACAGTGTGGTGCATTAAAGGGAGAACAAGTTTCTTTTCTCCACACCAGATGGGAAAAGAGATGTGAGTGTCATGCAAAATGAAGCAATATTTATAAAGCTCCCATTTTACCATCTTATTTCAGACTAGAGAGCTGTAGGGCTTATCGGTTTCATGAAATAGACCCAATGTGGTACACAAGGTCTCTGTGGTGGAGCAGGTACTAATGACAGCTACAGAAGGTTGAGGCATAATTAGCATGGCCATGGAACAATTGCAGCCAGTCACAGGGTCTGCTGAGAATGTCAGTAGAGGGTCAGGAGACAGAATTAGTAGGAATCAGCTTATGATTAGCTGATTTCCCAGCTTTTCCCCCACATGGAAATACTCCATAACCTTAAAGTAATATTCAAAGTCTATTTAAGACATATTTTTATAATTAGAAAAAGTTACTTTCCTTAGAGAGGAAATTGAGCTTTTTTTCTCATATTTCTTCTCATTCCTCTTTCAACAAGTTTCTAATCCTGACCCTCACCAATGCCCTTTGGCTTTATGATTGTAATGACACATGAGATGTGTTAGGTGTTAAAAACTGTGAGCAAGCCCCTCTCGTCTTTGTTATCTCAATCTGCAATCAACCTGGATGGGGGGAATGGAGCAGAAAAGTTTAATGACTTAATTGTGAGTTGTCTGAACACTCAGATATCCTGAGATGCTTTTCAGTACTTTACCCCCTTCTGTATGCTATGCTGTGGTATTTCTAGTCCCAGTGTTTCAGAGATATTAACAAATGAGGTAAAATATGTACTAGAGGTGCTTTATTTTTAAATGCTTTATTCCTTCCTTCCCCTTTTAATGGAATGAAAGCCTGTGGAATCCTCTGGCCATTTCCTCTCCAGTTGAGTCACACTGGGTGACATCATGTGTAGTTACTGCACACCAGCATAGTGTACCCTGCCCTCCCTCAGCAAAGTACATACACAAATTAATTAGCTGCACATAGTAAATTTCTCCAAAACTTTGTAACATGAAGCAATGAATATTTATGTTCTTTGGCAATGTCTGTGTTTCAAGAATTTGAGAGCACCATAGCTAGGCAATTTGGCTTTGGAGAAATTGTTCAGAACTATAGTCTAAAATTAGCCAGAACTTCACTTAACTAAACACTGGACCTAGGTACCAGAAGTACAACTCTGAGATGGCTCATTCAGATGGTCATCGAGATAGCTCTGGCCTTCAGTAGGGGCTTCTGTTCTTTCCCATAGAACCATCCTCGCAGCCAGAAGAGGAGACCAAAGGACCAGCACCATGAAGTGCAAGGAGCCCCTCAGAACCCATACCACCTGACAACATCTCCTTGAAACCTTACTCGGCCAACTCTACCATTCCACAGATCAGTTCAGCCTGCCTGGATTTGTCATGGACTAAAATCACATGTGTGAAAACCACTGGGAAATCGGGAGTTCTCCGGGGATTGCCATGAGAAGGTAGTGCTGAGTGGTGGTCCTGGCAATCCTAGACAGCCAGCAGAGGACAAGTGTCATACTGTACAATGGCTATACTTTCAGTATCACTCAGTGCCATGAGTTGAATGTGTGTGTCCTCTCACTCACAGTTTATATGTTGAACTCCTGTTAAACAGCATTTGGAGATGATGCTATTGGGTGATAATGTGGGGGTCAGAAGTATGGATATCTTAGTAGGAGATAAGGTCAAATGATAAGAAAGAATTCATATTCTTTGTCAGTCTCTCTCTCTCTGCCTCTCTTTCTCTCTCTCCTTTCCTCCATTTTTCCCTCCATCTCTGTTTTCTTTCTTCCTATCTTTTCTCCTTCCTCCATATCTCTCCCTCCTCCCTCTCCCTTCTCACCACCATGAAGTGATATAAAAGCTCTTTTTATATCAGGAGCAAGGGCCCTCACTACAGTTCAACCATTCTCATTCTGGGCTGATATTTCTCAGCCTCTAGAAGGATAAGAATTAAATTTCCACTGTTTATACTATCTATCTTATATTTTTTATGACATTTTGGAATGGCCAAACGTCTATTATTCTGTGAACTGTCCCTCAGATACATGACTGCCATTGACACCACCATTCACTTACTTATCAACTTAAGAGTTAGCCTTTGATCCAAGAAAGATTGCCATTTTAGGGATTAGAAAAAAGGCCTGACAGTCAAATTTCCCAGTAGAGTTAATAATGAGGGTCTCTCTACATTAATCCTTACAAGAAAGAAGAAAGCCAAAATAATTTTATATTAACTCATTACTACCTTGTTAGTATGTGTTGTCTGTCTGTATGTCTTTACAAGGACAGAGACTTTGAGATGACTACTCTTGTTCTGTTTTGTTTCATTATCTATGTATGAAACCAACCTTTTCTCCTCAGCCCAGAAGGATACTCGCTCTATTGCACAGAATGAAGTGCTAACTTCATCTAGAATTTTAAAAGGCCATTGAGACCTTTAAATGGAACCTTGGGAATTTTGTCCTTTGCCAACGTAATCCTAGAGTCTTAAACAGTGTAAGCCATCACTCAGTCAGTCAGCCAAAGTGTCAATACTGAGCATCTGCATGGACTTGGAACTTGAGTGTAGTACATCCCCATCATTAAGTCTAAAATGTAACTGACACTTGTAAAAGGGGGGAGAAAGGAGCTGGAGAGGAGGAGGAAAAAAATACAACGAATTCACTATGTCGCCAAAGAAAGGGATAAAGAAAATGTTCCCAACAAATAGATGCATGACAAAATCTTAGGGGAGAAATAAGGCATCCTCGAGCTCTAGGATTAATGAACCTATCCCTACCAAGACTGCATTTGTGTGAGTCAAGCAAATGCACAGGGCAGGCAGAACCCCAGGGCAGACGCCGAGCTTCTCTCATAGCCATGTGCACATATCCAGTAGCTGCACATGCACACTGTACATAACAAGTGTAATGCAAGGACCATGACTATTCCCAAGGATGATAAAGGCAGGGCACGTGAATACATGGTTTGTTAAGCTTTATGTTGATCGAAAAACCTTTCCAAAAACATAAAATTTTAAATCTGAAAACAGGAAGTGCTCCATTTCAGCAAATAGTTGACAACCAGCTAAAAGACTGTATATTCACGGGTGCTGTTTACTCTTAAAAATGAATGAACAGACACAAAACCCTCTGAGATTTTTTTTTCGTGTACCAGTTTTCATTCAGTTGTTTTCACTGTCACATGATGACATCTGAAAAGAGGCTGGACTGTCTGTTCTAGTCAGCATTGGTTTAAACAAAGACCACTTTCTCTGAACTGCTCCTAGAACTTAGAGGAAATGCTCAGAGGCCCCTGCCTGTCTCATACCCCCTCCCAGGAGAAGAATTATTCTCTCCAGTCAAATTACTCTGGTGTGGATAAACTCAGTCCCTCTGTGCAGACTGTGAAAGTCATTTGCTCTGCAGTGACACTTTTTACCTCCCTTGCAAAAACCCCTGTAATTCTTCTACTCTGACCTCAGCTTTTGAGGCTGGTGGTGCTATTTGCAGAATGAGGCTGGGGAAATGAGCCAACGTGAATTTCAGGCTTGCCAGAGCTTACAATCTTAATGTAAATCCAACAATTAGCAATGCCTCAGCTGTGAAGGCTGGAAAAGAGCCACACATCAGATGGTTAGAGAGGCTAGTTGGGAAAACTCACTTCCATTTTCTTGTTACCCTGTCTATCCCGGCTCAGCTCACAACCTTGAGAGAAGACCTGAGCCCTTGTCATAACTTTATTAAAGGATCTCAATATTCATCCAAATAGAACTTCAAACCTAAGTAAGAAAAGAGATTAAAATGTGGAATAAGAAACAGGTAGCATCAATTTTTAAACAGTCTAGGCCAAGGGACACTGGAGGACAAGGGGGTCCAATTACCCTGAGTTACTTCTAAGCACAAGCTACCAGTGCTAATGTGTCCCTGTCAATTTGAAATACTTGGCAGATAACAGTAATGAGGCTTTTTATTTTTTTCTCTTGAGATACTTTAAGAAGACAGGAAACAGATACATTTCATACAGGCACCATAGGGTCAGTAAGGCTCTCCAGAACATTGTGATTTCTTTGTCTTACTTCCCTGTCTGAATCTTCTATCAAGAAGGAAAAAACATAACTGTATATATGTGTGTGAATACTTTTGAAAATGTTATTAAGAAAAATGTAACATTATGAGAGATAGTGAGATGGCTCAGCCAGGAAGGGTGCTTGCTATTCAAAGCTGATAATCTGAGTCCAATCCCCAGAACTTGGGTAAAGTTAGGAGGGGATCAGACATCACAATGTTGTCCTTTGATGCCCCATGTGCATTCTATGTTATGTGTACACACATACATTCATACATGCACATGCGCGCACACACACACACACACACACACACACACACACACACAGAGCAAACCAATAACAACTAAACAATGATATGATGGGCAAAGACAGGAACTTGTAGAGACTCCATTCACTTACTTGACAGATTTACTTATGTTTTCCCCCTGAATCTCCTCCCCTTATTTCCACTGTAGTTGTTATAGGTGATGTAAGTTTTATAGATGATGTCATTTGTTTTCTCAGTTTCACCAAAAACAATTCAGGAGCAGAAAGGCTTATTTGTTATAGTCCATCATCCATGGAAGACAAGAAAGGAAATCAGAGCAGTGACTTGGAGGCAAGAACTGAAGCAGAAACCTTGAATGAACACTGCTTACGGCTTTCTTAGCCAGGCTCACTCAGATACCTTTGCTTATGCAGCCCAGGCCCAGTAGCCTAGGGACGGCACTGCCCACAGTGGACTGTGTGCCTGTATACCAATTATCAATCCAAAAACTGACTTACAGGCCAATCTGATGGAGGTGATATGTCTGTCTGTCTATCTGCCTGTGTCAGTGTGTACACATGGTGGAGAATCCTTTCAAACTGAGGGACTCTCTTTCCAAGTGAGTCAAGATGACAAACAAAATAATCCACCACAAGGGATGGGTTCAAAACTAAGAGACAAGTTGCATTCTGAAATGTTAATGAAATAGACTCTACAACTGCTCTGGGAGAAAGACTTCCTTCAAACATCTCTCTAGATGACACATCTTCACATTCCTAAAATATTCATATCTCCTATTAAGTTCTAGTCTTCTGAATGTGCAGCAAACAAAATCAATATCTTTTGAGTAAAAAACTCTGTCAAAAATTCTCTGTCAAACATCATTCAGCTTCTGTCTTTGGAGTCCCTCCAAAGTGAAGCCTGAGAAAGAATCTGGGTTCAAGTGACCCCAATATGCACAGTCCAGCTCTGTAAACTTCAGACAGTGAAGGGAAGACAGTCAGGATGCTCTCTCTCAGTAGTGATTACCATGAGCCATTCTATCACCCAGAACTGTATCATCAAAATATGTCTGCCATAGTGCTGTGGCCTAAATATTCCCACCCAAACTTTTGTTGAAATTTAGATTTTATTGCCAAAGAATTCCAGAAGGTGGAAACTTTAATCCAGCTGTGGTGTCTGGGAGGTGGGACTTTTGGAAAATATTTAAAGTTATTGACTGCAACCATGAGTTCTTAATCCAATCCCATGGTTTTATATAAAGAAATGAGAGCTGAGCTAGAATACTATCTAGCTGGGGTTGGAGAGATGGCTCAGGGGCTAGAGAGATGGCTCAGTGGTTAAGAGCACTGACTGCTCTTCTGGAGGTCCTGAGTTAAATTCCCAGAAACCACATAGTGTCTCATAACCATCTGTAATGAGATCCAATGACCTCTTCTGTTGTGTTTGAAGACAGCCACAGTGCACTCACAAAAACTAAATAAATAAATAAATAAATAAATAAATAAATAAATAAATAAATATTTTTTAAAAATTATTACAAAAAACGAAAGAATACTGTCTAGCTGTGTATTATCCTTAACTGCTTCAAGACTCTGTGGTTCCTGCCAATTGGAAGGAAGTTGCCCAACTTTGAAATTTCTAATATTTACAACCATGAACCCTATAAAAACATTGACTCATATAAATTGATCAGTCTCAGGTAATATGTCTCAGTGTTTGAGTTACTTCTAAGGTTTTTCTTGATTTTCATTGCTGTTGGCTGTCCTGATATGCAGAGAGGAGACACAGTCTATGACTGGATATAATTTACAGAAAGCCCTAGCTGTCTGATTATCATAGTAACTGAAATCCCTAACAAGAATTCCAGAAAGGAGGAAAGGGGAAAGAGTTTCTTGTTTCTACGAGTTCAATCCAAAGTTTCTTGTGAGCTTGGATAGAATAGCACACGGCTGGAGTGTGTATTCAAAGAATTTCTTTACTTCCTGGTATCCCAGAAGCAGAAGCAAAAGGGCTGGTATGTGTGTGTGTGTCCGCGCATGTGTGTAGGAGTTGTGTGTGTGTCTGCGAATGTGTGTAGGAGTTGTGTGACTGTCTGTCTGTCTGTCTGTCTGTCTGTCTGTCTATCTGTCTCTGTCTCTGTGTCTGAGCACTGTGGAGAATACTTTCAAAGACATAATCTTGGATCCTATGCCTCCTTAAGTTTCAATACCTACCACTAGCTACAGACCAAGTATTTAACACATACTCAAACCATCACACCCATCAAAACTCCAGGAACTTCAGAGAGGCATTGGAGACACAGTCGGGTGCTCAAGGCAGTGTTATAACAATCTATAGCTGATACCCTGAGTGATCAACTAAGCACACAGTAGGCAGTTATATTTATTAAATTAGTATCCAAATATCCCCTCATCATATGTTCTGCAACTGAATTATGTGTGTGCTTTCCAAAGAGAACCTTTGCCCTAATCATTCATCCACACATTGTTAAATCTGTACAAAAGGCTTCTTGTCTCCATTCAGCAAACACTTGTTTTGAACCCAATTATCTCAGAGAGCTACTCCCTCTCATGCACTGTCAAGGCAATTTACTTCAAATGAGCAAAGAGCTTCAGCTTGCAGTCTCTGCTTTTGAATCTCAGAAAATGAGAGCATCTATCTCTAACATGGGGACTGTGCTGAGGGATTGGTGGTGTTTCAGGTATATTTAATTATTTCAGACCTACATTACTATTCTCCACATATTCTGTCTACATAAGTAGAAAAGGTAAAGAGTCTTTATATGTTAGTCTCTTACTGAGTTAGACTCTTACTGAGTCAGCAAATGTGAGGTCAGGAAATTTCATCCCTGCCATTCCTTTTGGTTTCATATGTTAAGTCCTGACTGATGCGCTATCTAAAAAACAATAGCAACTTTGTACCAAAGATCACAAGCAGCTAGGAAAAAGACATACTTGTACCCCCAAAATGTGAGTTACCATGCACTTATTTGCTGTATTTTCCATATAGACTATTAGTGGGTTTGTATGGTTCTCTCACACCTTCCTCTTGTAACAGATGCTTCCTTTAGACCATGGGTGTTACCTGTTCTCTAAAGAGTTTCCAACTGACTGTTTTTCTGCTGCAGCATCTGTAAGAACTTCAGTGCTGTAAACACATGTATTGGGGATCTGAGGGTATCACTCCTCACCTTCTGGCAGCCACAAAGCACTGGGTTTTCTTAAAAGGCTAGAGAAATGGCCTCCTGGCTATTGATGGGAGTTACTGCTTCCAGTCTGAATCACATTTGTAATGAACCTGCCTTTGGATTTCAGCAATAAAAAAAGAAGACATAATCTTTAAGAAGGTCTCACCGGAGTGCCTCTGATTTATGCAGCAGGACTCAATCTAGGGTGAAGGTTTAATGAGAATGGCGTAAAGGATAGCATGCCCTCTGCCTCTGAGACAGCAGAGGGATGCCTGGGAGAACACAGGAAGTCTAGAATTAATAACTGACAAGGAGGACCTGGGGAGAGACTGGGGAGAAAATGGGAAAGTATTTTTAAAAGAAAAGAAAAAGAAAACCTATATGATAAATATTGATCCATTATATTCCTTTGAGCAATTTCTGAATGTTTCCCCCAAAGAAATACACAGCGTGGATAATTTATGTGCCTATTGGAAGTAATCTTCCACACATGAGCATGGATACTTGAAGGGTTATCATTCTTTCTCCCTGATGATAGGTCTGGAAGTCTAGCAAATAACGACCATCCTTTCATCCCAACCAGGATGAAGCTCAGGTTGAGAAATGAGCCTATTAAAATTCGGTTTAAAAAAGCATTTTGCTGATGATCTCATTTATTAATTGCCGACTGCCTGGAAGACAAAGGGACTTTCGGCTTCTTTCTCTGAGAACTAAAGCTTTTCATTGAAGGACTCCAGATGGGCTGCATTTAAGTACTAAAGTTCTCGTGTTAGTGCCACCAAAAGATGAAAGGAATTTTACCCAATTTTGTTTCCACAATTACCACCCACAAGTTCTTCAATCCTGGCCAAATTGAGCATCAATTTAAATGAGATTTACTCATGGGACCCTCTGCAATCACAATCAACACAAGATATCAGAGAGTTTAGGAAATGGTTCTATTAAATGGCAATTAAAGCTGTCAGCCTTCCCAAGCTTGTTTTCGGTTAATTCAATCCTACTAGACAGTTGAATTTGCCTGCCAGTTTCAAAAAACGGTTCATCTTACTTCAGGACTCAAACAGAGTTCCAGGGATGGTTGCCTGAGCTCCAATGACTGCACACATTTAACACTAAGGTAGCTTCTATAAATAAGTGACTTCTTGTGTAAGTGTGTGAGTGCTCTAGGATGCCTTGATGCTCCACAAAGAACTCAGCCACACCTTTCAAAGATGCCAGGGGTACCAGCAAAGCGATCTTGGGTACTCAGTGGCTTTTCTTTTGTTGGATATTACCTGATAATTATTCGTGTCTTGGTGGACCCCACCTAACATTTAGTTGTGCTTTTCACAAAGAAGATGTCTGACATAGGCTACCAAATATAAGTCAGGAGAGCTCAATATGGTGACACCTTCCCCTGATCTGTGCTAAAAAGGAAGAGGCAGAGGACTATCATATGTAAGAGGCCAATCTGCAATTATTTGGTGAAAATATATCACAAAACAAAACAATTAAAAATCACATAAAACATTGACTTAGCTCAATGGTAGACCTGGGTCTGATCCCCATTATTAAAATAATATAATAAATCATCCTTAGGTATCCGTACCCTTTGATACACAATTTTCAAGTCAAGGATCTATCCTGAAGATACTACCAGGCATTTGTGCCAAGATGTATCAACTATAGTTTGTTACACTATCAGATTTACTCAGGAGTCAAAGTGATTTGAGGAGCTGGAGAGAAGTGGCTCAGTGATTAAGAGCACTGGTTACTCTTCCAGAGGACCTAGGTTCGGTTCTCAGCACCTTCATGGTAGATAGCAACCATCCAGGTCCAGGGAATCTGATGCCCTTTTCTGGCCACCATGGGCACTGTATATCATATGGACATAGACACAAAGATGGACAAAATAGCCAAACATATAAAATAAAAATAAAAGGACAAAAAGGTAACACAATTATTGATACCCGCCCCCAACTACTACATCCCATCTTTCTCCATCATAAAAATGTCTTTCACATCACCGCATCTTCTAAGGTATGTAGAACTCTAAGAAACAGGTCATACATAGGCAAAACCTACCTGTGCCCTCATACCCTTGGATTCAAACCCTTTGCAGTCTGCGAGGCTAGGGAATCAAGTACACTTTTATATTGAGGTGTTTGTGGATTAACATTCCCTATATTGTGGAGAATTTCATATGTTGAAATGAGACTTTTCCAGAAGGCAAGATTTTCAACCACAAATGAGATTAAAATGAGAATTTCGGGCTTCATGTAGTTATGACTTTAGTGGATTAAGATGCTTTTTTGGAAGATATTTTCAGAATGTATATATTATGTATGTTTTAGTAATTAGTTTCATAACAAAAAATTTCGAGCTATTATAGGAAACAGAAAATAGAAAGGGAAGGCAAAACGTATCTATGTTCCAACCATGCAAAAATAACATTTTTAATATGCTATTGCTTTAGACATATGTACAGTTTTGTGGCTTTCTTCTGAGCTTTGGTTATAGTTTATGTACAATTTGATTTTTTTCCCCACTTTGCACATTTAGTGAAAATGTTGTAATGATTTCAACCAAACAAGGCCCTACGTGGGACCACACTTTACAGTTACCACTTTCACTCAGCCACCTTTATACTCACCAAGACTCTGTTAGAGGCTTGTTGGTCTGTCTTCCCAGGTTCTTATCAAGTTCAATTCACAGATTAAATGGAAGGTCATTACAGTATCTAGTGAATGTCTACAAATAACAACAATCATACCCTGTCCTGGAACGGTTAAAGGCCTGTTGTGTGTTAATACAATATACAGAGAGACATAGCTTCTGAAGGGCCCCCTGTCTAGAGGTCAAGGCCACTGTCTGCCATTGGCTATGAGTCTCTATGGAGGCTGTCCACCTTCATTTCAGGAGGGTAGGTTGCTGACCTGCCTCTGCAGCCAGCTGCTGCAGATGCCACAGGAAGCCCCCAGGATAAGCTCATACCAAAGGAACTGAGTCCTCACACAATCCTAGGAAGATCATTGTCGCCAGCAAAACATAGCTCCCCCTCCTTCCCTGCCCCTGATTCCTTTGTTCTTTTGCACAGATGTCCTGGCTCACGGACTAAAGGTGTGAAGCTAGTGTAAGGTTCTTACTGTTATTTATGGTTTGGTGAATACATCTGCATTTCCATGTGGGCTACTGCTTTCTAGTTTAGCTGATGAGATGACCAGGCTGCAAAATGCAAGCACTTGGCTTGTATAATTGGACATGGGAAAGTGCCAGTGGCTTACAGAGAAGTTTTAGATTAAGTGGGGATGGTACCCCCACAGCCAACTGTTTCTGGATGAAGTATACTGGGGGCATGTAACGGGTTTTGTTGTTGTTGTTGTTTGTTTTGGATGGGGCTAATTATTCATATGTTTTGAGTGACAGAGGATGTTAAGATGAAAAGAAGATGGAAAGGGATGGGGTGGGGAGAAAAGGTGTATCACATGGATGTCCTTTATTTGTTATTACATGCCGTTCTACTAATGGGGTTGAATTTCACCTAATATTTCTATAAATGTCGGTTTGTATCAAACATGTTATGAAGAGCCTTTTGCTCTTTTTGTCAAACAAGACAGCTCAGAGTACAGATTTAATAATGTTTAATGAACACTGTGGGAAATATCAGATTTCTAAACACTAATGATGCAAGTGTCTAGCCAGCGACTCAGCAGATAAACCAGCAATCTATGTTGACTGGCATGTCAGTGTCTTTCACACAAGATTCTCCACAGCAGGGTGACAGTAGGGCGGAGAGGAAGACTTTTCCTCATCAGGCATCTGTTAATCCTCTCAGAGTACCCAGAGCTGGCTTCAGAAGAGAACTCAGGAAGCTGTTTCAGAGAAGGGTGTGAGTGCTGATCAGGCCACCGGAAGTCAGTCTTCTTCCAAAGCCGAGGCTGTGACTGTGCTGTGAGCCACTTACCTGAGCCCCATTGTTTCTATTGATCTCCAGTGCAGGGATATTCAGTCTCCTAATAAAACCAGACAAAACAAGTGACTAAATCCAGATAAAACACAGAGTGCGCTGAAATAGTTTAGAATACACCTTATGGTCCTAAGACATGATTGGACAGGCACTAGCATGAGCCTAGAATAGAAGAGAATGAATGATATACTTCATTATCCATTTTATTGTGTCGACAAAAGAAATCCAGGAAACTAGAATAAAAACAATGTTTTTATTTATCCCTTTATTTATAGATACACAGAGTTGTGTTTTCCTGCTTTTGTGGACTTTTCTCCACAAGGAGTCTCCTGATGGAGACAGTGCTGTGTGTCAGCAGGGTAACTGAATCATGTCAGCCCAGGATAAATTGAAGAATCCACACTGGATAAATTGACTCCTTTACTTAGGGGAAAAATACACTTGTATATTCTGTTGACTATCAACATTTCAGAATTAAATAAAGTCTGAAAAAACAAGAAGGAATGCCCAAGGCCCTTTTCAAAAATCATGAGAAACCAGAGATTTGAAGAAATTATATAAATCAAATAGAAGCATATCATCTTCTGATTAAAAACTGTCATGCTTTGATACTGTAAGGAGGTTTGCAGGCTCTGGGACCTTTCACTGCCACTTCAGTGGTATAAAGTATGTTCATGATTGCACCTTCCCAAACTTCTAAGGACTAGAAGACGAGCCAGCCGTTCATATGCGGTGCTATAATGGCAAAATAAAAGCTAATAGTAGCAATTAGATACTAGAAATCTGTGTCTGTGTCTGTGTGTGTACACATGTGTGTGTGTACACATGTGTGTTTGCATGCCATGTCTTTAAAATGAACACATTTCTATTTAGACTTTTTAGTTTGTAAAAACCCAAGGCATGAGAAAGTATCAATGGGAACTGGTAGGATTACATCCTTCTGTCTAGTACTGTTCTGGTCCAAAGAGAGAGCTAGTGCCTTCACAATGGAAGACATGGCTGTCAGAGCTATCAAGGTGAATCTCACCAGGATCTTATTGAGATATTCCTGCCAAAACACATAGCTTGATTTTGGCCATGAACAAAATGCAGACAGACACAAATGGAGGGAAATTTCACAAAATGACAGGTGAGCTCTTTTCAAAACTTCCAAACCCATGAAAAAATACACAAGGATGGACACTCTTCTAAAGCTGTGGAGACTGGGATATTAGAAAAATTAAATGCAACGTATTCCTATGGGGTGGAGAATGCACATGAGAGAGATGATTAGAAAAAGATGAAGCCTGTAGGCTTCTAGTATTGTAAAATACTAGAAGTTTCCAGTCAGTTTCTAGTATTGTAAAATATAATTTCCCAATTTTGATATAAGATAATGAAGACTAGTGTAAAATTGTAGCAATAGGGGAAGCTGGGTAAAGGTGTATTGGAATGTTTTGTAGTATTTTTTAAGTTTAGAATTATTTCAAATAAACAGTTAAGACTAAAATCCTAAAGAGATTATGTTTCAGTACATTTGTAATGCACATTTAACACATTTTAGAACAAAAGGAAATCAAGATTGCAAAACTGCTGACTTTTCCCTTATATGGCAGGGAACCTGAGCAGTTTGTTCTTCTAATTAAAGAGAGAGACAAACAGAAAGACTCTTTCAAGACATCCAAGGTTGCTATACTGCACAGAGAAGGAACTTCAAAGCCAATCACCTTCATCTTACAGTCACACCAAGGAGGCCTCTTTCCTGTCATAACCAGCGTTCTGCTCCCAGAATCAAAGGCAGGCTCTACTGTGATGGGATGGGTCAGGCTGCTAATGGAGGGGAGGTCATGGATTAGATATGTCCCCTAGCATTTCACTGATCACAAGACAGCAAAGCGATAGAGCCTTGGACACATCCACACAACTCTATTGAAGAAAGTGACTAAAACATCCAACATACTGGGATGTGGGGTTACTTTAAAAACATAGACAAACTTCAATGAACTACCATCACCTAAAAAAATAAAATACCTCTAAGAATAAGCCTGTAAAAGAGCCAATTAGTGAGCTCTGCTCCTCTCCTGACCCTGTAATTAAGAAACCTGGAAAGGTGAAGTTTATTGACCTCCATGGAAGACACGAATGCCCAGGAATTCTGAAACTCTGTGTTACCGCTTTAGCAGATGCCTATGACAGCTCTGAAGGCTGCCTTCACTGATTTCATGTTGCTTAGGCAGACACCAAAGCCCATTACAAATGAGGCTGCTTGCCCCTCTCCTGACAGTTGGTGTTGTTAAGCTTTCTGATTTCTAAGCATTATTGGGGGAGGGGTGTCTTTCCAAAAGGTTGTCCCCTACTCTCTGTGTTTACTAGGGGAGCTTCTCTGATGGACCTGGGATTCCAAGGTGAGAGGTGAACACTCTCCAGGAAATTCTCAATTCTAAGTATCAGCAGGTTTTAGAGGCAAAAGCAGCAAAGGGAGAAAAGGTTCCAGTCTGTGATTAATTTTGGATCACAGACAAACACAGCAATCCAGATATAACTGTACTCATGGGGTGAGAGAGGAAATGAAGGTAGCAGGCTCCACGTGCTTCCACCTCAAGCTACAAGAGTTACTTTATACTCTACAATGAGTTAGCCCCTGGATACTTTATAAGCAAGAAGAGATGAAGATATAAGATTGAAGAACAGTTTTCATTTGTTCTCTACTTCTATACTATAATATCCAAGATTATAACGGCTGGGTGGGATAGCTACCACAGTAGTGGGGAAGGGGTTAGTGGGCAGTGAATAAACCCAATTCTGTCTAGACAAGAATAGGAAACAAAGAGCAAGATGGTGATGAGATAGGCCACAATCTGAGTATGCGTCTAGGTAAGACAGTGGGTAGCAAGGGACTCTGTTTAGGAGAAGCATTTGTTCATTTGGTTTTGTTAATCCTGAGATTCGAGAGAGAAAAACGAGTTCCACAATTCTGAGCCAAATTTGAAGCAAGCTTTAAGTAAATACTGGTCAGCAAAAGGTCTCTGGCCAGGTCCACCTCTCGGTTCCCAAGATATGACCACAAAACATGTTTAACAGAAGCTTAAAAGGGCAAACCCCACAATACATTGCACTTCCCATTATGTCCAATCAGGGGCAAATATACACCTGGACATATTTCTTGCCTTTGTATGATCAAGCACATGTGGTATAGTTGGTTCAAACAAATTTGTTTAGGGAAATAAAAACAAGTGCCTTGATATTTCCCAAGAACTATGACTCCCAGCATTCCAGGAAGTTACCTTGTCGGGGCTCACAGGTTAACTTTGGCTCTTACAGTTAGGGTGACTTTCTTTGTGTGTAGATTCCCGGCCTAAATTATTACCTTTGTCCTACAAAGGCTGAGAAATTTACAATGAGCAGCAGGTTTATTGATTAAAAATTCTGGAGGTTAGGAAGCCATAAAGAATAACCTGCCTTGACGATGAAAAATGGTGTAAAATTGTCCCGTCTTCTTCTCGTATACTCGTGTCTCTTGTCCTCTACTTTGATTGAAAAGATGGTACGGGTACGCGTGTCATCGATGATGGGTACCGCGTCACAATCAGACAAATACTCTCCTCGGGGAGTCCTGGATTAGTGTAGTACATTTGGGGTAAAAGGTTTTAGGACTCCAAAGATTGTGCGGAGACTCACTCAGAGCATTACTGAAATTAACAAAAAGGGCCCCAGAATGTTCACACAGCTCCACCCTTAGCCTTCTCCACGAAATAAGGATTTTCAGCCCTTCCCCAACACTTCATGAGCAAGGTGAGGACTGTATACATAAGCAAACAAATCAGTGGACATGTTTGTAAATCTCTCTTGCTTCTCCTGACACAAAGGGCTCTGGGGAATGTTTCACAAGGCTGAGACCTGCCAGAAGCTCCTCGTGATAAGAGAAATGAAATAAAATCTACACACACACTTTCCATCTAAAATTTATGAAACTATACCCTGCTTTTGTGGAGTAAAGCCAAGCACAGCTGAAGAAATCAATGTGAGAAAAGCCAGCAACTATGGGATAAGAGAAAACTAAAACTCCTTAAGACCCCAGTATCAATGCTTTAATATTCTTATCCTCAAGCGTGTAAGACAAAGATGTCGGCCCATATTATTCTAAAATGGCTGTGGTGTTTTCAGATGAAAGAATTCACATCTGATCATTCCTCCTGATCCATGTTTTACCAAGTGTAGATTTGAACAGACACCTCATTGTTCTCTCTTTTTACTGTCCAAAACAACAGAGTGTTTTTATACTTGTACCACATGGTTCCATTATCAGCTATAAGAAACACTTATATTTCTCCCTCAGGAAATCTTTATTAAAGTTTATCTCACAACACATAGACATTTAGCAGAGAAAGGCAGGAGAAAATATTACCTATAATAGACTGATGTGTGAAGAAACCACAGCAGTGTTTGAAAAGAGAATGAAATATAATGGGAAATTAGGTCTTCATGACAGTCCTATCTCTACATGCTATAGACTGAATTCATGTCATGTGCAAGATATCTACTTACTCCAGATCGGAAACTGATGGCAGAGGAAAGTAAAGGTATCACCAAAGTCCAACTTGGTGGACCAATGAGTTTTATTAGGGTTACTTACAGGAATGTATGTAAGGGATCACTTGTGGGAGTGGAAAGGACTCAAAGAAAGCTGAATTGCCAAAAGTCCACCCAGACATGTGGTATAGCTCATGACACCCAGACATGTGGGACAGCTCATGACAACATTGTCTCTTGTAGGCATCCTCAGTTGACCAGAGCCCCCATCTTAGACACACCTAATCTAAGAGTCTTCTAGGAAGTTCAGTTCATCTAAAAGTGTCTCTTGGCAGTCCTTGTGGCTTATATAAGCTTGAGAAAGGAGGGAATTAGTAAATCTGGTTAGTTTTGAGGACTTGCTGAACCTTGTGAGTTGTTTACTTCCTGAGATTTACAAATTTCACTGCAAGATGGAGTATATCCCCTCCTTGAACACCTTGTGTCTTAAGAAGCTTCTTTCCAAGATAGAAGGCTTTATCTTGGAAGAAGTTGCCTCATAATAGATCATAGAGTATGTCAAGAATCACATCATTCATTTGAAAGACAAGAAGGTGACAAGAACAATCTTGGGAACTGGACACTCTCACTCACTTGACCCGCTTTTGTTTACCTGGGTTTGTAAATCATGAGGAGATAATTTTTTTTTCTGAGTTTTCCAGCACACTGGCACACATTTTATTTCAATGTGTGCAATCATTATGGCTATCGTTTCACAAATGACAAAGTTAAAACTCAAAGGCAAAGGCAGCCACAATGACACAGCCAGAGCCTAGAAACAGGTGGATGCCTTCATCAATGTTGTAGTCAAGTTCTTTCTCCAAGTGAGAGTGGGCTACAGGTCAGCATCTTTGTCAGCAAAAAGCAGGCATCATCTGTTTAAGATTCTGTGTTTATGCTGCCAGTGCCTTCTATCACCTCTCTTCTTTCCTCAAAATGCATGTTTTCACAAAGAGCCACTATTAATCATATTTAAATGTCACTTCTAACTGAATGCAAAATGTCCTTTGCATCCTAAGTTCTCATCTCAATGACATAATGACTCCATTTGTAATAGGAGTGATTTTAAGACCTTACTTTCAGCCACAAGAACTAATAAGCTAAAAGCCCCCAGACACTCAGGAACACACAAGCTTTAAGAAATCCATCTACAGATGAAGAATTCAGATGCAATATGCAATCTGAGCAAACAAATTC